>JBAMNC010000434.1:1477500-2060189 GCA_037902135.1 Cetoscarus ocellatus
CAGATCAATTATGTTTTTGTGCTTTGTAATTTCTGCCTGTTTAGCAGTTGGCGTAGTGATCCCCTACGAGTGGCGGTAAAACCTGATTAAAGCATCACAAAAGTACAAAAACCTTTAAAGGAGTGATGAAACAAGCATCCTACAGTGAGGACAACCAAATTACAAAATGATATGATTATTACTGATATGCTTTAATTTTGTATATTAACACAATTATCAACAGGCTTGAAAAAACTATCAACAAATAGAATAGATGAAGGGATGCAGGATGCAGGATATCAAAACCTTTTTATTTAAGTATTAAAACATTAATACCTTAAAGCATAAGGTTACAGGTTTACACACATGGGTTAAATGTCTTGAGAACTCATATTTTTCTTTTTTTTCTTGCCACATGCTGGCAGGTTGAGTTTGATTCCCAAATGTCTCTTGGCCCCTTTCTGACTTTATCCATTGTTTTACCACTGTCAATAAAGTTAAAAGGCCAAAAATGAAAACATGAACACAATATTTCTTCTCAGTCTATCAAATGTAAAAGACAAATTGTTGAGTAAATTGTTGTGTTTGTGGTTGTGATATTGTTAAATTGATATTTATTGCCATATATTGATCATGAAAGTATTGCTGTTTAGTGATATATTAAAACTGGATATTTTATTGCATATAATATTGTATGGGAGCTACCCTGTGATTTCCAGCCCAATGTATAATGCAGCTTTTCTATTGCTTGTGTCTGCCAACCATTGCAATTTAACAAGCTTTTCTTTAAATACAACATAGTGAAGCTACTTTATGTCATGCATTAGCTTTTATTAAACTCTCTGGGCAAGAATGAAGATGCCTTATAAAAAATTCATGAAGCACTGATAATCCTCTCAAATCAATTGAGGATAAGTATCTAAAGAATATTTGAGTAAGGGAAGAAATATGAATACCAAAGCAGCTCACGGCCCTGAGTGTGTAAATACTGCTTTTTTCAGTATTGGAGGTCTCTCTGTGTGACCTCTGTAATCCTAAAGCTGTTGACCGAAGCCCAGCCAGACTCAAAGCCCGCTCCTTGGCTGCAGCCCCTGATGACATGTCGTTTAACATCGCTGACTGAGGCGGCGGTCCCCTGTTTGCCTGGCAGCCATCGATGTGGCCTGTCTGGAAATATCAAGGTCAGGCTAAGCCACCGTACAGCGGTTTCTAGGGCACGACACATATCAGAACTGTGCTAGGGTTGAAATCTAGTTCAAACAGCAGTTGACGGGGGGATGGGGGAAGCACATGACGTCAGATAAAGCCCGCAAATACAAATAAAAACCACTGTGTGCAGTTCATAACCAGCTTGAAGCCACAAATAGCCCGCTGTGATGGGTCATTTTCAGCAATGTGTCTGTCAGTTGGACCCTCGAGGGGCTGCGCTCAGTTAATATGGATAAGTGGTTAAGCTGATTGAACTTTTTACATGGCAGTTCGACAGCACCTATGAGTGAGTGACATAGAAAGACTCCACAAATGGATGAGTGGAGTAGCCCCCCTCTCAGATTGCTCACTGATTAAAGCTCCTTATGTCCCACCCCACATTTAGATCCACGCTAAGACTTTGGGTTTTAAATAACACAGAATCTGCTTATTTTTTCATGAGCGGGAGTTTCACGCTGTGAGCTTTTTATGGAAACAAAAAGTGTTATGTAAGGATCTTACAGATAAAACGCTCTGTCTCTCTCGCTGCTGCTGCCCCCTTTATGACATAATGAAACAACTCAATGCCTGTAAAATCTTCAACGCTGCTCCTATATTAGAATAGAGCCAGGCAACATGGACCAAAACTCACACCCCATTATTTTTTTAGCAGAATTGCAATACATGATTTATATCTTGGTATTTTGTCTGTAAACACATTGTTGTCACAACACCAGAATTATAACCTTTTTGATATGATTTTAGTAGCCACTGACATTGATTCTTGACTCCTACACATTGTCTAAATTCTACAAAAACATTGGCACCTTTTTGTGTACTAATGCTAACAATACTTGTTTAATGCCAAGGCAACAACAATAGAAGCTGTGGGCTCCCATTATCAATTAATTCATTGTTTTAGTTATCAGTGATGTAAAGGACATAGACAACTTTCCTGTTATTTTAAATGATCACAATTAAGATCTCAATTGTTTCAATGATCGTGGTTTCAAAAGTACAGAAGCTTGACAATCTTTACTATTTTTTTTTTACCAAAATGATCATGTATGGATTTGCTGGCAACTTTTGATCAAAATTAGCAAATTATTCAATTTATTCGTAGATTTTCAGGAGATAAATTACAAATGGTTGTCACAAGACTTCCATCCATCCATTTATTATTTATACAGCTCATCCCTTTCAGGGTCACAGAGGGCTGGAGCCCATCACTGCTGACATATGGTGGAGTAGACCCTGAACTGGTTGTTGAAGTGGTCATGCGGTGCAGATGGATCTGCCTGACTCCACGTCATTCATCAGGCAGATCCATCTTGCAAAGCTACCAGCTGGAACAAAAAAAGGTCGGTCTGCAGCGGCACTGGATCAGCCTCTTTAGAAGGGAATGAGGATGTGGCAGCAGAAATCAAGACCCAGTAAGCAAATTGTAGCCTCAGTTTCCTGTTATTAGCTGACAGGAGTGGCCCTGGACTGGTCTTCTGCTGCTGAAAGCCATCTGCTTCAAGGTTTGCCAGATTCAGAGATGGTGTTCTGCAGACCTTGGCTGCAATGAAAAGTTATGTATCATCTAACCAGTTATTCTGGCCATTCTCCTCTGACCTCTGGCTTCAAAAAGGCCCCAGAGAGCTGCTGCTCCCTGGATATGTTCTCTTTTTCAGACCATTCTCTGTAAACTCTAGAGAGGGGGAAAGCATGAAAATCCCAGTAAACCAGCAGTTTTAGAAATAATCAGACCAGACTGTCGGACACCAACAGCTATGCCACATTCAAAGTCACTGAAATCACCTTCTGTCCCTGTTGGTGCTCAGTTTGAAGCTCGGCTGGTCGTCTTGACCATATCTACATGCTTAATTGCACTGAGTTGCTGCCATGTGACTGGCTGATTAGCTATTTAAGATAACAAGCAGTTGATTGAGAGTAGCTAATAAAGTAACCAGTGAGTGTAAATGAATATATCTGCCCGAGGAGAGAATACAAAACCAGCATCCTTTTCTTTCACTTCCAGGCCTGACAGAGCAGAGGCTCATGGGCTATCTTTTTCTTAAAGGTCACAAATCAATACATGTCATGACAGAAAATTCTTCTTTTTGCAGAACAACCACAGCTCTGTGATAAAATGAGAATGTCTAATCTCCTCCTCCGCTCCTCCTCTGTCAAAACTCGGACATCATAATCTGACAGAGCAGGGTTTTTTTTTTGTTTTTTTTGTTTTTTTTTTCTGGTACAGTGTGTGGATTTTTGGATTTGTGATGTAACTACTGTCTGGTTACAAAAACAGTGGGACACCAACAGAGCAGATGTGTCTTGATATCGGTTGTAGTGATTATCTGACAGAGAGGAAGCTGTTGTGACACAGATCTGAGGTTAAAACACATCTGATAGTTTGTAATGAAAGGGGACAGGCAGAGTTATAAATATCTGATTTTCATACTGTTTGGATTTGCTTTTTTGTCCCCTTTGCATTATTTTTAACACCCGTCCACACAAAGACGAATTCAGGTGTATCTGCACAAGTTTTTACAGTAGTTGTATAGGCTTTTCATCCACGCGGATATGGCGTTTAGGGGTTAGATATAGCTCAATATATTATTTTATTGATGCTGAATTAAAGTAAATGACAAAATTCTCTCAGTGTGGGAAAACAGTGACACAGTGAACCTGTAATGCGCTTGAATGCTTTTTTGCACTGGAAACCATCACTTTTTTCAGCCTTTATCTTGCTCCAGTTTATCACCTTACATTAAGTCCTTGAGTAAAATACACTCATCATCTGCACATTGATGTCTTGCCCGTATTATGTGGC
Source organism: Cetoscarus ocellatus (assembly GCA_037902135.1). NCBI lineage: Eukaryota > Metazoa > Chordata > Actinopteri > Labriformes > Labridae > Cetoscarus > Cetoscarus ocellatus. The sequence continues at coordinate 1,481,489 of JBAMNC010000434.1, forward strand.
CAACATGTATGACAGACAGTTCAGCACCTCCAACGTGTTTGTTTCACATCTTACATGACCGTCATTTTCCTTCACCTCTTCAGTCTTTCACCCCCTCTCCTCTTTCCTTTCAAACTCGATTGTTGCCATGGCCACACTATCTTCATACAGGAGGTGATCATATTTGAAGTTACATCCCACTGTGATGAAATCTTGCTGCATGAGGATTTTCTTTTTAACATGCTAAAAGGAGTCACCCTGCTGAAGGAGAGATCTATTTCCTGCCTTTACGTTTCATATTCCGATCAGTCACTCTGAACTATCAGATTCTTCTGTCGTGCTCTTTCCTGCTTCCTCAGTAAAATCCTGAATGTTTAGAAGGTGTTTCTTCCAAAAGCAGGCTGTTTGTACATAGGGTTGGAAATTGTTAAGACTTTATTGATACCAATGCATGTATTCAGTTATTAATTTCCTTATTTATTCCTATAGATTTTCTGTGTGAAAAAAGCAGACCTACACAGGCTATCCTTGAAAGCAACGTCAATTGCATAGCACCACTATTTAATCCCATACTGCACAGATAAATTCTTCTGAAAGTTGCTGGTGTTTCCAGCTTTGCTTGCAGACACAGTCGTATTCTGGGTTTTGTGCAGTTATGGTCACTTAGTGTATAATGATGCCACAATCTGACCATTTCTGTATCCTACCTACCATGATCACATATTTGACTTCTTTATTGTTGTGTCTACTTTCTGCCTCTGATTAGAGTGAGACATTCTTAGATTGCAAAGCATCAAAGATAAAGTGGAAGGAATTAGTAAGAGAATTTTTCAGCATGAGGACAAATGATCCTGATTTCTTGAACTAGTTGTTATTTTCCAGTGGAACTGAATTTTGATTCCCATCCTTATTTGTTAAGTACTTTCCTCATTGAGGTTACTTGATAACATGATGCACCAGATGGATCGTTCCAAATATTGCCAAGAATTTTTTTCAGTATTGTAATTTCTTTTTCATTTAACAAAGAAATGTGGTCTAGATGGAATAAACTTTTACTTAAGCTGTTAGCATGTATGCTGATCTCTGTACGGTTGGTCACTTCCAGCTGTCATCTCCCTTGCAGCTCTCACCTCCCCCTGCTTTTAAGGATGCTGATTGGGCCATGCCACTTCAGGCTGAGCTACATTGTGAATTGGAGCTAGGACAGATGGATTTGTCTGATTACACTGAATCAGGCAGATCCAGCTGTAGTGCAATGTTAGTTATTAAAAAGAAAAAAAGCCATGGTGCACTATTGAGAGTTCTCGATTGCCAAATGATACGACTAACATGATAATACTGCATGTTTTTAAAACCAGTGCAACATGGAAAGAAGTCAAAAAACCGAAAACCGAAGATATGTGGTTATCAACCCCCATCTGCAACATACACAAGGTGTTTCCACAAGATCATTTTAATGTTTACCTTTCCCGCGGCCACACGTCCTTGCACATGAAGCTTGGAATCTTGCCTGTGATGGCCTTTTCTATGCCTCTGGTGGGGGCGCCTGCCAGGAGGACTAGAAAGTACTGGGCTGGGCACTTTACAAGGCTTTACTGGACTGCAGTGGGTGAAAGGCTAGCAATTTGGCCCACGGATTTGTCATAGTGGGCTAGTTGCTTTGCAAATAATTGACACTCTGTGGATCCCAACATGCTTCCACAAGGCTCTCCTCACATGTTTTGGTGGTGTTACTGTCCACTCATAGAGTCTTCTTTGTTTGTTTGTTTCTGGCAGAGAGATGCAGCTGTTGAGAAAGCACTGGCCAACTGGGTTGTACTAGGAGCGCCCTAAGCTGGATCAAGTAGTTCACTGCTGAAGGTGCCATAATGTACTGTTCGGCTATTCATTTTATATTCAACTGTTTGATTTTTACTTTGAATACAGATTTTAACCCCCATGCTAGAACAGATATTTCAATATTGAGTATAAGGTGAAAGTCCTAAAATTAACATAAAGTATGAATTATTTTTGTTTTTTGATTTTTTTTTCAGAGATGGATCATGAAGTTCATCTTTGTTAACTACAGACAGACACCAACCAGCACTTAATGAGCTGACAGATTGTGGTTATTTACAAGTATTTTTTTCCTCTTTTGATGTTATTTCCATACGACAGTGGGGAGTGGAAACTGGGTGAAGAGGGAGTGTGGACTGACATGTAAGAAATGATTGACAGCCTGGTTTAAGCTACCTGCATTGCGGACAATACCCTCTGTATATGGAGTGCACAAACATAACAGTAAAACTGTCAGCATCCCACAACATGAGAGTAATAGATTATTTTTCTGATATCCAAGACGCTGATTATGTTTTCTGTTTATTTTTAGCAAAAGTTTCCACATTCTCACAGAAGTGTTGAAAACTCTCTGGAGTACTTTACTCTGGTTGAGGCCTGCAGAAGTTGAGTCCCTGCTTGGTTTATATTCTGAGCCAAGCTGACAGGTGTGGGAGTGTTAGCAGACCATTGGTGGAGTTAATTTGGATTAACTGCCTTGGCACTGATTTGGAGGCGTTTTCACACTGGGCTTTATCTTTAGCATGGCTCTTTACGCTGGATTTCTCTGTCATTCACGCCTCTGACAGATTGCCAGATCTGATGGCTGGGGTCTGATGGGTATTTCCTACAGCTACTGGAGTAAATGCTTGATGTTTTACATCAGACAGGAGCTGTGACGTTGATCGAAGGTAGCTGTAGTGTCTACACACTCTCATATATCTAAAATAATCTGCACCCCCAGCACACCCTCATATCAAGCTCTAATTGAGGGTCTTTTAATTGGTGCCTTTGCTTGCGTGGGACCAGGTAAAGCCTCTGAGCAGCTCTTTGGCCCTGAACCTTCATCCATCCGCGGCTAATGAGGTGGTGCGAGTGAGGCTTGTATCCTCTGACTCACCTCCTCTGTATTCGCTCCCATGAAACGCCCTCAGTTTCTTTCACCTGCATTCCTGCTGGCTCTGTGCCTGTTTGAATTTGGTGATGCATAGGACCGTTCACATGCTGCTATTTTAAGACATGTCTCCCCAAATTCATCATAACGTGGATCAGTGTGATACTTCATCTGCAAGACTGGAGCATGGGCATGCAGAAACTGCAGTGTACAAACTAAAATACCAGTGAAGAGGCGAAAAACGTGCTCTGAATTTAGTAGTTAGAATGTTAGTGACAGCATTGGGAGGTCAAAATCTGTATAAAACTGTCATTGTGTTGCAGTGTTTGCAAACTTTTACAAATTTAGTTGTACTGGGGCACACATTTATGCCCAGGCATGTGCTCAATATTTATTGCATCCACTAATTATACTTACTTTGAATTAAAGTACAAGCTATCACACAGATTTTTACTCAATGCACATGTCTGATCCCTGGAAAGAGTGGTTCTTCAAAAACTCAAAATTAAGAGGTCAGTCAAAAATCTTCATGTCAACAATACTAGCAAAAATGCCACACTTAATGGTTATTTATTGTTAAGACTTTTGAGATGGCATTAGAGCTATCCAATCCCAACTTGGGGAGGGGCCTGCCGCCCCTCTGGTTGTGCCTATACTTCGAGAGTTGTTGATGCTCTTTGGTGAGCAAGCAAGCTGCTTAAAGCACACAGTGTCAGCGGCTTAGTTTGGTAGTACCAACAATCTGTGATAGCAGGTGTATGCCCAGCTCCAGCTGTAATATGTCATTGAGTCATTGAGTAAGACCCTCAACCCCAAGTTGCTCCCACTGTTGCCTCAGTAGAGTGTAACTGGGTATGAAAAGGTGAGAATGGGTTAGCAAATGCTCATCAGTCAATCAAACAATCACACAAACTTTGACTGAGAAAACACCACCTTGAATTGAAAAAATGAGGAAACACAGGAGGTAAGACCAAGATGATAAAACCATAATAAGACATACTAAAGAGCAGGGCAGGGGCAGTAGAATGTATGCAGAGTTGTTGACAACATGGTGCCCAGCAGTACTGAACTGACCAGTCTCTGCAGAGTTGACCTGTCAACCAATCAGAGTGGACTGGGCCCATGTGAAGAAGGGAGCCTGAAAGAGGTAAGAGCTGTATCAAAGCCTCTTAGACTGAGGATACATGTGGATCAGGAGTACTCAGCATATGAAAGCAGGAGATTTTTTGCACACAAGTATTGTAAACATACTCTAGCAGCATCAAAACTGAATGTAGGAATCTGCATTCAGGGAAAATATGGGCTCTTAATATAAAGTGAGTGCTGGGTGTTCAAATTTCAACCGTATCATGTGATAAATGGGAAGGACATGCTAGATGTGGGCCAAGGCACTTTTCTATGTGAATTCTAATGGATTATAGAAAAAAAAGGTTTCAGAGCCTAAGGGTAAACACAACAGTTTTGATAATCTTTGTTGCTTTATTGCTGGACGAAGCAGCATTACATTACAGCTTTGCTATTGTTAATATTGGATAAGTGGACAGCTTTACGTGGACAGCAGTAACACCAATCTGTTACGCTTTACACAAATCAACTGTGAATTTTTTCAAGGTAAACACAGATGATGATGCCAAAGCTGCTTGTACTTTTCATTACTTGCTTAATATGGCCACATTTTACCTGCAGTTATGTATAAAACCATGAACCAGCCATTCATATCCCTCTGACTCACCCATCATTAAACCTGAATGAGCTCCTCTCCCTCAAAGCTGCTCTGCCCACCTGCTCCTGTGCTCTCTGATAAACTGCAACACCTTGACTTCCCTCTGTACACACTCCACACATCTGGCAGCTCAACAGGTTGAAACCCTTATCCACTGAATACTGAAAAGAAAAAAAACATCTTGTCACAAATGTGTTTCCATGCTGAATAAGCTGTGGCATTATGTCAGAGGGAGATAGGCCAACAGGTTGCAAATCATTCAGCCGGCATTATTGTTTGGGACTATTGAAGCTCTCTGCCATCTGGAGACTCTTAGTCAGAGTTCATGAGCTGAAAAAAGTGACATTTGCGGGGTTTAATATAAGGTGTGTAACAGGTGTCTGGTGTGTTAAGAGGCTTAATGTGCCAAAAAAGAAAGTAAGAAATTCAGAGATGAAGTGTAAGAGATGGTGCCCATGGGCAAGGAAACGGCAGATGAATATTTTTGTACTTACAGAAGATCTTTTAAAAGTAATTACCCTGTAGGATACAGTATGTGGGCATAATTGATGCTGTTGTCACTATTAGATTACATTTTATCACCAGGGGACTTCTTTTAACTCTAATAGTTAGACAATTAAGTGCTGAGGCATTTAAAGGTATTTTCTACAGTCCTGCTGTTTAGGATAGGGAAGCCCCATCAAAATTTTTTGCTGCACTGATTATATAGAGTAGAGCAGGTATGCTGCTGTCATTCCTATTTTGAGTTTTGTTGTAGCAAATGGCTTAGCAGGTAGTCTATGTAGCTCTGTAGTGTTCTGGGATCTACTACAGGTGGCAGTAATACCTGATAAAAGGGGCACAATAGTCAGCCTTGTTCAATTTTCAGCATGCTTTTACTACCTTTGTTTATCAGGGTAGCACACGAATCTCCCAAGGAGCAATGCAGCAAGTAAAAACTGAATTATACAATAGGTGTTACTTTGTGTGAACTGGTAGCAAATTCAAAGCTCTACTTCTGACTGACATAACAGTAATAAGAACTGCTCCTGCACACCTGGAATCTCTCATCCAGGAGTACTCTCCCTCTTGTTCACGACACTCTGCTGATGAACGGTGTGTGGTTCTCCGATCTCAGCGTGACTCAAAATCGCCAGCTAGACTCTTTTCTTCTGGTGGAATGAACCCAACTCCATTTAATCAGAGTCCCTGTCTCCTTCTACAAGAAAGCTGAAGACTCAACTGATTAGATGACACTCGTGCACTTAGTCTGACTCTTCTTCTCTGTAGTCCTCAGTGTCTGAACAACTTTGAAGATTTGAGACCCAGCTCTTCGTGAGCAACTCAGCACTGGGTATGTTGGTGCTTAATGTGGTGTTGATATTAATGAATTAGGACGTGATGATGATTACGACGATGATGATATTGATATTTAGGTGACTTGCCAAGGGTATCTGTCAATTGCTTGGTTTAAAATTAAAAATGGCACTGTCTCAAGCATCACACCTCTCTCCAATCAGACTTGAAGCAGTTTGTTGCTCTTACTGATGTTGTTCCCTCCGGTCTAGTTTCTTGCCTGTGCTGTACTTGATCTCAGAAGTATGTTGCTTTGGACAAAAGTGTCTACTAAATGAAATTACAACATTTTAGCAATTTAAAATTGTATATATACCGTTGATGAAATGCATGCACAGTGTGTACAGGATTGCAGCTGGGGACTCCACTGGGGCATATTTATTATGGTAAAGGGTGAAAGGACTTGAGCTTATGCTGTGCTTTTCAGTCTCTTTGACTACTTGAAGCAGCCTTACACCACAGGTGGCATCTACCCATTCACTCTCACATTCACTCACTGATGGTTTCTATGTTAGTTGTCCTTCAGTGTCAGTTTAACACATTCACGCCCTTTCATACCCATTTACACGCCAGTGGTGAAGCAGTGGGAGCAACTTGGGGTTAAGTGTCTTGCCCAAGGACACATCACCATGTGACAGTTGGAGCTTGGCTTTGATTAATGATGAAGTGCACAATCAGACTGCACCCCCGACACACCGATTATGCACATTTGCATTTGTTTGTATGCTTGATTTGATGGCTAGTCAGCTACAGTGCTTCACAAATTTATTAGACACCAACCAATGTCAAGTTCATGCCACAACGACCCTGAATTTACAACATTTGTAATTACCAAAACCACTGTTTATGATTCTGCAATGTTTAATACACCAGTATTAAGAAGCTATTTAAACAAAATGATCAAACATAATTATTGTTGTTATCCACGAATAACCAACTGTTTTACAAAAAAGAGAGGAAATGGTAAAACGTATTATTATTTCTTGATTAAGATGTCAAATTATTGTTATTCACTTGCATTCCTGAACAGACAAATTAGTTATAGTGGTTGAATGCTTGGATCATTTCTGACTTTTCAGAAAACCCCAGTGAGCTACTCAGATTTGGGGATAAAAAGATGAATTCAGTTTGAGATTCCTGATTCCTGTTCAAAATTTGTGTCCAAGTTTTTGAAAGATTACTGAAATATTAATGTTTCATTTTTTGTTATGGCAGATGGTCTAATAATTTCTCGAAGTACTGTAATATGCTGTTTCACCAGTGGTATGGAAAAGGCAGGAGACTGCTTTAGGATCTTATCGTGGCTTTGGGTGCTTTGGGTGGAGGAGCATGACAATTGGTGGTTGATCTAGTGACTGATGAGAGATACACACAACGTTAGCAGCAGATCATAGGTCAGGCTTTTTCTGAGAGATGAAGTTACATTTCAGTTTCATTTGATGTGGTTGAGTGTAACACTCATTGGCAAACAATTCAACAAACCCACATCAAGACACTATGGCAGGCATATAGTGTTCCCTTAACCACATACAAGAAAGTAGTAGTACTAACCACAGGTCATAGATTCATACAGTAGAAGCATAAATTATCTACTGATCATGGATTTTTAATTACAAACTTTCATCGATGATAACACTGATCAATCAAGGCGGCTGTAATTAAAATTAAGAAGGGAGGCAAAAAATAAAACAAATCAGCATCTCATGAGAGGACATTTACAAAGATATTTAATGGAAAAATGATTAATACATTTGCTTGAATGTGTGTTTTTTTAAAAGAGTTATAGAATCATTAAAAATATTAACTAACTTGCGATAAAACTTTCACAAATGAGGATTAAATTGCAAATGAAGCCTCCGTGACTTCATCACGACTTTCAAGCATTGATTAAAACGTCTCCTTGGGTTTATATTTTCATACTCTGATATCAAAAGTGTGGGAATCAAACACCCACACTGATACAAGTTATGAAATACGAGGATGTTGAAAGGTTTGAAACAGTTTCATTGTTGCAAAAGTGGTGAAATATTTGCACAATGGCCTCTTCAAAACAGATATTTCATTTCTGTTTCAGCCACTGGTTTCCTCTGAGGACTTTCTCTGTCTCTGTTGAACTTGGAGTGAGCCTCTGCAAGAAAAATACAGTAAATTATATGCATGTTTTTCTAAAAGTAATATAGTTTATGCCTGTGCGAGCTGTGCTCTGTGGTTTATGCATTAAAGCCACAACATCAGGCGTGTTTACATTCAGATGATTTCTCAGCACTTAAAAAAAGCAGTTTCCATTCAGTTTGTGGTTTCAGTCTTTTGGTTATGATTGAAATGTGCTTTTACCTGCTGTATATCATCATGGATGGTGGTATGGTAGACAAATCTGCAGTAAACAGTCATCAGCCTTCAGTGGTGTGTTCAACCTCACTGCTCAGCAGGGAAATATGTTTTTCAAGGATTTCACCATTGTGGGGATCATGTAGAGCAGATGGATGGCCCTCAATCTGACCACTCGGGACAGGAAATTTAATTTCAAAGCTCCTTTAAGTTCAATGAAATGCCTTAAACTAGTTGATTAATTGAGTTTCAGAGATGATTATAGCCTCCCTCAATCATAAAATCAGGATATTTTTATTTTGACCAGACATTTGACATCTGTTCCAGTAAAATAAGTCCTTCATTGTCCTTAACTGTGACTGCTTCTTGACCCTGAAGGGGTTGACAAATGTAACTTATAGTTGTGTATAACTCTGAAACTGTAAAGGAAATCCATATATGGTCATGACGGTTTTTGTGAGGCCCAGTTTTCTGTGTATTTAACTCAGTGCAGGACTGCCCTGCTCTGAGCTCTTTCATTGACTGACACTCTAAACACATTAACATTGTTCCTTCTGCTTTCAAGAGATGAAAATTAACAAAGATCTGTGGTTGATTCCAGTTTCTTTATTAAACATCTCTTACAGAAATCTTCAGCATATCAGACAATTAAAGCTCTGCATGCCCTGTAATATTCCTTCTTCTCCCTTGTCTCAGATATTTAGTAAACAGTAAATGTAGCTGTTCAATGTTTGAGTCATGACCCAGACATGAGTGTTGTTCACTCTGGAGACTAAATGCTGCGCTCAAGCCTCGAGAGAAACTACAGTATTAAACTGTATGTGCCGAGGAAGCTCCGCTGTGCAACAGCTCTGCTGATCAATATATCCTGGGCCTGAACATTAGGGAAAAGTTTAACTTCCTGGTGGCCTTTCAAATAATAATGCTGTATAATGGTGACCCAACAATATCAGTCAAAAAAATCTAGATTGATAGTGTTTCCATAACCAAGCAACCCATTGTGTTTAAACTTGGTGTGAAACTAAAGGCATGACCAAGCAACAAAGAGTTTAAACAATATCCGACAGTTTATTAACTTCATGGTAGTGCATTAAATGAAAACTGCTGCTGCATTCTCTTACTTTCTTTCCCAATCTTTTAAAATTGTGTCTCAGTGAAATGGAAATTTAGAAGCATCCTGTGTGAGAATTAGTTAGTGCCTCAAACATGTGTTATTATCCAAGCCTCCTATGTGGTTCCTCTTGTCTTACAAAACATTGATGTCACTCTCTTGCAAGAGGCAGCTAAATAATGGTAGTAAGGAGTCGATGAATCATGATGGACAGGAGACAGAAGCAGGCCAAAGTGTGGCTTAATTTCATGAAATATGAAGCCAGCAGTGCAACGTGCAGTGTGCAGTGTCTGTGTGATTTGATTTGAAACTGTTGGGAAATATGCCAAAGCATTTGTTGACCCAGTATTAAACATCAGGAGTGGTGATGTTGGCACATAAATCCTGTGTGGGCCAGTTTTCATTACACACAGACAACGTGTGTATATACAGTATCTACATAGTAAATTGGATGCTCCAGTGACATCACTGTTTATCCACACGATCAATTCAAGGCAAGAAAATGTCTAAAAATACAAAAAGACATCTTGCATGATGTCACTGTCTCCTCTCTTCTTGTCTCCCCTGAAAGAGAAGTTTACTGTGAGTCACCTCTTTGACTCAGAGAGTCTGTCACCTCAGAGAGCACGTCACTCATCATCATGAGTTGTATATTGGTCCATTGTGTCACTCAGGGCTGAAGTCAGCTGTGTAAGCCATGAAATGGAGCAATAGCCAAATAAATCAGTGCTTATAATTGTTTTCTCAAACACGTCGGTTTATTTTTCTTTTCTCTTTTTGTTGCTTTCTTTTCCCTCAGATGGGACCAATAACTCCACCTGAAGTCATAAGTCCAGTTCAGGTCAGTTTTCTCTCATGAAGAACAAAGTATTAATCTTCTGTGCCACTAAAGTCGCTTCTTTCACAATAACTTCTAAGATTACATTAGCAAGCCTCGCTGTCATACTTATGTTTACCTGCACAGTTCGGTACAGTTATTGCCCATGTCATAATCAGACATACGTCAGGGGGAACTCTGTTTTGAGGAAAGCATCTTCACCTTCATTGTGCTAGGTTGAAAATCTGCCCTTTTACAGCTAGTTACTTCTTTTTGCCAGAAAGTGTCCAAGAGATGAAACAGTCACATGCCAAATGTTAAAACCATCAACAAACTTTACAGTTCTGAAAAATTAATGCTGTGCTTCATTTTTGGAGCAAAAGCAGAAAAATGTCTGGACGCAGCAATGCCTCTTTTCAGTCCCTGTCTTACGGTCTTCAGCAGCAGTATCTGAAGGTGTTGGTCCAACTTTTAGAGATTAAAGGGCAGATTCTCACAACTTTGCTAGCAACTCATGAAGTTCTTGATTGATTTTGTTGACATTTTCAGGGAATGTTGGTCATGCCACAAGGAACAAGTGATTTTTGTGGTGACCTGAATCTGGATGTGGATCCAGAATTTTTCAAGGGTTTGTCAACAGTGCGAGAAAATTTCCTGCCAGAGGATCTCAGACTTTGGTCTGGTGCATTAAAAGTTAAAAGATCTGAAATACGAGATGGAGCCTGGCTATGCAAGACTTTAAAAGCTAATAACAGAATTTTAAAACCAATCCTAAAATTGACCAGCAGCTGGTGGAGGTCAGCAAGAATCAGGGTCACATGATCATGATCATTAGGTGTTGTGTTTGCATGTTACCTTTACGGATTCCTGACTACAGAGCATTACAATAACCATGTGATGAAAGCATGAATCAATTCCTCTAAGCCAGAGAAAAACAGAAAGTATCTAGCCTTTGTTATTAATCTAATGTCTGCACTATAGATGTCAGATCAAGAGAGTCATGGGCTTTGTGAGACTTTTGTAATTGTTTATATACAGTCATCATCACCTTGTCCAAAGAGAATTCAGCATCTTCCTTTGTCGAGCTTAAATTGTCTTTGCACACATGCAGTTACTTCTGGGACGACTGTCTCTGGGGTTTCAATAATACATTTTATTCTGTAGTTACTCTAGTGGTTGAGTGTATGTTTATGTATAAATCTGTGTGTATGAGTAATTGAGGGAATTGCTGAATCAGTGTATGACTGAGCGAGCGAGTGAATGAGCAAATGACTGAGCGAGCGAGTGACTTATTGGAGTGTGTGGGAGAGCGCCCGGGCAAATAAGCAGCGTTTGTACAAGTGTGTGTGGATGATTCATTACTATTGATACAGTGTGTTTCCAGTGTTAGTCTAAGTGTTGTGTTTAATGTTGTCTGGCAGCCAAAAGGTCTGCAGTAATCTGCCATAATGGAGCATGTTGTTGCAGAATGACTGGTGTAGCAGTCTGAGTGGCTGCCCGACTCTCAGCCCTCAGCCTTCCTCTACGCTGCACTGATCTCCGCTCACATCCTTCCTCCTCTGACTCCACACATGCTTGGCTTCTCCACTGGCCTTGGCAAGATCTTTGCCACGGATGGAGGAGCAGCGAGGGCAGGAACCTCGCTCCTTCACCTGACTCCTACTGCTCTAATAGGCGAGTCTGACACTGGCAAAGAGAAACCTCTTTATTTCTGCTCTGCTCGATATGCAAAGAGGTCTGGTGGGGTGCCAGAGTGCCAAACTTTACTTCAAAAGTGTTGGAAGGAAAATGCGTGACTTCAGTCTTAAATGTTCTCCTCTGCAGTCAAAACTTCCTTTAGGAGTTTTTATCTGGTTATGAAACAGACTCATATTAATAGTGATGCTGAATGAAATATCAGTTTTAATAAGACCATAACAGATGAAGTTTCTGTAGTTATTTTTATTTATTTTTTTGCCAGAGGGTCGGTATCAGCTGAAGCAGCTTATTAAATGTAGACTGGAAATACCTTCGTGTTCACTGTGCATGTAAATAATAAAAAGGGTGTTAATGGTCTGGCAGTTAAATCTGTAAAAAGAGGTAGCCTGAGTTCAAGTTACCATTACTCTTTTCCTGCATGTTATTCCCTGCTCTCTTTATTAGTTATTTACCTTATCTTCTGGAAGTTAGACAGCCCATATATTAATCGTTATTATTATTGTTGTTAATAATAATTAAAAAAATTAATTAATTAATATAATAATAATAATAATGACATTAATAAAGACTCAGCGTTAATAATAATAATAATAATAAAACAATAACAAGTAACACTGAAATACATGACAGTATTAATAGCACCAAAAGGGACGATTGTTGAGATAAAAGTTGTAAACATTGTGCAAAGGAAAATAAATACATGTATTAAAATAAATTATAACATAAAATAAATGAATAAAGAAGATTAAAATTGATAGACAAAAAACATGTTAAAAATGATAGATTATAACAACAATAATAAATAAATATTAAAAACAACAATGAAAACAATAAGATGACGGGACGAAGACAAAGAAATTTAATAGAATAACTGATGCATTAAAGAAGTATGTACACATGCAAAAATAGAAGTACAACGATTAATGGATGGCCTTTAAGCATTGAAAGCCAAACTAAGACCAAGCGGCAGCCTCCAGGGCTGAAAAGCAGGTCGATACGTGACAAAGCTGTAGTTCCTCAGGTGTCCACTTGAGGCTGGCTGCAGGAACCTGGAGGTGTCGTGATTGTGTGGCCTAAATGGACATGGTTACAGCCTGGTTAAAACAAACTGCTTTGTTCTAAATATGTAATACATGGATATGCTTTCACTGCATGGGGGAGCATATTTTTTTTTAATTTTGCATCTGTTTTTATGTCTTCAAGTTGGTTTTAGAAATAAGGGACATGACGAAAGTGGGTACATGTCCACACAGAGTGGCTATATGTCAGTCAACCTTAAATCCTGCCTCAGCACTGCCTCTACCTCTGTGAGGTTGAGCTTAAGTTCAGTTGAGATGCCATGTGCAGTATGACTGCAAGCTTCACTTTGGGTCTTCTTAGCACAAACTGAGCATTGTTAAAACACCACCAATGACTTGATGCCAACAGTCGACCTTTCCTCTGATGGCTTACAGCAGGATAATGAGCCATGTCACAAGCTCGTATCATCTCAAACTGGTTTCTTGAACATGACAATGAATTTACTGTACTCCAGTGGCCTCCACAGTTACCAGATCTCAATCCAGTAGAGCACCTTTGGGATAGTCAGGTCAAGTCAAGATTTATTTCTAAAGCACATTTAAAAACAGCCTTGGTTGTGCTTTACCGGGGTACAATATATTCATGCATACCCTTAATAATATTAAAACAGTAATGATGATAAAATTAGTAATAGAATAAAAATGTACACAATATTAAAATAGAATTTATAAAATGGAAATAAAAAAAGAATAAAAACAATAAAAGAGTAAAAGAGAAGATAGGGAATAAAAGATAAATGTGGTGGACCCAGTGAGTTGCGTCATTGATGTGCAGCTGACAAATCTGCAGCAACTATCATGTCAATATAGCCCAAAATCTCTGATGAATGTCTCCAGAACCTTGTTAAATCTATGCCACTATCCATACTCAGTCTTCCCTAAGACCTTTCAAAACCTCAGACTTCAACAAAAACAGCATATTTCCCTTAAAGAAAACTTAACATCTCTCTGAACACGACCTCTGGAGCATCTTTGACATGGTAATGAATGTTTTCAGAGATGGAGATCTTATATATTCCTTTCATCCACTCGGGTCTCTACAGGATCACAGATCTCAGCGTGTCGGGTGTGATCATGGGGAAGACCTCTGAGTGGCTGGGAGGATTCATACACAGCTTCCCTCCTGGGCTACATGCTGCTCGGCTCTCCTGGGGTCCCTGCGGTGCTGCAGAGAAACCAGCCGACTCAGAAATATGAACCGCGGCCTCCTCTGGCTTTTTAAAGCTCACTCAGTGTACACACAGACTTGTTTGTTTGGGCCCACTCTGTAAAAATCCATAACGAGAGCTGCTCCGTGTGTTTTCACCTTGTTTTTTATGGTTTGTGTCCTCAGCTCGGGGCAGCCAGGACAAAGCAAAGACAAACAGCCCTTTCCTTGTGCTATATTGAACTTGGCATGCAGAAGCAGAGAATCTGAAACTGGAGATTCTCGCTGGAGGTGGAGGATATATTCCACAAGCATAAAAAATGATCTGAACACATGTCAGATGCCTCACATTCCTTAGGAGCTAAATATGTCACTCTGCTTTGAGAAATCCTCCTCATTTTCCTCGCTGCTGGTGCTACGTTTGATGATTCTGCAACATTAGCGAGATAAGCCGACTAATTACTGCTAAACACCTGGGTGCTAACAATAGCAACCCTCTTTATTTTGCAGCAGCAGATACCAGAGCTGCTTCTCTGCCAGGGTGTTGGGATGTTTCTGCACCCATAGGGGGCAGCTAAGCTCTCCACATCCTTTACTCCTGCTCCAACAGAGGGAGAAAAGAGAGAGATAGCAGAAGATATCCAGAGAGCTGGTGTGTGTGTTTTCCTGTGTGACTGGCCTGGCATGCTCACAGCGCTCACAAAGACTCTGCTTCTTTCATGTTGTTTGTGGCTTCTGCTTTTTGGATGGTGTGTGAAGCAGCATGCAAGTCCCTAATGAAGTCAGGCATCTGCCAGAGACAATACACCCGCTTATTTTGATGCTGAGCTCTCTTATACAAAGTTTTTATCTCCGGCTGTCTCCCACTATCTGGATCTCTCTCACTTAAAAGATTTTTAACGGACATCAACCAGGATGGGCTCACAATGCAGCAGAGTAGCCATTGATTTCCTCTCACTGCCTCAAGCACACAGTATGTAATATCTGCCACCATTGAGCTATCAATCAAAAAAACAACAAGAGACAGCGTTTGGAGACCAAACTGTGACCTGTGATGCTGAAAAATGAACCCATTGAATGATGAAAGCCTGCAGTTCCTCGAGTGTCCATTTCAGGCTGTTACATAAACACCTCGTGTGAAAAAGCCCTTATGTAGAGAGAGAATAAACATGTTTACAGCCAAGTTTTCTAAATGGTTTTAGTAGAAATAGTGATGAATTTTTACATACATGTCTGATTTTTGTGTTGTTGTCCAATCTGTCGTCAGAACATTTTGTCATCTGTAGGCAAACATGTATTTCCTGTCTTGTGGTGTCCCTCTGGGCTCTGTTCTGTGCCCTGTTGTTTTTGTGTATTTTCTGCCTTTCGGACATGTTATTAGAATTTTAAGATATGTCCCTCCATTTTCATGCAGATGATAATCATCAATATATATATACATTACATATTTCACAATTTGCCCCCCTATATATGTGGTTTACAGGCTTGAAGTCCATGTGGCTGTTTGTACTTCAACTGAACAAAACAAGACTGGCGGATCATGAACAAGCAATATCCCATGGCTTTGCACTATGAGGAGCAGGGCTGTCACTTTTCTGAAAAATGGATGCCCCCCTGCCGCAACACATGAGACATTTCTTTAAGATCATTTTTATATTTACCTCTCCCAAGGCCACATCAATGGGCCATATGTCCATGCATATCTAGCTTGCAATCTTGTCTGTGATGCACTTTTTTCACACTTCTGGCGGAGGCGCCTGCCAGCGAGGACTCCGAAACACTGGGCTGAGCACTTGACAAGGCCGCATGACTGCAGTGGGGGAAAAGGCTGCGGATTTGTCATAGAGGGCCAGTTGCTTTGCACATAATCGACACTCAGCGAAGCCCAAAGTGCTTCCACACGGCACTCCTCAGATTTTTGGTGTTGTGATTGTCCAATCAGAGCGGCTTTGCCAGCCCCCCATTTACTTGAGGTGTTTTTTTTGTCTTGTTTCTGGCAGCTGTTGTTGAGGTAAAAACAGCACTGGCCAAACTGGTTGCGCTGGGAGCATCTTCTTGCTGGATCAGGTGGTTCACTGCTCCAGGCACCCTAATGTGCAATTCAGCTGTTTATTTTATATTTGAATGCTTATTTACACCTAGATACAGATTTTTACTCCTGTGCTTGAATGAATTCTCGAATATTGAATATAAGGGGACAGCCTTAATAAGGAGGCAAATCATGGCAGCTGCAGTTCTTTTAAATAACAGGCATTGAACGCATACCTCACTCAATCAGGGGGTAGACAGATTGAAATCTTTTTTAGATTTGCACAGTAAAAGCTATGCAATATTCAGGTTTAAATAGTAAACTGGATTCCTCCCCTTTCTTTTGGTTTCCTTGTTTGAGTATTTCAGTTGATTTGAAGGGGTTTCCTTACTTGTATATTTGGTGAATTTTAAATCATTTCTTTTTTCTTTTTTATCATTTTTTTGGATACTGCACTGGTATCGTGAATTTATTTAGATATTTCATTTCCTCAACAGAAATGTAACCCCTTTTTTCCCATGTGACTATTGATCATTTGAGGGCCCAAAACCTTAAAAGCAAGTAATGGCATCCATTTTGTACCTGCACTGATGAAGGCCTTAATGGCTAAACATGTTGACATGATTTGAAGTCTGTGGCACTGATCAAATAAAGGCTCTTTACTATTAATACTCTGGTTGCCTCAGACCTTTTCAACACAGCTACAAATGTCTTTGTGTGAAAATGTTTCTAAATTGTCCACGCTGACGCTTGACTGCATAAGTTGCATTGAAGCTTGGGTGGCTGGCAATTTTTTGCAGCTTAATTCTACAAAGACAGAGGCTCTCATTTCTCCTCCAAATCATGTTTTGCCAAATGTGTTGAGCAATCAAGGCCCTTTTTTCTGCTATTTTCAAATCTGTATTGTGTAAGAAGCCCCAAGCCTGAAACAACATGATAGTGGTTTGGTTTACTCCTCTTTTCTTTAGTTGAGAAATATTTCCAAGCTCAGGAAACAATCTGGAGATGCTATTCTATCCTTTTGTGTCATCAGGAGTGGAGTCATGTAACTCCTTATTTATATGTCTGAGCTTCTCTCCCACAAGTGGTGCTAAATGCTGCTGCAGATGTCTTCTCTACATCCTCTTGAAGGTCAGAAGTTACACCCACTCTTAAGTCCTTGGCTTCCAGTTAAATACAGGGCAAGGTTTGAAGTTCTTGGGATTGTGTATAGATTGTTGCATGGTCAAGTACCTGTTTGTATACAGGAATTTTTGAAGCTGTATAGCAGCAGCAAGACTCTGTGGTCCTCTGACCAGGGTCTGCTGGCTGTCTTCCATAAGCAGTTTCTGTCACTCCTAAACCCTGAAGCTGTCGTTCACTAAAGCTGAAGACAGTGGATTCTGTGGACAGTTGACTGTTTACCTTGCTTAATCTGTCAGCTTTGATGCTTTTGCCTTTCATTGTCTGTTACTATTTTAATTTTTTTAGTAATTTAATTATGATGCAGTTTGTGACATCTGATTTTGAAAGGTGCAATATTAATAAACTTTACCTTCTTACATACAATTGACTTAATATTCTGAAAATTCAAAGATCCAACTTTATGCAAAACACAAGTTCTAATGTTTTTATACATAAATGTGTGTCCTTTGCTTGACTGCAAACCCCTCAATCATAAGAATAACATCTTTCTTTTCTCTTTTACTTGCTCTGCCTGCAAAAAAACAGTCCATTTGAAACATGCCCCCTAATGATGTTGTTTGGGGATCTTCCCACCCTCTCCCAGGTAGGAGACACTCCCTGAGCCTAATGTTTGTTAAGCCCACAGCTGGCACAGTGACAAGAACACTTCCGTGAATATTTGTGCAGCCACAGTAAACATTTGAGCACCAGACTTCAAAAGAGCGCAATGTCAGACAGAATATGTACAAGGCCAGCTTATTCTTTGAAGGGGTGAGATAGAAGGTATGCTGAAATCAAATTTTTGAGTGAATTTTTGGTTGAGAAACTTCAAGTAAAAGTTCTTGGAACATCTGTGACCAGAGTAAACTTGTTAAAAAGAAGTGAAAACATGTGACCTTTAGAGATCCTAGAAACTGATATTTAATGGGATGGCTGATATGACCTCTGTGCTGTTTGTCCCAAGGTTGAAGACCCAACTCAGCATATCTCCTTTACTCTTATTTTAGGTTGACTAAAAGTCAGTTTGAGACAGCATTTTTGATTACCTGGGATTGTCTTCAAGAGCCCTGTCAGCAATAAAATGGATGATAGCACACATGCTTTGTTTAACATTTTCTACCACCCATATTGGAGACAAGCTGCTTAGCTCCAACCATCTCCAACGTGTGCTTCTTGTTTTAACTTGTTGAAACAGTAAATGCAATTTTGAGTTTATGAAAGACAAATTATTAAAAAAGGACTTCCTTATTTGTGCTGCAAGCCACTTTTAAAACATGCTATGATAACCTCACTGTGCAAAACAAGAGGGTAACTTTTAACAGCTTTTCTCCTTAATTATCTAAAATCCGGGATCCTGTTGATTAAAAACGCCCTAACTAGATTTTTAATGTTCTGTTTACTTGTTATTAAATATTTTAGTGTAAGTAGTCTTGAAATATGATGGCTTATTAAGAACTTCTCAATTTTTTTTGCTGTTTTATGTGCTGCTCCAAAAACAATAGAAAAATTAAATGGTGTCTAGTACACAATGTTTTGTTTGTTCAATATATGCACTGAAAAATAAATATGTTAATGTCATTTAGACATTAACATATATAGCCTAACCCTGGATCATATATTTTTGTTATTACAAAACAGCATTTTGGTGTTTTATCAAAACAAAAGTTGAATGTACAACACCTGTGTTAATTGCTGTTTGTTTTGCAGTGCAAACCAATGCAAAAATTGGCCCTAAAATTGTCTTTGAAAGCCTTGATATTATTCCTTATAACTATGTGGGGACTTTGTGAAATGTATCCATGATATAAAACATTGGTTGACTGTTGAGTGAATATAACTTAATTTCAACATGGCAGGTCGATACAGCACTCCATCCATGCCACCCACTCCAGAGAAAATTACCCACTTTTGGGTCATCTTATGAATTTCCTTAGCAAGTACAAAAGTCTGTCTCCAATGTGTGTCATATGTGCCACTTTCTGCTGTACTTGAGATATGCACAGAATCTGTGCATTTTCAGTGGGGCAGTACAGATTAACCTCAACATTAAGCCAGACTCAGAGTCAGTATTAGGTCAGACTGACAGTCTTTTATCTCATTTCTTCACCAACTTGAAGTCAAACCAAGAAGCAAATAGAAAGCAAATCAACCTTGGACTGTGGATGTACTTGAATGGCCAGCTAAAATGTGAAATTTTTATTACAAAATTTGCCACTTGATTTACTAATAAGTTTAAGTAATTATTTGTGGTTTTGCCAGACACTGAATCCACATCAAATACTCTTTCTGAAGTCTAACGGTTGCCTGCTGCTATTAACTTCTTTAGCTCCACTTAATGGCTGCTGCCTTGAACCCCAAATGCCCTTAAACCCAGAGCTACTGGCTTGCTAAATCCAGTTATTCATGATTATCACCATAGCTTATTCCCCCTCAGTCTCACAAAAAAGCAGGCCCGGCCTGACCCGACCCAAATGAGGGGGGACGAATCCCTGGCCTGACCTGACTTCTGCCTCAGGGCCGGGTCGGATCAGGCTTCTGTGGAAAATCTAACCTCTATATCAGGGAGAGATTTTTGTGTCCTATACCTTTAAATGAGTGGGTGGTAATAAATCATAACACAGCGAATGGCCTGTTCCTGACATTCAGTGCAGGCTTTAAAAAATCTGCTCCTCAGATAGAGTGGCTGCAGCTGCTTCATTGTTTTCCTGTGATACAGTTGTAGGAAAAAGACTCTTGTAGATGTAATATGTTTTTGTCAGCCAGCAGAGGCAGAGAAACTACAAGACAAAGCAAGTGCTGGCATTAAATCTCTGTGGTCAGGGTCCTTGCAGACATTTCACTTTAATAAACCAAATAATATCACATCAAGTCTCAGGTGCTGCCATTAACGGGCCTGGAGTCATCCAGCAGATGATATTTAACACACTTTCAATGTAAGTGCCCACTGTCTCTCCAATGACTATTTAATTCCATGGCTGATAATTATAACTGTTATCTGTTGCCTCTGAAAAATCATTGAGCTTGTCAGCAACCATTAATTTGCCCCATCATAAATTAAGTGGCTCAAGCTGCGTTTTATCCCCCTGCTCGCAGGAGTAAATGCAGGCAGTTTTTCCGGAGGCTAAGTCTGCTTTACTGTGCTGTACGTCACACATCGTAGACCTTTGTTCTGCTTCCTCCTGTTGTTTAAAAGCCTGCAGAAAATGGGTCGGAGATAAATTAGCTACAGTTAAATGTGTGACGCTCCACAGTAGAGTAAGATAGTCTCATTTAAGTCTGTGTTAAACCTGGGAGAAACCACAAAAAGAAGAATTTGCTTTAACTACAGATGTTCAGACACCATTTTTTTAATACCTACTGAAGCGTCAACAGACACAGAATAGTGGCGAATGCATTTTTCTCAAAGCTGCATTCAAGGGCTGAAAGGAATGGGAAACAAACTCACATTGCAATGTATTCTTCTTTTTGCACATCATGAAAACTGCAAAGTCAGCTACAGTACATGAGATAGTATTTAGTTTTCATCTAAGTCTGCAACAATATTTTCCTACTTAAATCCTTTAGCCATTTTCATATTTCAAATCTTCTTCATCATCACTCACTTGTTACAGCTTGCCAGTGACACACATACAGTACACACTGAGGAGGAGGAGGAAAGTGAAAAAATAACAATGGAAGGACATGTTTCTTTATATGTTAAAGTGGTTTTATGTATACTGTATTGTGTTTTTCAAGTCTCCTTCTACTTCTATACACAATACAAAATGTCCACTGCATTGGGACTTCTCTTTCTGTTGCCAGTAGCTGCCTGCAACTGATTGTTCCCCTGGTCCCACAAATAGACCCACCACTGTTGCATCCTGCCTTTGCTCTGTCAACAGTTTAAGCCCATTGGACCAGGGTGGGTGGTCCAGTGCAGAGCATTGACTGTAGAAATACTACAGAGCTGTTGAAGATGACTCTGAAAAAGTTGTTAAGAGTGACAGGAGCTCCTACAGAGTGTTTCAGATGAGCTGAGAATACAGCTGGATCAGGGACTCTAGATATGCGATTATTATTCTGTGTCATTAGCGATTGTGGACATACTATAGCAGTCATCAAAAATAACATGGATCCAAGTTTTGGTGTGTTGCACTGTGTATGTAGCTTGAAAAAGTATAAATATTCAGCATGACTTGCAAAATGTCTGACACGCTGTAAATCATTTTATAATGCTTAATCAGGTTAGGTGTTAGTACAATATACTGGGTGATCACTGGCTGTATTCACAAGGATCAAAGGTTGAGATTTTTATTTTTATTATCAATTGTCAATTATTAACACATTATGAACAGTTATAATGTATAATAATGTGATTATGAGTCTCTGTGACTGGTCATTAGACGCTCTAGGTAAAGTAATAAAACCCAGAGATAAGCAGATATTTTATAATGAAAAAGTCTGAAATAAATGAAAAAAAAAAACAACACAGCATTTTTTCAATTTAATTTTATTTAGTGAATTCCCATTAGCTACTACCAAATTAGCAACTACTCCTCCTGGGGTCCACACATTATAACACAATCCACATAATACATCACTGAAATTCAAAATGTAATTAAAAAAAAATACAATAAAATAAACAAGGTATGAAGAATAAAACAACAGCTATTTAACACAACCTAAGTTGAAAGAGCAAACAAGTAAAGAAGTTAGACTTATTGGCAGTCATAGAGATAGGCTCTCAGATATCTCAGTATATCAATTCAAAAATAACAATCTAAAACAAATCTATGAATGTTGTCACATAAAACAGTGCAATTTGACAAAGCTACAGTGTGAATGTACCCTGACAGATCTTCCTCAGACTTTTAAGATGATCTTGATTACATTATAAATATTTAAGTCTTTTTAAAAACAATTGTATTGGTTAAACTTGTGATATTAGATGGCAGACTAGTACATATATCTCTATACAAAACAGTGCACTGTCTTGAATTTTGTTTGTTTTCTTGTATTCACTTAGTTTCATTATTTGTTCACTTTATTTAAAGCATGTAAATGTCTGGAATGCATTATATCTATCTTATAACTATATGCTCAATATAACACACTATTATTATGCTTCTAAATCATTATAACAATGAGCTATGAGTGCTATTATGAAGCATAATAAATTATTATATGTACTATGATTATTCAGCATTATAACATGCTTTGATGCATAATAAACATGCCTATAATATGGTCATAAGACCTCATAGAGGGAGGCCTCATAGAAAGTGTTACTGTTACCTTATTCCCAAGCAATTTGTTATGGATTTGTTTGCTGTGACATACTGCAGTGATCTAAATATTCCTGTGTGAGCTGCTCATAGACTCTGATATAAGGTCAGTGTATTGACTTCTGTACTTGTTTTACTTGCCCATACCCAAAACACATTACAGGCTCCGTGGAAAGCACTGCTGTCTCTTTAATGCCCTGAAAAATGTCAGATTATGTTAACAACAGTTGCTTTACTTTCCCATATGTTAAACAAAAAAAAAAATTGCTGTCCACAAAGTAAGTAGTAAGAAGCAGTCATCGGCAACCAATTACATTCTGCCGCCACCATATGTCCCTCCTGCTTCTGCAGCAGGATTGGTACTGAAGCTGAAACAAATGGTGAACCTCAAATCATCCGGTGAAGTGCAG
The DNA here is from genome assembly GCA_037902135.1 of Cetoscarus ocellatus. Lineage (NCBI taxonomy): Eukaryota > Metazoa > Chordata > Actinopteri > Labriformes > Labridae > Cetoscarus > Cetoscarus ocellatus. The sequence continues at coordinate 1,504,502 of JBAMNC010000434.1, forward strand.
CAGAACCATGTGGCTACCAGCAGGGAGAGAAGACATGATTTATAGCCTCCCATTGTGTATTGTACTCGGGCTCAGTGCTGTTCATCCACATCCGTCTCTCAGGGAGCCGTCAATCAAAATCCTAATGTGTGTATTTCCTGTTAATGGTGTGTGTGACAGACGGGAGAGGGGAAAACAATAGAGACCTGTTTCGAACTGGAACCTAAACAAGTTGTTAAACACTGTTACTAAGGTCAACAAGTTTTAATACATTTGTGCTATTATTGTTTATAACATATATTTTTCTGATATATCAGGCACCAACTTGAATTTGCATGCCGTTTACAATTTCATTTTTACTTAGACTCTGACTGAATTCACTTTAACTCTCAAAAGACATAAGGACTGTGTCGCGTGGTTCTTCCTGGAAAAATATATGGCGTAGTCAGGAAGGTACGTTTGACAGTTTTTATTCACCAACCTCCCAACAGTGTCAAAAAATATATACAGGTGCCAGCATGAAACTTTTTTTTTTTTTTTTGACAAAAGCTATGTACAAAAAAAAATCAGCAATGGCTGCACTGTAGTGATGTTATCAGGTGTGCCGAGGCTTCGCAGCGTGTGCCGAGTAATGGAGTGGGCATTTCTTCAAAGCGCGTATCGAGGCTTGCTTCATTTAGGGGAGGAGCCAAAAATGATGATGTCCGAAGCCTGCCTGCCCGGCTGTACTACGTGACTGCTTCGGGAAGTGGTTCAGATTTTTTGACAGCGATATAAACCCCTCAGGCTCCATTCAAAATGTGGGTTTTTGAAGGAGAGTTAAAGTCAGCTGAGAGTTTGGATGGTTTGGATACGAGAGTTGGATATGACAGTTTGGATATGACATTTTGGATAGCATTTATATAGTTTGGAGATAGTTTGGAGAGTTTAGAGAGAGAGTTAGAGAGATAGATTGAAGATTTAGGAAAGTAAGGGGAGGATAGGTAAGAGGATGGAGCCAGGTAGGAAGAGGAGGATTTCCCCTGTGTGGGAACATTTTGATTTTATTACTCCTAATAAGGCAAGTGAAATCAAACAATATTTCAGACACATTAGGTTTGCTTATCAAGAAATGTATTTTTCACTGTTTCTTATTTTTATTCAAAGGTGAGGTATTTTGTGTGTGTCCAAGTTACACCAGCATATTAAGTGACACCTTCCTACTTCCACAAGCATTTTCACTGTTTTCTGCCTGCTTTTTATGAAAACACACAGTAAATTAAAAAGATTTTATTACACACATATGTGATAAATTATGTAGAGAAATTACTCGGCCATACATTTTTTTAAATTCATAGTCATTCCCAAGAGCCATAACAGACAATGCATCACACATTATGTGGTTAAGATAAAGCTGCCTGTGATTATACACCTGGCCAGTAGGTGGTTTCGTGTGCACATGAAGCTTCAAGAGATGAACCCTTTCTCGAACCACTTGGCTCAAGTGGTTCAATGCCTCATGAGGCTTCATCTCACCATCACTACTGCACTGGGTTCTTCAACAACCTCCAAAGTCAGCAAAAACAAAAAACAGCGACACAGACCATATCAAAAACACTCACAATCAGTGGTTCTCTGTGCTCACGTACCTGCCTTGTACTCCCAACTCTCCACACACACGGCCAAAATGGCTGCCCTTTTAAATCATAAGCCCCTCCTAGTGGGCGTTGACGAAAAGAATAATGAAGCACAAAATAAGCATTTCTTTCACATATAAACATTCAAAAATGCCTTTAAACCCATTAATTAAATAAGAAATATTCCCATTACATTTTCCCCAATTCAAATGTTTTTTGTTAGCCTCCTTTACTGCAGAAAAACACATAATTAGGTTAAACACATGTGGGGGCCATTTTCCCGCTAAGTGCCCTGTAAAACCCCGGAAGTAGGTGCACCTCTGTTTGGCTGACGGTGCGTCTGACAGGGGCAGTGGGGAGGACAACTTGGCGTCTGTGGTGAGTGTTTATGTATGAATGTGTGTGTAGTATGGCGAGTGTGCACCCTCGTGTGTACTATAAAACCTGTGGGGTGGTGAATCCAGCTGACAAAAAGTGACCGCTGCGGTGGACCGGAGAGGAACAGGGGGAAAGTTTGACGTGTGGTTTGTGGCGTGTAGCATGTAGCGTGTAGCGTGTGCCGGTCGCGTATAGTATGTGTGTGTGTAGCGTGAGTGTGCGCACTCTCTCTTCACTCAGTGACGGGGCCGCTCCGTCACAGACTGATATACTGGTATCATAGAGAGCTCCTATACAGTTTAGTATGTTTTTTTAAATGTAGTCTCAAGTAGCGTTTTTAAAACATTTTTCATCCAAGGCACACCAGATACCAGGGCAGAAGCTCTCAGGGCACACCATGTTTACATACATGGGAACAAAAAGCCTTATGAAATGAACTACTGTATGTGTACATGTTTAATTTTACCCACTACCAAAAAGAAAAAAGGAATAACAGCTGTATTGCTAATGAAATATCTAAATTTGGATATATAAATATTTCACAGCGAAACTGTTTTTTCTTCCTCTTGATGTTACATTTAAACACATCATGATGGCGGTTTATTTAACTTCAGTCCTTGCCCTGAGTTGGCCTTTAACATATCATTTAATTTAACATTAATGTAACTTTAAGCCAGCTTGTTGGCTAAAGTTGGAAAATGAACATTTACACTGTTGATTTTTTAATTTTTTTTATAGCAGGTGGTCAAAAGGTTTGGCATTTTGGTTTAAGTTGATGCTGACTGCTATACTAAGTGTTTTGGGGCTTTACATGGAATTTTAAAGTTACTGAAGTTGCATTTTTTTTGTACAGAAAATAACCATATATTGTACTAAAAGATTACTCTAAACCCCAAATCATCTGCTGTACTAATAGCAAATGGTTGTACAAATTCCCAGGGCACTCCCTGTCTTGGCTGAAGTCACACCATTTGGGAAGCACTGCTCTACATATAGCTGAAATATGGACCACCACATGCCAAACTGCCATGCACCATACGGTTTTTGACAATGAGCTTTAGTTTGTCAAGTTTAGTTGGGCCTTATTAATTTAAATACTAAACCCAAAATACCTGCAATATTAACAATGTAGAGCAAAAGCAGCAGCACAACTATTCTAGTGTTTAAGAGAGACACACTCAACAAATGTCACTATGAGTTGCACAAGACACCTCTATAAACTGATAAATATCATTAATCCAAATTTGCTGTAAAACTATTAGCTGTAAAACATAATCAGTTTATTAATCTATGTTTTTAAAGCTGATATGACCTTGCTATAAACCCAGAAGTTTTGCAACCTTTCTGTCACTGTAGTAGGCGAGTATTCACGGCTTCAGCTGATTTATAAAATATTTTAGTTAGTTGCGGTTGACAGTGAGTGAACTCTCCTGTAGGACTGGAGGATAAACAAACACTATCTCATGTCTGTCCACAGAGAAGGAGAGTGATGATGCTGTCTGACAGCAGCAGAGAAAACCCAACACTAAGCTCCCTCACAGAGGACGACCTTAAGATGTGGAAACCCTCTGCTGCTCCCCAAATCCCCGTCAACACCCCCTTAATCCCACTCTACCACTCCATGTCATAGGCATCTTTGTTTTTGCCTGCTTTAACCAACACTGTTCACTTTATGTTTTTATTGTCCAATTTTTTGTCCTGTCACTTTCCAGCTTCTCTTTCCAGCAGTCTGCAGATGCCTCCTAAATTTAGATGAGCACAGGTACGGCTGACATGACAACAGGAAAAAGTAAATCGTGATGCATTTCTCCTCCTGCACACAAACATGAACGTCACTACTTGGATGTGTGAGGAGATGATTGCTGTTAGTGAGCCTTCATGAGCAAAATGAAGTTAAGTACATTTCAGGTAAACAGACTTATTGCTAAACAAAGATCTGTGATGTATAATTATGATTTTTCAAGGCAGTAGTACAGTTTTTTTTTTTTCAATATCAGAAGGGACGCATATTGTGTGTGAGTGTGTGTGTGTGTAGGGGTATCCCCCCCGAACAAGAAAAAGCTCATATTCTTGTATTCTGTGATTTTTCTGAACCAATTTGTCATAAAAATGTATCTATTTTTGTAAAAGGAGGTGAGTGCCAATTGAATCAGCTCAATTTCTTTCTTGTTTTCCTGTATCGTCCAATTGGGGCGGTTCGAGGTCGACAAGAGACAAATCAGTCACCTGTTAGTTCCTTAAAAAAAAAAAAAAAAAAACATAATTCAACAGGGCAGCACGGTGGGACAGCAGGTAGTGCACATGCCTCGCAGCAAGGAGGTCGCCAGTTCGATCCAGGCAGGGCTTTTCTGTGTGGAGACACGTTCATCATTGATCTGTACATGATTTGCCCAAAGTTCTTTAAGATTTAAATCTTGTTGTGTTTTTTTGTTTTGTTTTATCTCTGTGGTTTAACCTGTGGTTGTCCAGGTTGTCCTTAAATAAAAAAAATGATATCTTTAATTTGACTATGCTTAAAAGGGTTGAATTTATACAAACATTATTGCAAAAAAAAAATAAAAATTCAGGTGGGCTGAAATTCCAGAAAATGTATTGGAGGTGCATGGGTTAAAGGAGATATCAGTCCCTATCATCCATACTGCTGCCAGCCACATGGAAGCTATTGACTATTTGCTATCTTGGCTGCTTTGGTAATGGGCTGTCATCTGTCCCATCAGTTGGTTTAACTTCAGTATACTCATACTTGTGGTTGAATTTTAGCTAATTTAGCTGAACAGGTGGATTAATTAACAACAGATCAAACATGAAGTCATTCCTGATCAAATTGTTTTTGAGGGTTGCAAAAATAGTAATTTGAATTTAACAAAAAAAATTATCCTTAAGACAACAACAAAAATGTTCCCCTTATACTTGAGAATTTGATCATACTCTGAGGGCCGGATGGGAAGCGTTGGGGGTCCTGATGTGGCCCCAGGGCTGTTAGTTGATATGGTCTGTATGCTGCATCGTATTAAACTGGCTGTGCTATCACTGTGGATGTTGCATGTTTGTTCTTACCTTGCTTGATGGTGAATCCCTGGGCAACTAAAGCCAGATTAGCACCAAGGTTTTCACACTTTAAAGCTGAAGGCCATGATTGCATCGACGTTTGGTCCTCTGTGCTGTCTGGAGAGGGAGTCATGAGTAACCACCTGAGACTCCACAGCCCATACTCTGTGTAACTCTGCTGTCTTTTTGCTTTGCTCACACTTTGTCATCTTTATAAGCATCACTGTGGCAGCAATCATTACCCCACACTCTGTGAAACTAATAAAACAAAAACAGCACATTATCATACCATTATACAAGCGGAGCAGGCATTGTCAGTTTATCCACCTGCTGCAACCCAGCCCGTATAATCCCGCTCTATGCTCTGTGTTTACCTTTATGTAATAGTTTGGGCTATTTATGCAGCTTCAACTTTGGGAGCAGTGCCACTCTGAATACCAATGTCCTCTGAAGCGCTTTAGCTCTGCTGCCTGTGCACGGCTATTTACCGCTGCTTGGAGTGGTCCCAGACTCAGATTTATGGCTGACGGCTTAAATAGATGCCAGGGAGGCTTGCACTCACACTTTTTCTTTTGGGACGATTCAGTACGGAGTAACTTTGTTGTGTGTGACAGGAGCAGTGAGCTAGAGTGGGGCTGAGGATAGAAATGGACCCAAAAATGTTCTGAATCTGCAAAATATTTGGGACATGATATTGAGGTGCAGTGATTTACGTGTAGTTTAAAAGTTTGACTTGTGCATTTTTTTACAGTGATCCATAAAGATTTGCATAAAGTTTCTCTGGAATGTAACTTGTTTTAAAGGTAGTACTTTCGTGCTGTATCTGAATATCATACTTAAAATACAGTTTGACCAGCAGAGCTGAAATCCTCACAGGGTCCCGTATTTGATTCTGTCCTCTGTGTGGAGAATGAATCTCCAAATTTTTCTCCTTAAACCTCATAAACTACAGCTATAATGTATGGCTGCAAGAGAGATTACTTGGGAAAAAAAAGACAAATAGATGTTGATCTAAAGCTATCATTTGATATTTTCGGATTAAAGAAAGTCTTTACACACTTCAAAGCAACAGAGGTTATGCACTGACATCACAATTTGTGCGCCAGACTAGCAGTTCCACCCGCTGAGTAGCAGGGAGCACTTAATGTTGGTGGTATGCAACTGAAATGCTTTGTCCCAATGGGACTGGAGATGGAAATTAGCCTCTTGGCTATTATCACAAGTGTAAATGTCCATTAATGCATGCTGTCCCATTTTTTTAGAATTAATAAATAATTCTCAAATCTCAAATCACAATTTATAAGCCTTGTAGTCCCATTCTGCAACTACAAAGCTGGAGGTATACTTGCTGTTAACTAAGTGAATGGGTTTGATCAGGGGTGTCCAAACTATGGCCCAGGGGCCAACTGTGGCCCTCAGACCACTTTAATTTGGCCTGCAGCTGGGGTATACTTATTAGCTTCTCTATCCGCTTCATCTCAAGTTCTCGTTCACAAGAATCAGCTAATCATCTTCAAGCACTAACAGTCCTAAAGACAGGCACTTTGCGCAGTTTTCTCTTGAATTGTGTCTGAATGTGTAGATCAGCCATTAGCTTTCTCCCTTTTAGCTGCAGAGTCTTTATCATCCTTACCAAGGGTTGATCCGGTGTATTCAGGGTCAACCAAAATATGATTGTCCTTCCAAAATCCCAAAAAGTACTAAATTGAATTTTAATGTAAATGGTTCTATGTCTCTATATGTCAGCCCCTTGATTGGCCGGCGAAGAGTCCAGGGTGTATTCTGCCTCTCTTCTAATTTCAGCTGTGTTAAGCTCCAGCCCCCAAGACCCCAAAAGGGAAAGTAGTAAAGACTGATAATGGACCATCTTGATGTTCTTTACAGAGCACGTATCATTGAACACCAACCAAATGTGTTAATGAAGGAGTCAGACATGTTTTTCTTTTCTGTCCCTTGGACATCTTGAAATAACTGAAATCCTCAAACTCTCATTTTCTGGTCTCATGGTTATTATTACATACCAAACCTTAAACCGAGGGAGCCTGACTGGCTGATATAAAAAGGAGGAGGGGGTGTAAGGCTGCATGAGTGTGTGTGAAAGCACTGGTACAATACAGCAGATATTTGTTTGCATTTTTCAGCCTCACAGATAAGTGGGGGGTGTTGGGGTGGGGGGAAGAGATTCCACGCAGCATTAAGTCCGTCTGAATGGGTTTTCACTAAGTCATTGCACGCTGCGCTCCAGTTTTCATAACAGCGTTGAATCACCATTTCCATTCCTCTAATTCTTTCCATCTTTTGTTGCAGGCAGCAGACTTGGCAGTGATTGTCTGACACGTTGCCCGTGCCAAAAAAGCTGTGTGTGTGAGAGGGAGGGTGTGGGAGAGTTTAGACTGTCTAATCCATGAGCTGTAATAGGAGACTGCAACTCTAATGCCACCAGGGCCTGATAATATGAAACAAAAATCACATTTTTTATATATTTTTTTAGCTTTATAGTGATACATTAATGTTTTCACGAAGAAATAGAAAAGGGTTGTTACAACAGTGGAATCATTTATACTGAAATGATTCTTGTAAAACAGCTCTTTTGACAGATTGTAAGTATGTCATCAAGAAAATCCATTTGCAAAGCTACAAGCTGAGATGATTGTGATATTGCCCAGCCAGTCTAGTGAAATATACCCCATGAATATGTGAAACATTCCATCTGGTGTGTCAAGTCAGCAAAAAACACTCGATATTGAATCCTGTTTGACATCTCAGCAGAAGAGACAGTCCTAGACACCCAGTGTTGGACAATTTATGTTTTTCATGATCTTATTGCAGACAAACACCTACAAATCGACTAAATTGTACAGAGACATTGGCAACATTTCCATGTACAAAGGTTTTCAAAACTTCCTTCACTCTAAGATACCTTGTGTTTTAAAATGGTAAAATTTCATTTACCTTAATAATTAGTGGTATCCAAAAGAACTTTCTCAATGCTGACAAATTATTTTGGCTATTCATTGAGCGTACAGGAGTTTACCTGCAATTAAGGTGAACTGAAAACAAAAGAAATTACCCAACATTTGATGTGAAAGACTAGGAAGTTAGGATGTAACCTTTACAATATCAGTAGAGGCCGATAGCATCTTAAAATCTTGATTATTGAAATCTGCTGATTTTTCCAGCCAACGTTATGACTGTTCATATTAGACAAATACATTGTATATCTATGTATCTGTAACACACAGTTATATTGGTGTCAGCAGCGGTTGAAAAAACACAGAGTTGAATAAATCATCACGTTTAATTTTGGGTAATAATCTAATATTCATCCCAGATTAAGTCTCCTTTCATGTTGCCATACAGAAAATCATTCAGAAATTCTGCCAGTGCACTACTACAAATTTTATTAGGCTTGGCATCAATTTTCCTTTTCTTTGTATTGGCTAATTTATACCTTTACCAGCAGCGAGACAAAGTCAAAAGAAATGAATGGTGTCATTTCTATTTAAGATGTACAAGGGTAAAAGAAAATACCAGTTCATCGTGATATTTTGTGGTGCAATACTGTTTAGATATTTGTAGTCATTGTAGTTGTATTTTATTATTAAAAAAATATAGATATTTGGAACATATATTTTGTTTTTAGAGTAGTTTCAGCCATTTGACCCTCCCTCCTACCGTCCATACTCACCCATCAGTAATTGTGAGGTGAGTTTGGATAAGGGAAGGAAGTATCAGCATGTCACTACCTGCAGCTTGCATGTACAGAGACAGGGTCTGTTGAAGGCCACATGCTGTTTAGTCTCTTATGGGCATGTGGTAGGGTAGGTAAGATTAAGTACAAGTTTGTACTGCCATGATGTGCACTTACAGTTGGTACAGCGAGGGGTGGCTCTGAGATGCCAGAGTTCACTGCCTTAAACAGGAGGTCCCCACCTGATGACCCAAGTTAAGTTCTGGCTTTTGCTGCTCATTAGTCTACATAGTGGAGTTGGCGGGCTGGTAAGAGGCTGTGTGGTGGAGTAGATAGTATCCTGGAGCTTGCATGTAAAGAGCCTGGGTCAGTCAAAGGTGGTGATGCTGTGGCAACAAAGGGCCATGTGGTAAATTGTGTAACTCGTCAGAAATGTATTGATATACTAGTGGGGTTAGGGGTCTCCTCACTGAGAGCTTGTCCTTTCATTTTAGTACAAGTAACTTGTGTTTCTTTCAAGTTGCTTTAATTTCTGTCACTATGACAGACAAAACCATTTAAAAATGTTAAGGGACTATGCTTTATATAAATAGCACTGGTTGGAATCTGTTTTTATGTAGACAATGCTGTGGGCTCTCAATGCTATAGAATATATTTTTAACTAAAAACAAAGTAAGGTATCGGCCTGTTTGTAGTATTGCAAAATATATTACTATATGATATTGTCATCCATGTATCATGATCGGCATTGTATCACCAGTTTCTTGCCAATGCACATCCCTGATTATAAATATGAATCAAATATTTTTATCTAATCCTGTGACTAAATGGAAAGAATATTGATATATCTTAAAACCTGATTTATTGCGACGCCCTAAATGCTGCATCGAGAAGAGATTTCTAATCAATCACAGTTAAAACCTGACAGCCTTTCATTTGAAGGTACTCAAACCATTTCAGATTGACAAACATACATTTCTTCTTTTGATCTTGTCTTGTATCTGTGTGAAATTATGATAAAAGGAAAATAATTGTGGTAATTTAAGAACAGAAAAATAAATGAGTTTTTGAAGATGTTCTGAATAGCAGCAATCATCTCCTCATTACTCTGCTCGCTCGAGATCAATGAATATTTTATGTTTGAAGATGGCGCAGGAGACAACAGGTCATAAAGTCAAACACAGACATGCATGATTTAAATTCTTTTCTCAGTTTGAAGATTGGCTCTGCAGTCTACAGAGAGTCTTTTAAACTCCAAAGAGAATCACAGCAGAAACTTTTCTCGCTTCAAAACCGACGAATTCAGCCTTTGAGGCACTTTAACCAGCTTCTATTATGCCAGGGCTGAATTATTCTTTTGGAGTAAAATCAATTCTATCAAGGTGTGCTCAGGAAGAGGTGCTTTGGTATTAACATTCATAAGAATATCAATCAGCACGCCACTCTGCACAGCTGAAAAGACGAGGGAACAAAAGCTCTGATGGTTTTTCTTTTCTCCCCTGAGGAACTGTAATACTGGATGTTGCTACTCAGTGAAATCCAGTAAGACCCTTTCCACTTGCACGCCCCCCACCTCCACTATTCCTTCATCCCATTAGCAGAGAACTCACGAGACCTCAGATCACCCATGCAAGGTCAACCAGGCACTGATGAAAGACAGCGGATAGTGTTTCCATTTAGAGCTTCACAGGTCCAAAAGTCTACAGAGGAAAGATAATTTTAGGTTTCAGAGCCTCAGTTCAGGGTAAAAATGCAAAAGACATCAACAGTTTTGGGAATGCACTTTTGTGCTGGAAATGGACTGAATGATGTGATAGACATGAGACTAAACGGGCTGAATTTTCTCAATACCATCATTTGGATCTTTGATACATTTTTAGGAATAATCAAATGATATCAACACTTTGTTTGTTATAGAGGCTACAAAAACAGAAGTCGCTGACACACAATTTTGGTTACTTTTTTGTAATTAGCAAAATTTGCAGACAAACTCCTGCACACTGTCTAATGCTAACAATGTTTCAAGTGATTTAAAAGTACCTGACAAATTTCAAAGTTCATAGCAAAACATTTCTGTGATTTTTAGTTTTAAGGTAGTCTTTCTTCAGTGTGTGCCATATTAAAAATCAAACATGATTACAATTCTAAGTCTTTACTCTTGTCTTATGCAGTTTGTTTTGTTCAGTTTTTGTGGTCAAACACCAATAGCTACAGGCTCATAAGCACCAAACGGAGGCTACAGGCTACCAAACACTGCAGAGAGGTAAAGGAAGATCCAGCCCTACAGGAGAAAAAATACAAATATATTGTTGGATTTGTTATGGGGGTAACATTATTATATACAGCATTATTTACCATTAAAATGTTTGATTCAACAGTGACAGTCACATTCACCACTGTGGGTAGCTAGCAACCTTATTCTCAGCAGGGATTTTGAAGGTTTTGGTTATTTTTGTACTCATATTTTGCTTCTCTACAGTATTGTGGTATAAAGAAAATGGTATGTCCAAATATGTCTACATTATGAAGGATGGCCCCATGAGATAAATCATTTCTTTTTGGGGGTTAAAACCAGAACTTTAAAGAAAGGTCAGTACAGGTGAATAAACGCATTCATTATAAATAATACAAAAGCTCTCATGCACCTATATGCCCACACCTTGATATCAAATAAAAAATGTGAGTATTAACGACAATAATAAGTTAGAACAACAATGTTATCAAAGATAGAAGGTTACTCACATATAATGGAAAAAAACATAAACTTGAATGCTTACGATGTAGCTGTAGTCTTGTAGTAAGTGACCCTCTAAGGGTTTGAGTCTTTGAGAAATCTCAGTCTTAGGCTAAAGTTCGGCAGACTTGGTTCAGGGGTGAAGCTGCAATATTGTTTCATCTTTTGGTTTGGTTTGCTTTCACACTGCACCTAGTCAGGCAGACTAAAGCTTGTCAAATGTTGTGTAATGTAGCCTCCCGCCACTAGTTGGGGCTGTAGCTGTGGTCTTCATTCCTGGAGTCCAGCCTGTTGTTGAATTATGAGCAGAGAATACATGACTGGCTTTGAGTAACAACATTGTTTTGCTTGAAGCAGTTCAGAAGTCTTTTGTGCCATAAAATAAAGATGAAGGTGCATTTAGGCAGCATCAGGTGGCACCTGCATATTGACTGGAGCGACGTGGAACCATATTCCAAACACATTTCTGGATGTTAACCTGTAAAGAGGATTGCAGGGTGGCTATGGTAGCAATGCTAATGTTAGCCAAACTGTGCCAAACTTTTGCCAATGAAGGGTATGTTAGCAAGCCACAGTTAAGTCCCCCCTTGGTTTGCTTGCCTTGTCCATTCTTATTTAGTTCTGATTGCTTTCAAAACCCCCGCAAACCACACTCTGGTCCACTTAGAAGTGACTTAGAAGCCCAGAGTCCTGTTCTTTGGTCCTCACCAGAGTTTGTGTGAGCCTTCAAACCAGCCCAGACAAACTAAACCAGAGTTTGTTTGGTCCGGACCAACGTGTTGGGTATGAAAGCACCCTTGGACCAAAAACCCTTAGGGCTGCTGTCATAAGACGTTAAAGGGTGTTTGATAATACAGTCTTTGAAAGTCTCAATAAAGTTTATCTAAAATGTCCTTGTGTATGGGAGGCAGTAATTGCCCAAAACACTGGAAAACCTCTTCTAAAATAAGTAAAAGGTCCTCAGCGCCAAGTAATTGGACCTGCTTTTTGTGATCCAAATTTAAAGGCACACTCACAGCAGTGTTTTAAAAGTGAGGGTTCATACACAAGGGGAAGTCACTGGAGCAAGGATGCTAGTGAGATCAGTCAAACCATCCGTCTGTCTGTCTTTCTGCCGACCCATCTGTAGTTCCAGTGTTAATTTTGACAGCACATTTTTAATTTAGTTTTAGTTATAGCCTTTTGCCTAAAATATCTTTTAGTTTTAGTCATAATTTAGTCTAGTTTTAGTTGATGAAATTTCACAACATTTTAGTCGAGAGAATGTACTGTAACTTTAGTCGACTAAAATATGAAGTGTAAAGTGTAAGACATTTTTAATGTTTCCTTGAATTTCTGAAGTCATGTTTTACACTTTGATAATATGAAACATCTAATAACCCTTTCTTGAATGCTAGTAAAGTTCGAATGTATAAATTAACAGAAACAAATGTAACTTTTGTGTGAAATGCAGTCACCTTTATTTAGACTACCTAGCAGAGAATCTCAGTTACAATACCAGAATTGACAACAAAGATTGAACCTGCTCTACATGAATATATCAATTCTTAGAGAGTATAGCTCTGACTGGATCGCTCCCCAACTTATCCCACCACCATGAAGCTAAGACAGTTGTGATTAGATGTTCCTCTTAACTCATCCAACCTTTCCACACAACCAAAGTAGCTGTGATTGGATATACTCCTACCCTACTTTCTACATGACCAAATTAGGTCTGATTGGATTAAGTCCCTGTGAAACATTTCCATTTAGTTTTCATTTGTTGACAAAAATGCCAATTTAGTTTTAATTTTTGTCCATGTGCACTTGTTTTTAATTAGTTACTGTCTAGTTTTCATCAGAGGAAAAAAGGTTGTTGACGAAAACTATGACAAAAACAATTAGTAAACAAAATTATAGTTCAGGGAAGAAATAAGAAAATGACTGCCAAAAAGTCATTGGGTGATGCACAATAGCATTATTAGTTCTTGTTAAAATAAATAAATAAATAAATAAATAAATAATTAAGGAAACGTGAGGACGTTTGTTTAATGAGGTGTGCATTCAATTTTTGACATTTGTTTGGGTACAAGGAATCTAATAAATATTGCAAAACAAGGGTCATTGCCTGAGACTAATGCTTTATGAGAGACTTTGGCACAGCAAACTTTATTTAACCTTTACCCGAACCTGCAGAAAGGCTTCAAATTAAATTGTTGACAAGATTCTTCAGTGAAGTTTTGACCGTTAAAGGGAAGATTATAGAAGTTATGTCATGTTGAAGAACACGATTTAAACATAGAGGACATAATCAGTAAAGACATATTAGTACTGCTTTGTCCACAAGGGGGTGACAATATGGACCAAACCCAAAGTTCCTCGTTGCAGCTTTAAAGAGTATTTTCCTGCACACTTTTACAGCTCTGGCTTGTATTCATTCATTATCTCCCTAAGTCTGTGCCAGTGGAAACCTGATCCTGCTGGACAGGGTCCCATCTGTTAACCCTCTCCCTCCCCTGCCCCCTGTGTCAGTGTCACTGCAGAGTAGCGTCATTGATAAAGAAGCCAGATCTCCCCCCCACAAATGACTTCCACATTATGTCATCTGTCAGTATCTATTAACCTCCAGCCTCTAAGTCTGAGGAGGTTCGAGGTTGAGCCCCGAGCTGCAGACAGAGAGGATAATCGCAGGAAGTGCTGCTGAAAGGTCAGGGAAGTGGACAAGCTGCAGGTTTGTCTTGAGAGGGAAAAGTGGGAATAAGTGAATGTAAAAGAAGAAAACTGATTCAGCTGTTCTGTTTGTAATACGCTGGAATATATCTTCAATTTGTGACTTTATATAAATACCCCATCTATTTTAACCAAAAAACACCAATAACAAGCATATTATATGAAAATCTCCTCTAAAATATACATCTTTATAACACCATTTTCTGACAATGTGGATTGCTATGGTAACAGAGAACACACTCTCAACAGTTACATAATTTTCAGCTCTAACAGTGATATGCTTTTGTTAAGAACCCTGCAGATGGATCTGCTCTGTAGTTCATTTTGATAGTATTTCTTATTCACAGGAACAAAGCCCACAGCAGAAATTTTCCTCAAAATCAGAGCAGAGTTTTAAAACCTAACATATTTTGGTTGCTTGGCTGTGTTGTGGCGCATGGATTGGTGCAGTTGCCTTGCAATGCAAAACAGTTGCAGCTTTAAATCTTGGTCAAAGTCTCTCTGTCCTGATTATTCTCCCTTTCTATGTGTTGGTTCTTCCTGTGCACTCTGACAGTGGTTTTACTCAGACATATTTTGGTCAAGGCACACCTACATGTGTGAATACACTAGAATCTTAACCCTTCAGCTGCACTCAAGGCGAAAAAAATATTCATGTTGTGCCTTCCTGTAACTAAATTTCATGAATTTGTGTGTTCAAATGGATCATATTTATTGAGGGAAATTTTTGATGACCCAAAGGCACAAGAAAGGGGGTGGGTCTGTCTCCCAGCCACAACAATGTGTGTTTCCACCTGTTTACAGTTGGTACAGTGAGGGGTGGCTCTGAGATGTCAGAGTTCACTGCCTTAAACAGGAGGTCCCCACCTGATGACCCCAGTTAAGTTCTGGCTCTTGCTGCTCATTAGTCTACATAGTGGAGTTGGAGGGCTGGTAAGAGGCTGTGTGGTGATAGTATCCCACTGTCACTACTGGAGCTTGCATGTAAAGAGCCTGGGTCAGTCAAAGGTGGTGATGCTGTGGCAACAAAGGGCTGAAGGGATAAGATTCTAGTGTATTCACACATGTAGGTGTGTCTTTTTTTTATTCATCTCAAACTATGAACAAAAAAAAAAAACAATCAACAATTAGTCAAGGCAACATAATACATACGTATATGTCCAACAACTAAACTTATACATGTGAATACATACACATATGTCCCACAATACCCTGTTTGAGAAGGGTCAGAATGAAGCTAAGAGCTTATCTAGTCTTGCCCCTTCCTTACAAATCAGTTCCATTACAAAATAACAAAAATAATTTTTATTATTACTATAATTATTAACTAATAATTTGCAAGCACCTCAGAAAAATATTAATGTATATATTAAATGCATATCTATACAGGTCTACACATCCTACACATATTATATGTAGTATATACACATATTTAAATTTCATCTGTAATGTTTGCATGAATACTTCTTTAAATGCACACTCCCGTATTCAGCATCATTTATCTCCTAATTAAGTATGTACAAACAATAAGCTTCTCCACAAAATATCTGGCACCATGTATTGGAACTGGCAATTCAAGGTTTAACATACTGAAAATGATTAAAGATTTTGAAGTTTTGAGTAGAGCTAAAGTGGTTTAAGAGATTATTGCAGAAAAAAAAGCAGTTTTTTGATGTTTAATGACTTTATAGCACTTTCTTTGTGCATGTAAAATTGTGGCTTGAGGGTAGTGAATTGGGTGCACAAGATTTAAGGTGCATCATATAAATACTCAGGAATAATTATTATTATTATTATGTTTTTTTATTTTATCTACCAGCTCCTAATAAAGTTGGACCATTAACTGTATGATTCTATGAATGTTATTTAAATGGAAAGTTCATTTAAAACATTGCTGAATTTAATCTATTAAGTGAAACACATTTACGCCTGACAGGTCACAAATGTGAAACTAACTGAACTGATACGAAGTAACTAGGGTATCGGGAAGTCATAATGCCCCACACTTGCTACCATTCTGCCTGTTCCATATTCTGTTAATTTTTTGTTTAATAAAAAAAATGAAGTTCAGTCAGTCAACTCACGTTTAAATTTGTTTATTGTAGCTGCAAATACATGTTATAGGTTTGGCGCCCAGGCTCCGGTTTCATCACTCCCTGCAGAAAGGTTTACATGAAGGCATGGAGGAGTGATGAGCAAAACATACAGAACACCCCCAAAACTTAAACCATTGGAGCCTGGAGCTGCTGATGAGATCTACTATGTGTGGCCATTCACCCCAGCGCCTGCTGTTAGAGGAATATACTATCTAGTGAACTACTATGTGTAGCCATTCCCCCCAGCGCCTGCTGTTAGAGGAATATACTATCCAGTGAAACTTCAATGTGTAGGCCTGGCACCAGCCGCCGTGTGGCCATTCCCCCCAGCGCCCGCTGTTAAAGGAATATACTATCTAGTGAAACTACTATGTGTAGGCCTGGCACCAGCCGCCGTGTGGCCATTCCCCCCAGCGCCTGCTGTTAGAGGAATATACTATCTAGTGTACTACTATGTGTAGCCATTCCCCCCAGCGCCTGCTGTTAGAGGAATACACTATCTAGTGAAACTTCAATGTGTAGGCCTGCACCAAGCACATTGGCTGTTAGAGGAATATACTAGAGAGTGCAGATCTAAGCATGCCGAATTGATACAAACTGACCCCAGCACACCACCTGATATGCAATACAGAGTTATGCAGCAAATTGATGCAGTTTTATCTAGAAAAGCACTCAGAGAGCGCAGACCTCAGCCAAGGTGATCCGGATCAGTCCCAACATTTAATCAGTTCTTCCATATCCCATTTCCAACAATTCCTGAAAATTTCATCCAAATCCATTCAGGACTTTTCAAGTTATTTTGAACACAAACAAACAGACAGGCAGATAAACGCCGGCAAAGCATAACCTCCTTGGTGGAGGTAATTAAACATTAAATGCAGGAACTCGTGAACTTTTGAGCAGACAGGATTTCTTCTTTGTGAAGCACCACATAGCGTTGATATGCGGACCAGCGGCCCAAGGACTTATGTGTTGAAGTAGGCAGATGAAGTGCTGCCGTCGTGGCAGTGCCAATCCTCCAGGAGTGAGGGGAATAGAGTCCAGGTGGCAGGCCTCAGCTTGAGCAGAGAACACGCAGCTTCGAAGAGAACCAGGATCTCGTCATAGGTTTGTGACCATTGATGATGAACAAGGGGATGATTGTTGAGTAGGGGGACGATGATGCAGATATTTCATCATGGAAGAGAAAGGACAAAGAAGTTTTAGTTTTAGCAATAATGATATGAGTACCTTGGCAAGATCTGTCAGTTTTGAGTGTTTCAAGAATAAGGAATACATGTGCTTTTCTATATTCAAATCAGAGAAGGTGAGATCATGCTGTGGATTAAAGGAGAGAGACCTGGTCGTAAATTTGCCACACCTAAGAAAACCATAGAAAGCCCTTAAGAGTACTGCTTTTAATCGAGAATGAATATAGGTGAAAAACATCCTGTCTCAATCTGGTCACCAACTTGTGCACCAGTGATATAGCGAGAGACATTCTTTTATCGTTACTTGAAGGACGTGCCTTTTTAAGACCACTGAGGAGCAACTGCATGGAAGGATTCCGAGAAGGCTCTGGGATGCTGGGTCTTAGCGTCGAATGTAAAACTGAATCTAGCATAGCTTTGATACTTTGCATTTGGAGATTGCGGGATTCAAAAGAAATTACGATGAATGCACAAACGACTTAAATGTTAATAGGTAAAGGGCTAAGGAGAAGACTGGCACAAAAGGATGAAAAGAAAACCAAGCTGAATCGTAGGCTTTAATGATGCTTTGCTGAACCCAGTCTCATGTAGTTAGATGCAGAGGACAGGAGACATACTTACCCTAGAATCATCTGTTTGAAAGGAGGACATGGCAGGCTGGAGGACTGGCTTGGGGACATATAGTTTTGAACTCCTGATATTAAAAGCAAGAAAGAGCATCGCAATACGATTTGCATTTCTGGGAATGAGTTAGCTTTCAGGATGAAATTATCAAGCACGCATATCCAAGTTAAACATCGTAAGAGATTGTTGATAGCTGGTGATTTAGAGCGGCCTTTGTTGATAATTTCAACTGTAGCTGCATTGTCACAAAACACCATGATTTGCTTCTTTCCAGTTGCTACCCCACAGAGAGCAAGCACAACTATTGGGTAAAGCTCATAGAGGGATCCTCGAGGGTCTGTATTTCAGTTGGCCATACATCTGCAAACCACTTGTTATAGAATCCCCCAAACCAACAGATGGAGCAGCATCAGTATAGAAAGCTGAAGACTCTACAAAGTCATTGTAAAAGAAAGAAATGCTGTTCCATTCATCGCAGAGCAAAGACCAGAATTGCAGATCTGAACAGCCTTCATCTAAAACCACTGTGTCTTTAGATTTTTTAATTGAATTAGCCAGTGTCAGCAAGCGAGAACGAATGAGCATCCGTAAGGGATAATGCGGATAGCAAAGTTTAGGTGACCTAACAAAGACGAAAGATCCCGTTTAGAGAGAACAACAGAGGGAGACAAAGCTCTAAAAGCTTCTCTAATGCCGCTCAAGTTATCCTGAGGAAGCGAGGCTTGCATGAGCACACTGAGAGTTACGCCGAGAAACTCAGAGCGCGAGGTTGCTTCCACCATTTTGTCTTCTGAAAGTGGCACACCCAACTCTTGAAAGAGGTTTTTGACTGTGGAATTGCAGTGGGCTGGTGGAATAGAGAGGAGGTCAACTACCAGAAAATCATCCAGAGATGCAAGCACAGGGGAATTTGCACGTGTTGTAGAGAATCCAGCATAAAGCCTCCGACAGGGTGTCAAAATGCTAGGCTACTATAACAACCAAAGGTCAACTTAACAGAGAAATAAAACTTTGAACGCCACTTAACGCCGAAAGATGCCATTACAGCCCCAGCTGATTAAATCATTTGCATTTGCGTTGTCTATGGAAGCGTAGTATAAAGAGAATGGTTCAAGGGGAATTAAGCTGTTTATACTTGGGATTGAGGAGTCATGATGAGCTGAGAGAGCTATAATGAGACGTTTGAATGAATATTACCTTATTGCGACCCTTATGGGGCTCACTCTGAAAAATGGAGAAGAGGAAGACGGATTTTGAGAAAGGACCCATCACCCACCGAAGAAAGTGCAAGATCTGAAATAATGGCTAAATAGGTGTTAAACTCCTCTCTGCATTGCAGATGTACATCGCAAATGGTGTCTCTAAAACACTGAAGGCCACATTAAATTCTGCCGGAGTAGGGGACTTCGACAGTCTTGGATCACGATCCTTAAAACCACTGAAAAGTCCCCCCAATCCTCATATCTGTCTGCAGATTCAGAACCACAACAACAGAATCTTCACCAGATTAATGTCATGGCCTGTCGAAATAAGAGCAAGGTTTAATAATTAGTTTGAATAATTGTGCAACTGAGTCTATGCTGATCCTCATAACCTCCTAGATGAATGAATAAAATACATAAATAAAATATAATTAAAATAGATAAATAAGTAATGACACGAGCAGATAGATGACAGGCCCAGCGGCAGACTTATAATTCAATCATTTTGTCAGCTGTTAAAGTTGATGAAAATAGGATTACCTGATAAAATTTTGGTTCCTTAGAGAATCAGGAATGGCAGCAGCAGGAGGCAGAAACCAAGAACCCATGGCAGGAACTGGGACTGCAGATCCCAGGGATCTTTGCGGCGTGACGTCGACCGGGAAGACAGCGATTGATGGAGCCGGCGTAGCTAGGGACGCGGACGAAGGACCCGGGTTGTTGACATGGCAAGCGGAGGATTACGCGTTGCTTTCCAAGGTGTTCATCCTGGCGTGCATCATGTCCAGCGCTGATTTCACTTCGAGAAGTGAAGAC
The DNA here is from genome assembly GCA_037902135.1 of Cetoscarus ocellatus. NCBI lineage: Eukaryota > Metazoa > Chordata > Actinopteri > Labriformes > Labridae > Cetoscarus > Cetoscarus ocellatus. Next base: position 1,524,585 of record JBAMNC010000434.1, read on the forward strand.
AGGATGGACTCGTCTGTGGAGATGCCGGAATCTGGCTGCTTCGGCTTCTTGGAGGGAGCGCGGAGCTCCGTTTCGGGAGAGGCAGGAAGAATGGCAGTGCGCTTTTTAGCTGGTGCTTTACCTTTCCCCCCGGAGGACCACTGGACGCTGTGGCACTGGCACCTGACCCCGGGGCATCGGTGGAGTTCTGCTGAATCATCAGATAATCGAAAAGCTCTTCATGGCTGAGGCAGCCCGGCGCGGTGATGTTACGTGCGTAAAGCTCTTCCATGATGTGGTACACAGGCCATCCAGCAAGTCGTTTGTGAGTGATGCAAGAGCTCTGGCGAGGACGAAGCGGGTCCGATCCATTCCTGGAGCGGACTGAGTCTGGATTTCGGGAATAAGCCCCGCATCCTCTCCTGACAGCTGGGACTCACTCTCTGAATCCGAGACGACAAGAGACATAGCGACCACCAGAGCCAAAGGTCAGATGACAATCGCATGTGAAAACAGGTGAAAGAACACGCAGCAAGTCAGTGTAGGGCAGCAGAGTCGTTGCAGGGCAGAGGGAGAGATGGGAAAACTCCCAGTTTAAATATACCACCAAATTGAGAGGTGAAGAGCGTGATTGGAGGATGGTTGTGAGGAGTGAGACATGTGACATATGAGGATGTTTGAGAGGAGTGAGACATGTGACATATGCATAGCTGAGCAGCTCGAGTTGTCTGCCTGAACTAGCTCGCAGGCGTCGCCCCATTTGTACAAGTAAATTAATGTACACAAATAGCTGATGTAGTAAATCTAGAAGTCATGTTTAAATATCAATTTCAAGTTGTGCTTGTAAAATTTCCCAGGCACGCAGTATTTGAGACCACTGTTCTCCCTCGGACCAAAAACATGCTCATGAGGTTTATTATTGACTTTAGATTGTCTACAGGTTTGGAGACGAGAATGGCTGGTTATCTCTCTCTACATGTCAAGCATGTGATTGGCAGGTGACCAGTCCAGGTTGTACCCTGCCTTTTGCCGAGTGTTATCTGGAATAAGCTCTAGCCAGCCACTGCAACCCAGAACGGGACAAGGGTAGATGATAGAGTTGTTTTGTCAGCTGATGACACCAGGCCATTATGCCAAAGATATATCTGTATCAATAATAGGGGCGTCCTTAGTATTATAAACTTTCAGAGGATATGTATCACGTACAATACAGCAGCAACAAATTTGTGAACAAGTCTTATTTATGCAATCTTTATCTAATTTGAAATTGCTGAATACATACTTACATCCATCACCTCTTAATTATCCATACTGCTTGTCCCTTTTGAGGTCCCTGGGGCTGGAGCTTATCCCAGCTGACTCTGGGCAAGAGGCAGAGCCCACCCTGGACCAGTTGCCAGCAGATCACAGGGCTGACATATAGTTGGACATTTATAATAACCTCATCAAACACTTAGAGCTTTACAGTGTCTTTGCATGCTCATTTTCTTCTAAATTGTTAACAAACCTCACAACTGAAGGTCACTTTTCATCCCAGTCCAGAGTCAGCCTACTGTGGGTTCTGGCCCCCTGTGGAATCAGTATCAGTTTTGTCTATCCCTTTTTATTGAGGCTAAACTCTGTTATCAGCTGTGGGATTAGCCTTACCAATCTCCAAAACATATGCCCCCAGGCAACAGGCCAAACTGTCCATCCAGGGTCCATATGTTAGCCCCCCTCCCCCTCATCCACCTCCCACCCTTTATCTGCTCCCTGCAAGCAATTAGGCCCAAATACAGCCCTGTGTATTTGTGCTTATACTATATCAGAGTTTGACTTTGACCTTAAACTATCAGCTGATACATTTCAGATCCTAAATTTTTAAGACTGAAAGTATAAACATTGTGGTTTTAAAGCAAAGTAAAGATAACTGTGTTTAAGTAGTTTAGCTTCAAGGGATGGACCTGATCTTTACATGAGTTATATGAGGATCTCCTGTCTTTGTTGTCCATGAGCCTGTGTCATAATAAGTCACAGAGACTTCATGACATGGTATGAATAAATATTTTATGATAAACACAGGACAACCATTCACATCAGTTTTCTACTCAGCTGGAGGGATGAGCTGCGGCTGTCGAGAGAACTGTGGCACCCACTGATAAAACTGTTCTTTTCTGCCTTGTGGATCCAAATGAATGAGTTTTCATCACAGAAACTGTCAAACGCTGATGCCTCTGATACAATGATAAGATTTTTAGCATTGTGAAAATGTACTTTTTAGGCTTTCTTTGGGTTATACAGCATTGAAGCCTAAAAAATAGAAGGGAAAAACAAGTTTAAATTGCTTGACAGACACCTTACAACATGAAACAGCCCGCTGCGAGTGAGCCTCAAGAGGCCAATTACTCTGAATTAAGGGCATGAAGTTGATATCCAGAACTGGAGCTATTTTTGAAATGAGCACCAACTAAATGATTATATGTTAAAACTTTAAGACCTAGATTACACGAAACACGACTTTTGGCAATGCATTTATTGAATGTTTTTTCCAACCTATTTTAACCAAAAAACGCCAATAACAAACAAACAATAACAATAGCATACACACCAAAAAAACAAACAAACCAATCAAATTAAAAATAAAAAAAGACAATCAAAAATTAAAAAAGATGCAGACTTCAGTGAGAACCAGGCATCTCTGAATTAGGTGTTTTAACAGAGATTTACATTAAAATACAATTCAACAGCTTGAAGAATTCACTTACATGACCTCTTGTTGTCTGTAATTCTCAACCAGAACAAGTCTTTATTTTTCAATCAATCAATCAACATCTATTATTAGCACTTCTATAAGCGCTTTTCATACAAAAAAGTAGCAGAAAATTCTGTACATTCAGAAACAATAACAAATAAGTGCCAGAGGATACAAAATAGAATAAAAAACCCCACCCACCCACATTCAACACACATAAACACTCACACACAAAGACACTAAGTGAGGACTCTTTATACAGCAACAGACGACTGAGGAAACGCCATCTTGAATTAAAAAAGGGGAAAAACAGACAGTAAGACTAAACTGATAACACCATGATAAGATATAATAAAGATAATAAAGTGCACAGCTCGAAACATCCCTTGCTGCCGAATAACATCCTTCCAAGGGAGCTTTTAGTGTGCAGATCTCTTTTTCTCCATGATTATGCTTTTTCCACCCAGCTTCTGCTTAGGGATGTGTGTGTCTCTCACAATTTTGTCACTATTTCTGCTGCTGTAGCCTGTCTGCTTCAGAAAATGGCGTGATGTGTGCTCAGAGATCGTCCTCTGACTTGAATGTAACAAGTTGAACCTCCGCCAAGGAGGTTATGTTTTTGCCGGCATCTGTTTGTCTGTTTGTTTGTTTGTTAGCAAGATTACGCAAAAACCACTGGACAGATTTTGCTGAAATTTTCAGGAGATGTTGGGAATGGCCCAACTTAGAAATGATTAGATTTGGTGATCCATATAACCACCATTAGCGAACGATTGTTTTGCTCAATTACTGTCTATCTAATAATGATATCAACATGATTCTGAGTGCTAGGTGTGGGTTTTCAGGGTCAATGAATCATTGTGTGATGGTGACTTTATCATGGAACTATTGCTTATAGATGTAACAGCAATATGTGAGCTCTTCAAGTGCTTTTTAGTTGTTTGAGTTTCTGTCGCCTTTTTATCATCTTGATAGACTCACTCTCATTTTTGCCTAGATAAGTGTCGCTCACTGGACATGTTCACTTTTTCAGACCATTCTTTGAAAACCCCAGAGGTGGATGTGAGCAAGAATCAGTACTTTGTGAAATACTCTGATCCGCCTGCATGGCACCAACAAATAAGCCACGTACGAAGTCACTTGAATCACTTTTCTTCCCCATTCTGATGCTTGGCTGAACTTCGGCAGGTTGTATTGACCATGTCTTCTGCATAAATGCATTGAGTTGCTGCGATGTGATTGGCTCTTGTAACCCTCATATCCTGCTGGACAGTTTTGCAGTATGTCCTCTGTGTATGCAGGTGTTCATCAAGTACTCCCTGATGGATAGACTCATTCTGTACCCGTTTTCTTTACCTGCTCTCTCTCAGCGTCTCCATTGGTCTGCATGTTCTAACAGAGTCCAGATCTTCTGTCGGAGCAGCAGGGGACGCCTGCTCTTTCTGCCTGGTCGCTCTCTAGGTGCCCACCAGACTGTGACCGAGGCTCCAGCTCGGGAGAGGAAGCTGCGTGTGTGTTGATGTGTGTATGAGGATGTAGCGGCGGGCGGGGCAGGCCGACTCCTCAGACCCCTCAGAGCTCCATCTGGACAGTGGGGGGGCTGTCATTTAGGAGAGCAGGGCCTGAGCGGAGGAGCAAATTGCTTTTTAATCGATCATGTTCCCAGTAAAAGCCCCCTCCCAGCAGCTATTTGCCCACTTTACTTTCTATTTATGGAAGCTCTCCTCTCTGAATCCTCTGTGTGTGTGTGTGTGTGTGGGTGTGTGGGTGTGTGTGTGGGTGTGTGTGCGCGCGTGTGAAGGGGTAAAGACAGAACGAGAACTACCCTCCTGACAGTTTGATGCTCCCGAGAGGTTTACAACTGCTGGACAGGGGTAGGTCAAGACAAAGGGCGGGAATAGTGAATAGGAGGAGTAGCAGATGTGTGTTAGTAACAGGTTATGAGGTGACAGTGACCTTGACCTTGTTCTTGCAAAATATGCTTTATTCATCCTTGAGCTGGAGTGGACATCTGCGCAAGGTTTGAAAGGCATCCTCAAACATCTTAAAACATAAGTGCAAAAGCAGGAAAACATGAAGGGGAGTTATTTGACCTTTGACCTTCAAACTGTCATCATCTCATCCTTGAGACGATTGTGGACATTTGTGCACAGTTTGAAAAAAAAAACTTGAGATTTTATACAGACTTAGACCCATTGACTTGTGACCTTCAGAGTCAAATCAGTTCATTTTTACATCAGTCATCAGTTGTGAAAGGATTGAGGAAAATCCTCAGAGCAATCTGCAGGTTTGAGACCCCAGTGAAAAGATTTGTTATGGAAAAGATGTTTTACACAAATTGTATGGATTAGTACACTACAGTGAGATATTTATTCATTCATTCATTCTCTATACCGACTATCCCTTTCGGGTTTGCAGGGGGCTGGAGCCTATCCCAGCTGTCATTGGACGAGAGGCAGGGTACACCCTGAACCAGTCGCCAGTCAATTGCAGGGCCACGTACAACCATTCACGCTCACACTCATACCTAAGGGCAATTTAGAGTGACCAATCATCCTAATGAGCATGTTTTTGGTCTGTGGGAGGAAGCGCCCGAGGGAGAACCAACGCATGCACGGGAAGAACATGCAAACTTCACACAGAAAGGCCCTGCCCGACCCGGGAATCAAACTGGCGGCCTTCTTGCTGTGAGGCACGTGCCACCGTTCCACCCAGTGAGATATTTAGTTTTGCATTAAAACTTAAGTGCAGTTAGAGCACAAACAGCCAAGGCGCTTCTGAAATCTTTGCTGACTTATTGTGGAATGTGGAAAAATGACCTATCTGGGAATATTAACAAATCCTCAAAAAAAACCTCCAGGATCAGCATACAGATTGGGAATAACACCAAACCTTTACCACTCCCTCCATGTACTATGACCAACATTCCCTGAAAGTTTTATCAGAATCTGTTGAAAGGTTTTTAAGTGACATGCTTGCAACAAACAACCAAACAAATGCCTGCAAAAACATGTTAACAAGTAGAAGTAATGTTATTGAGGCCCTCTGCTTAACATAAATTAAAAAAAATTGATCATAATAACGGTACTAGTATTGAGGGAAGGAAAAGTATTCATTCATATGTGTACAATCGTCAACAAACTTTTAATTATGAGCCTGCATGGTATCAAAAAGAGAAGGGTTCGGTCAGGATGAGCAGAAAAACATGGTGGTGTGAGGAGAACTGGCACAGAACAGAACAGGTGTCTGATGGTGTGTTTATACTAGAGGGGGGAGAGTTTTTACTTATACTGTTTTTAACAAAAGGTCAGAATTTGCACACTGAGTCATGACAAACATAAGTGCTGCGGCTAAAGTTTGTGTTTTGATTGGATACCTTTTACAAAGGGTTGCTGGTTTATCGAAGTGAGTAGCAGCCAAGCTTATACCTCGTGTGACTGGCTGGTTTGATTCCTGCCTGATTCGCTGTGAGTCCTCCCCTGATGTCACCCCCTTTCTGAGTCCATCCATTGGCTCTATCCATTATGATTAAAGGCCTACAATACCCCCCATATCATTAGTACCACTGATTACATTTTAACATGTTATAACCCCTGTTCCTCCTTAAACAAGCCTGCGATGTAAAATTTCATGGGACCAGCAACATGTTTTGTCTGTAAAGCCTAAAAGTCACAAGACCACAGAGTGATGGTTTCCATAAATTATTGCTCAAAGACTTTTCAGCAAGTTAAATTGGACTCTGTAGTACTGTGTTCCCTTTCTCCTCCCCCATTCTCCCTTCACTCTGTTGTGTTGAGTAGCCTCTGCTGTTAATGTCCCTGTATCCTGTTGTAGGGACATTTGTGTATTGGAAATACAAAGTGTTACTCATGTAAACTGACTACGCTTTGTAGAGTGTTTGTCCAAGACACTGTGAAGAAATACAGTTTATGGGCACAGAGTTAATCCTGTCTGTTTGTGTCAGAGAAACAGGGGACTGTGTTTGGAACTAATGCAACAGACAGAAACACTGTAGTGACCCATCTAAACAGCTGATACATTAAGTGTGAGATTATTGAAACGATATTAGCCTAAAATGAAACAATCACTCTGATTTTAAAGAAACCACAACACGAGTCCCTTGAGTTACATAATATGGTGCAATGCTGAATAAAGTGCTCTGTGCAGTCTCGCTGAATTGACCAATTTAATAAGCCACTATCAAACAAGGTTGTGTATTTATGTCAAAGGAAAGTTAACCTCCAAAAGGCTTTTTGAAGTGTACTTGAGATATAATGTAATAATCAAAGTATGAACACGATTTGCAGTGACCTCGTCATTTCACCTGTTACCTTCAAAATCTGTCTTGTTCAAAGAAAGAGCGAGCATTTGGAGAATATTTGACAAAAAACCCTTTTCCTCTATTTATTTTCTAATTCTTCATATTCTTCTTCTTCTTTAAAGAAGTGGTGTTTAGTCTCCAAAATGTTGGTTCACTACCTCTACCTTCAGCTACAGAGTTTTGACAGTGTGGATAATATTCCTCACTCACTCCTATCATGATAAAAATCCTTCAAAGAATCCTGGACATATTTCTGCACAAGCAAGGGGTAATCATAAGGCCTTGTTGCCATGACCGTTGACCTCCATCATCTTCATGACACCTATGTCCTTGAGTCTTTTTTGATGTGCCCAAACACTGCACTGCTTCTTGATATTGATTTTATGTGAATTTATAAACCTCGTGCACAGACTTGTGATCAATGTGCATGCAGTTTACAAGAACACATCACATCATACGAGCTTCAAATAACAAGTAAACCAAGTCCACCTGAAGAGCACACTCTGATATCCCCTTAAGCATACTGATCATCATGTTTATAGGCATCACATCTTATTATTGTGTTCAAGTAATGGTCTTGATCAAGTCACTGTTTTGTTTTGTTACCTCTACCAAGGAGGTTATGTTTTTTCCAGTATTTTTTTGTTTCTAAGATTGTGAACAGGATAACTCAAAAAAGTCTTCAACAGAGTTTGATGAGATTTTCAGGGATTGTTAGTCATGGCACAAGAAAGAAGTGATTAGATTTTGGTGGGGATCTGAATCCGTATGCGGATCCAGGAATTTTTTAAGAATTTCTTAACATTGTGAGATAGGGCAGATTTACACCTTTGTCGCCAGTAACATAGGAAGTCCTCAGCAAATTTTGATGACATTTCAGGAAATGGTGGTTATGCCACATGGGAGAACTGATTTGATTTTGGTGTTGATACAAATCAGGATGTGGATCCAAGATTTCCGATATAGGGCAGTTTTCCATGTTTTGACTATAACTCGCTACACAATGTCAAAAATGCCTTGGCAGAAGTGTGTGCTGTCGAAGCACTTATAATTTTGTTTTGTTTTTTTAACAAAGAGTTACAACTGTAAACCGAGAGACTGACATTTATTGTACTGGCAATGCTTGCAAGACTTTTTTACTTAAAGCTTCTCAGCATTTTTGGTTTATTTAGATAGATTTGAATTGATCATTTTGTGTTGTTTGTTTTCGTTGTTATGCCTGCCCCAACCTAATGCTGAACATCTGTCCAAATGTTTCTTATCCTGCATATCAGACAGGTGTCTGTACAATAGACATTACAAAAAAAAAAAAATGATTCAGTCTTTCCTGCATGAGGACCTTTTGAAAGCGTCATCCAGGGCATAGAGCTGGCCAGTGTGTGTGCTAATTATCAGAGAAGTGACCTGTTGCAGGATCAGTTGATGAACACACTCTGCACCTCTTGCTGCATTGTCACATACGCACAGTGCTGAAACTGAAAACTCTCCTCCTTTAAGACCTTTCTCATTCTATCATAACCTTTGGCCATGCTTTCTGTGGTGCAACCACTAATGGCATAACTTAGTAGCACTGTGGTGTCTGGGTGATGTGCCTGACGTTGTAGGTGTGGAGAGAGAGGAAAAAGAGAGCTGTTTCCTAGATCATGTCGAGCAATTGCACTTCAGAAAATATTACCATCCTGATTTAACTGTAAGAACACCTCAATGTGGGCGGCATGGTGGCGCAAGATGGCTGCTGGTTTGAATCCTGTGTCAGTCAGGGAACTGGTTGTCTGTCTCTGTTTGTGGCCCTGTGATTTGCTTGTGACCGGTTCAGGGTGTATCCCCCTCTTGCCCAATGTCAGATGGGACAGGCTCCAGGTCCCTTGTAACCCCAAAAGGGAGAAGCTGTATATATAATGGATTAATGGAACACTACAATGGTTAAATGATGTGTTAAAAACACAATATGGTTGCAACCTTGCTGACAAAGACTGCAGCACATCATCCTCTTTTCCTGACGTGAGCCAGTCGGCATCAAAATGTTACACAAAATGTTACTTCATATTTAATGCCTCTTTGTTGATGGGTTCTTGCACAATTTAAAATACGTATATCATAATATTGATGAAAATGCACTTTATTATTCATCCCTAAAGCAAAGTTTATAGCATATTTTTTGAGATTTTGTATGCATAAGTAAGAGACGACCCTATGAAGCAATGTTCCTAACCTTTTGGCTTTTGGACCTCTAATCAGACGAGTAAAGCCTTCAGTCAGAGTGGATATTTGTACAAGTTTAAAGCAAAAGCCTTAAAGCTTTCTCGGGAAATCAAATTCACAAGAAAAGCCAGCCAGACAGACAGTAAAAAATAATGCCTCAAGCCCTGGCCGCTGTCGATGGAGAAGCATATAAAACCAGGAGGAAAACAGTTCTGTTTTTACTGACTCTAAGAGGTCAACAGAACTCTCCCTCATTAAGTCTGGCTGTGAATTTGGAATTTGGTTCATTAAAACCAGATATGATGAGAACCTTGTAACACCCATGCTGTTTTTGGTGATACTAAGTCTGATAGTGAGATGTTTATACAGCAGTCGTCTTCTTTATATCTGCAGCACATGAGCATCAGACACGACTCCATTAATGCTATAAAAGAAAACCCTCCTGACCATTAAACACCACACAGCCACAGTCAAACATGTGTGCTTTCATAGGAGCCAAACAATGCTGTAACGTGATCTCTATGCCAGCTTCACTTTCTCACGTCTATTTCAAGTCAGAAACGGAGCGTTGAGTCTCACACCAGCAGGCTCTGCTGTGCAGCATGATGGGCTGATAAATAATGACTCAGCCTGATGCTGCTGCTGCTGCTGCTGATTGTTGGATCCATTTTCTGTAAAGCCATTGTTTCTTACTAATCTTCCCCTGGGGGCTTTTGAAAAGAAAGTTGAAATCTGTTATTGCTTGCTCTGAAGAACTCATTTTTGTCCTTTTCACAAAAAGCATTGAATCATCTGCTTTGTAAGAATAATGAAAAGGCTGTAATGGTGCCACATAAAAGACTCTGCAGAATGAGCAACATCAGTGAATGAGGCCACCGTTTGCAGAAACTAATGTCTTTCTCTGACACTGACCTCCAAGGAGTTGTAAATTCTGTCTGTTCTGAACATGACAGGTTCATGTTATTTCCTAAAATTTAGATTTTAGGCACTCTAGTCTGTCTCTGTCATGCATTTGAAATGTATTACTATAGTGGCCGACGAGGGTGATTAATAATACTGTCAATAAATAACATTAACAAGATAATGTTATCTTATTAGTCATAGATGTTCTGATGGAGAATTTCTTGTCCCTCATTTTCCAAAAACAGATTTATTAATTCAGACACATAAACCATCCATATAGGTGTGGATTTCTTAAATAAAACACACTGCAGCCATAACATAATGAATTTCCCAAGTGTGTTATCACACAGATATATACTCCTCAAGAAAAGTTTGGAGATGTTGTTTTGCTTCATTATTACTCCCCTTAATAATGCCTATGGGTATTGTATTGTATATCGTTGGAAAGCCTGATTAGTCACCTTTACAACAAGGTACAACTTTGAAAGATTGTGGAATGAGCAACACAGCTAAGCATGTTGATAAGATGAAAAAAAGCTCCAGGTTGTACGAATGCAGCCACTTCAGTTTTCCCCTCCCAGCCAAATGCCAGCCAATGAGGATCTGAATACGTTAGAGGAACCATACTCTGAAAACCCAAAAAGAGGACCCTCGGCAGCATGTGTTCAGAATGTATGTCAGAAAATACCCTTGAGGAAATAATTTTGCACCTTTATTTCAGTTAAAAATAAAACAATCTAGCAAGTATTTTTTATTATTAAGTTGTAAATGCTTAAAACAGTGTGTAATTACAAGAAAGGTTAGGGAAAGGTTTCTCTTTACAAACAATTCTAAATGAGCATGTACAACACTTTTGAGAAGACAAAATTGAAACTCAACCTATTTTATATTATTTATTGTAATTATTATTGTTGTTATTATTATTAATTAATTGACTTATTTATTTATTTATATTTTTAAATTATTTAACTATTTATGAAATCCATAAAACATGAACCATGATGAAAAAGGCAATGACAGAAAGATAAATTAGGCGTAAATACAGCAAAACAAAGTGAAAATACAGCAAAAGAACGGCAAGAAAACATGCCAGAATGATACTAATGTCATTATTTACAATATGTTTACATTATTTACACAGAAAATGCTGATAAACCACTGATTAAAGACTCACATGTTTATCTCTGAATCCTCTCTCTGCTCTCAGGCTCAGTCAGCTCACTCCCCGAACCTTCCCCTCAGGTAATCCAGCCTTTACCATGATGTATATGTCCTCTCATGTTGTGTTTTCCGGTTGTTGCCATAGACAACGTTTATGGTTGTTGCTATGCTTCTTCTGCTTCGTTTTTGTTAGATCACGTTTGATCACGCGAGATTTCTGTCTTTGAGAACTAGATACTGGATCAGTGATAGGACAGAATGGTTATGCGTGTGCTGTGTTGAGATTATCAGAACACACCACACACAGTACGATCAAAACTGTTCAATGCCTGATTTTTTATCTACATGTGTGGGGTCTCAAACAGATAAAAAATCTCTTCAGATTTAGAAAATCCTTATGTGTGTACCCTGCTCTAGCAAACTTTTATAAACAGCAACCTTTTTCTGTTAAAGCATAAGTAAAGTAGGCCCAAGACAGTGAAAAGCCAAGAGCCCCCTGAATACTTTAATGCACCTTTGTACACAAAGCATTTGTTTGCCTATACAGTGGAAAAAAGTAAGGAGAGCTTTTATCAGCATGTTCTTGTGCTCACTTTATAGTAATGCCATTAATACCAATAAATGCCATAATCATAATAGAAGAACAGTTCATCCATATGTGACTCTTCATGAAAGAGCTATCAATCTTCATTTGGCCTTCAGCTCTCGCATATAGAAACATAATAGGACCTCTTTACAAGATCGCACTTGTCGTCATAGTTTGACAAAGAAAAGTGTAAGTAAGATTTGAGTATGTTGTAAGATCTTTGTGCGCTGTGTGACATTTTTCTGAACTTATGGTTTGTTTACTTACCGTGTACATTGGTTGTCCAGAACATCTGCCGCCTCTGGCTCATCTCTGTTTCCTTTCACATAACAGCTGTACCACTCAGCCAAGATGATGATAGGAGCGAGAGAGAATCAAAGAGCTCAGAGAGGAGGGATGCAGAGGTATGTCAGGTTCTCAGCTGGACGTCCTGTTCTCTGCCTGTCAGGATCATGTTGTGGTCTCACCCCTGACATGATCCTCCCTGCCTCACGCTGCTGTCTAACTCTGATGCCGTCCTCATGGAGCATTCAGAGGTTTTAGCCTCAGCCTTTTATTCATGCTCAGTGTTTTTATACTATTGGATAGATTCTTCAGCATCTTTTCCCCTTAGAATAGTTTTGAAAGATACAGCAGTGTGGGTTGTAACCTTCTTCTATAACCACAGTTTGTCAATACACGTAAGTCAAAGGCCGCACAAGTCTCTGAAAAGGGTTTTATTCTTCTTAAATGGTGATGGAAATTTGTCAAACAAACATGCTAATATATTTCTAAAGCAGAGGGTAACAAACACCAGGAGATGAAAATACATGGTTGATTCCAAACTGACCTATTTGTGAGAGTAAATGGTAAATGGACTTGAGCTTGTATAGTACTTTTATAGTTGTATGACTTCTATGTCACACTTACTTGTTAATACCATGTTTACTCACTGCTACAGGATGGTTTTTAAGGTCTATTAGTATTTAAGGACAGATGGTTTGATCCCCAGTCACATGTTGGGGCACATATGACTGACAGACTGGGGGTGCCCATCAGGGCTCTCTGTTTACTTTTTTGGGGAATATAACGGCTTAGTTTTGCAAGTCAAGTAATCTGTTTTCAGTGTTTTTTTTGTTTTTTATTCATAAAGATAACTCATTACAGAACGAAAAAGCTCTATATCCTTCATTTTGTCACTGTGGAACAAAACCGCACTCTCTCTGTTTCCCCTTTAGCTGTTGTTTTATGATACCAACCCAAACACAGGCAGTAAACACATATTTAAGTGTGAATGAAGCAGATTCAGTTTAGGGGACCTTAAAGCTGCGGGAATATCCCTGTTGTGTTTAAGGTTGTTTTTACTGTTATAGGTTGGCTGCTTTTTCCGATTCAGTTGAAAAAAAATGCTACAAACTTGCACATTTCCTTCAGGTTGTTTTATGTTCACATGGCAGTATTCTGAAGCTGGACAGATCACACAAGAAGGCAGCGATTACCTTACATCATTATTTCATAGCTAGTGTTGCTGTGACTACAAGTCACGCTCAACATTACGGGAAAGAACCTAGCAGACTAAGCTGCCCAGAAAACCAGTTGTTTAATAGAGGAGGACAAATGTCTTATGAACCGTTACGCAGATGAGCATTTCATCAGCGTTTAACATGCCTGATGATGTAAATGTAAACGGTTCACAATGAAGAGAGACTTTTATCACTCAAGGACACCAGATAGTGTAGTCACTTATTGCACAGGGAACAAATCAAGTTTTTGCATCAGTCAGTCATGTCGAGTCCTGTGATCATCTGCTGTGATGGTGGGTAATGTTTACCTGCTGCTGTTTTCCCAGAAAGTAGCTCTATAAACATTATTTAGTAGTCTTTCATCGTCTGCTTCATTGCCTGGTGACTTTCACACAGTCAATATTTCTCCTGCTGCTATTTATACTACTACAGCAGTGTGATGAGCAACTAATCACCCTGTTTGCTGGGTAGGATGTGTCTTCACAGCTAATGAACCGCTCCAGGAGTCAATTGGAGGCAAGTTGAGACCAAGCTCAGAGTGGTTGTTTGCACCGAGACAGGGATTAATTGCTGTGTTCATATCTATTCAAATGAGGAGTGCCGAACAGGTGACACCCTTCGTATGGGAAACACAATCCAAACAATCAAAGGGTGAAAACAAGCTATGATATATGACAAAGGTCAAGAGCGACCTCAACATGAAGTGTTTGTTAAAAACCTTGTTGAATTGTCTCAGAGAAATGGCTGTGATGCACTGTATCACTGAAACCTATTGTTTTATGCATGGTCAGTGCATAACGGTGGGTTTCTGCTCTGTGCATCAACAGACTGTGAGCATACAGGAGCTGTTGAGTCTTTACTCTGTCATGAGGCTAAAGAGTTACAGATCATTGGCTATAAAGTCAGCTGTAGGATATAATCCACATATTAAAAGGTACAGATGGAGCCGCTTAAATTTTCCCCATTTTTTTTCCTGGCAGAGTCTTCGCTGGTCCATGACAGGACAGTGCACCGACCTGCCCACCTTAATGGTTGTTATGACCATTGTCCTGCAATTACGTGAAAAACATGTAATCCTTATCACCTACATTTTATACGCTATACAAATGAAATTTTGCTTTGCATGGAAAATGCCACTGTAAATAAGAACAAAAACAAATGAAAAAATTCCATGTTTAGACTCCCGGTGGCTGGAAGTGGGCTGGTAACTTGATGGAAATCAGCTGGTATTTGGCTGGGAGGGGAAAAATGAAGTGGCTGCGTCTGTAGACATACTGTGTGGCATATTTATAACCAAACTGAGGAAGGATAAGCACAAGGGTTTTAAATATGTTTTATAAATGTTTTTTCCACATGAACCTCTGCCCCTTTACTCTTTTCTAAGCTACCATGGTATAAATGACAGCCCTATCCACTCAGGGACGCAACACTTAAAGTGGAGAAGAAGGGGGAATTGTGCGCCAAAGGGTTTTCTTATTGTTTCAAAACTGGTGCTTTGGTGCAACATACTGGACATCCTCTCTGAAAATCATCAGGAGAATTCTGGGACCATTTAAGTCTCATTTACCCAATCATTCAAATACCTTGAATGTCATTGTCTTTGTTTTTCAGGTGTGGTGACACACTCGTTTTGGCTCTGAGGTGATTAAGTCCTGATATTTGTATGGGTCTTTCTCCTCATCAAAAGGTGAGTCCATCCTCCTCCTCTTTTCTTTTAACGTGTAATTTCGTTTTCTGCTGCCACACAAGCAACTCTGTCTTGGTCAATCCTCATTTTCAGTGGTGGTCTTTTTTTTTCTTTTTTACCATAAACAATTAAATTTCCAGCAAAGTTTAGATCCCAAATATTACTTTTTTGATAATGTATCCCATTCACCAAAGACACCAATTGTTGCAGGGCTCCCTCAATTCTTGTTAAAATATGTTTATATATATGGGGTGGTGGATTAGTGAAGTGAGTAACAACCATGCACGTACCATATACAAAGACCAGGCAACGCAGCGGTGAAACTCAGCTCTGAAGTATCTAAGTTTAAGCATCTTTATTAGACTTCTGGGTGAATTTTAAAGGAGATCTTCCAATCCAATTCCTGGATACTTTAATGGGGAAATATTTTCAATCAAGTCTTCTTTAAGGTGTAGGAATTTGCTCTTGGGAGGTTGGCGATGGGCCTTGAAAAGTTCAAGAAATTGTTTTTTTAGCTTTGAAGATTTTAGGCTATTATACACTCACTGGTTACTGTATTTGGCACAACTTTCTAGTCGCTGGTTTGCCTGCTGAACTTCCAGTCAAGCTCCAGTCTACAACCTCTGTGCTCAGTCCAAAGCAGCCCGGTCCGATTAGTGTCCTTTAGAGCAGGAAGAGGTGGGAGATAGGAGCGAGCAAGAAGTGACTGGGAGAGTCAAAGGGATAAGTGGAATAGATAATGGATGATTCCCATATAGCCCAAAATGTGGATATCATGGGATAATCAAGTCCTGTTATATTTGCAAAAGACCAGCGTTAAATGAGCGGAAAAAAAAATCATTAAAAAACAGGAAAACAGAGGCCATGGATTTTGAGTCCCTATGCACTTCACATGTTTTGCATATTGGCCTGTTCTGAGGGGTTTCTTATTAGTACAACATATTTTGGACAACGAATCAGACAAATACATCTGCAAAGGTTTGAGCATCTGCAGTGGAGCATGTCATTAGAAATGTTCTTGGGTTTCTCTTTGTGCTGCTTCTTCTCCATTTAGATCTGTAAAGCAAATTAAACAAAGATCCTAAGTAACTGCAGGGTGTGCAAAAGATCT
Source organism: Cetoscarus ocellatus (assembly GCA_037902135.1). Classification (NCBI taxonomy): domain Eukaryota; kingdom Metazoa; phylum Chordata; class Actinopteri; order Labriformes; family Labridae; genus Cetoscarus; species Cetoscarus ocellatus. The sequence goes on from JBAMNC010000434.1 coordinate 1,540,768, forward strand.
CTTCAGCAACTTTCTTTCTCCGCTTAAACTCCTGTCGTGCACTGATGTTCTTGTTTCAAAGAGGTTAAGTTCCTTTGCCACCTGAAAACAATCCCAGCCTTGATGTTGGTTGCCCGGGAGCTGTGAACCAAAGTTGTGGCAGCCCTGTTTCCCGAATAAAACAAAACAAAAAAAAACGACAAACCAGTCAGCCTTTTTTGTGCTCCCTTTTCTGCGAGGACTCTCTTTAGCCGCTGATTTACGAGAGCCCTGAGTCACTACAATGTTGCTCCTTTCTGCGGAGGAGGTTAATCTTGTTTCTGGCACCTCAAATGGATCCAGGTCAGGTTTTGTTTCTGTCCTGGATTGGACTCTTTGAGCTACAGTGCTGGCTGTGCTAGCGGGAGCAGTACATCACCAGAGCTGCATCTGTGCACCTCAAGCGGGAGTTACAACCCGGCCTGGGATGAGATATCGGCCCAAAGACTCAACATGAGGGGAAGATTTAAAGACTCGCTGGGAAAAAATGCAGAAAATGGTGAGGACAGCCAGGATTCGACAAGCAGTTATTGAAAGCACAGGAGAGGAAGATTAACTCACCTCCACCTCCTTCAGGCTACAGTTCTCCTCTTACAAGGGCCTTCTCTGCATCTCTCCTGAGAGCCTGAACTGGAAGGGAAGTTTTTAGCAGTATGGAGGCCCCCCAGGAAAAGAGTAATATGAGGCCCTTTTTCATATTTGTAGGGAGCAATCTAAGGAGAAGCTTCTTGTGGTACAGAACTCTGTAATCTTTAGTTGTATTCTGAAGGAGAGAGACAAGCTACTTTTTAACTGTTCACATTTGTGGGCGGTGTTGTTTTTTTTTTTTGGACAAGTAAAGTGAAATGGGAATGAGGAAAGCTCTCTAGTTCCTCTCACTTGACCAAACATTGATGTCTTATATGTCTTTCAGTTTTTAGTTGTTGTTTTTGGGGCCGTTGACCCAGAGACGAATTCTGGTGTATCCACACAAGTTTTTGATGGTTTTACATGGATACAGCATTTTGGGTGCCCATTTTTGTAATGGATAAATCTGAAAATGCCAATTGAGCAATTCTGTGTAGACAACAAATATGGATATTTCAGAAACAATGACAACCCCTCCCTTAAACTGCATGCGCGAACCCTATCAACAACAAACAATGGCATAACACACTGTCATGTTTTTGCTCCTCTACAACCACCATGAGCAACAAGAGGACACAGAGAACAACATACACCAGTATTTGTTTACGTTCCCCGTAATGTATGCGCAGGCTCCATGTCTTGTTCTCTGGTTTTGGTGTATGTTTGCAGCAGCATTACAGTGCCGCTTACAGGCCTGGCATATGAACTACAGTGTTTTCAGTGTTTACATGTGGACTGACATTTCTTGAAATGATCTTCTCTGTACAAAGAATATTTAAATAATGAAAACGTTTTTGTCTCAGTGTGAACAGGGCCTTAGTAATTGTAAGACCAATGAGTTATTCCTCACTTTTTATAATTAACAGTGTACTCTAAAAACCACAAAATGCTGCCTGTTAATATTTAAAGCCCCAGTCCTTCCTTAATGACTTATCGAGGTGGAAGAATTGGTCATCTGTGGGCTGAATGTTTACAAAAGAGTAGCTGTGGGGATGTCAAACCACGGACACTTTCAGCTTCTCCTGTAGGACCACAAGTTATTCAGCTTCTGCTGTCTGAGGACTTTTTCATCTAAAATCTTTGCAAAGTTTTATCCTAGCTTTTGTAATTCCTCTCTGGAGGTCTTGCAGTAATTCTTTTTCTGATAAACTATTAAAAAGAAAGATTTTAGAGGCAATTAAGTTTGAGATTGCAAAGCATAAATATTAGAAAGCTCCTCTCAGACATGCACTCCTGGCAATGACCTGAACATTTCAGGACAACCTTTTCCTGACACCATAATTTCTTTTTATACAGCGCTAAAAATGCACAATCCCCTGGAGATGGATCAAAGTTCAAGATGTAGAAGGATATTCTGAAGGTCATAATGTAATGTTTCTGCTAATTTAAACATGGTTGATGGAGGTAGATCAGTGTTATTTTCTATTTAACATAGAAAATGTTTTCTATGTTAATAAATACCTCTGAGTGTTAATAAAGTTAAGGATCATATTTGATGTGTCCATGTATATATGTACATATGTGTATCTATAAAATGAAGAGTATGGCCTCTCTTGTACAGTGTCTTGAGATAACACTCGTTATGAATTGGTGCAATACAAATAAAGATTGATTGATTGATCCTCTTGATGCGCAAGCTTTTAAAAGTAAGATAATAACCAAATGTGTCAATAAAATCACTCTCAAAAATGAACTCTTAAATATATTATTAATTCATTCTTAATATTTTATAGAGTAGATATTAAATGAAAAAAGGAAGGTGTGGATCTGTACACTGACCCTCACAACTCGCAGTTATTACAATAAACATTTACAATAGTAACATGGGGCTCTAATTTCCTGGTGCAACTCAGTGTGGCGCAGGGTGGCACAGCCTGGCGCACCCCACGCAGTGGTAGTTTCATCCGGCGCACTGCCGTGCGCAGCCAATTTGGTAATTTGGTAGACCGGCTGCGCCGAGATGGGTGTGGCGGCGCACCAGGGGGAGGTGTCAAAAGATTCAGCTTGGTGCAGTGACAATTTCGTGCCAAAAAAACGCGCGGAAGGTGCGCTGAAGGCTCGCCAGCTCTAACCTGGTCTATTCTCGGCACAGGAGAGGCGCACCCCGTGCAGTGGTAATTTGGCTGACAGGCGCACAGTGCGTACACATCACCAAAACCTCACAGGCAGGTATCCAGAGTGTCAGGCACATTTCAATGCAATAAACAATCACAGCAACCACTATTTCATGTAACTGTCTGAACCAGCACATACATTTGTATCTATATTAATTGTCCCATCACATCTGATGTCAGATCAGAGACGTTTGTCATAACTAACGAGTTCACATCTCTCAGCCAACCACAAACAGCCACATCATCCGATACGGAGTATCCTGCTTCTGTCATCTCATGAAATTAAATAGAAAAGAAAAAAGAGAGAGACGCTCGCTGAATAAATGCAAGTCACTCGGTGTCTTAAGGATTTACCTGTGATTGCCCATATTTCTCTCTTTTAATCGTTATTCGTAATGTGATCTAAAAAGATGGTGTACATTATTGCAAGGAGGATGAGGAGGAGATATATTCTCACCTAAGGTTCTGCTATTTGGCAATGACAGACCAGGAGTGCAGGTGAATCACAAGCATGATGAATGGATTAGCCTGCTGCTGTGTTTAAATGTAATTATCACTTAATTTTGTACTCCTATTATGAAACAGGAACAGATTACAAATGTCCCGTGAGGTGGTCCACACGGTGACGTGCGTCGTGTCCTCCGATGCGCGGCCCGGTGGCCCCTGCGCTCTCCCAGTTGCTGCAAAAGTGACAGTGGCTCTGACCTTCTTCGCCACCGAGGTGAATTTGTCACTGCGCCTCGCCCGCGGCGCATTTAAAGGCAAGGAGAGGCGTTCATTTGATTGGTGAAGATTACACTCGGCTGTGTTAAACCCACTGACGCCTTCTCTCCTCCCTCTCTGCCATTCGCGCAGGTGGGAGAGACGGAGGCGTGGGTGCGCCACCCTGCACCAGTCTGCGCCGTGCACGAAACTTGCAAAATGCCCTGGACACACCCCGTTGGCGCGGCACAGGCGCAGCGCAGGGCAGGTGCGCCCCGCCTGCGCCTGGTCTACGAAATTAGAGCCCATGAAGTGTTTCTTTAAAAAGCATTTTTTTAAAGTTGTATATACCCTTCAGTGTGTTTTAAATGTTTCCTCTGTGTGAAGCTTTCCTCTATGAATAAAGTGAAAAGTCATCAGGACTTCACGCTCTCCCCCTCTGAGTGCTGTAGCTGCCTGAAACAGCTCATTCCTCCAGCTCAGGTGAAAACTGGATATTTTTTTAAAGATCATTCTGAGCATACTTCAGTAGTCATCAAATGTAATATTCGTGCCTGATTTAATGTGAAATATGGGCTCTTTAGAAGCATAGAAGGACTTATTCCACAAAGCAGCATCAGCTGAAAATAATGGCACTTAATAGAACAAGTAAATATCATGAAAAACATTAACTGCATCAAAGTAAACAGTTAAAGAGCCCCTCTATGAACAAAATAAAAAGTATTAGTAGCAGTTTCCAATTTCTGATTTTTCTCCTGGCCTGACCTGCCAACACTGATTTTGGCTGATACTGATTTCTTCCTCCAAGAAGCCATGATTAGCAGCAAAAAGAGTTTTTTTATGATACCTTCAAAGGATAATTAATTTTATATTTTTGATAGAATTTTGACTGATTCTCTTTTTATTCCAACATCTTTAAAACTGCACTACAGGTGAAGACCATCTCTTTTCACACTTTCAGTAACTTCCTCCAGTTAATTCTGAGTCTTTAAAAACTCTTTTTCCTTAACTCAACTTCAGTGGCATGACCTTTGATTGGAGATTATCTTATTTGTTAAGTAAAGTTTAACAAAAAAAGTATTAAAGTTCTCTTTAAACATAAAATATTATTTATGATTTTTGTATGAAGTTTAAACGATTAACACCTGAAACACTTTATTTTACTGACTTTTATACTCATTAATAAATGAAATCATAAAATATTAGTGACTGCTTCACCATTAGCTGTAATATTCACATCTTCATTAAACCATTGTTTTAAGTCTTTACCCTGCCCTCTTTTCGCTCTCTCTGTCTCAGTTCACAGCATCAGTGGATGTAAACTGTGTTATCAATGATTTTCTGTAGTGTTCCTGAGCCCAAGCAGTAACATTCTTTACGGGACAACTTCAGTTTTAATTCAGTGCTGCCTGAAGGATTGAAGGTATCAGCATATAATGTTGTTTTTTTCAGATAAAATCCATAAATTCTTTTCAGTTGTACGCTGAGAAATGTTCTTGTAGAGTGTTGTACTTAAAATGGACTTTTTACCCAAAGTGACAAACCTAATCCCTTCCTTGCTTAGAAATGATGGAGCCTCTCGGAAATATCCCTTCTATACCAAATCATGACGCTAACCTGTTGCATTTTATGAACATTTCTCAACTATAGCAGTTTTTTGTTGCGATAGTCCCAGCTCTTTTGGAAGATGTTGCAGACACAAAATACAAAATGACTGAATATTTGGGGGAAAAAAAGAAGTTTATTAGTTTGAACATTAACTATCTTTGTCTTCATAGTGTATCCAACAAAATACATTGAAAAGGATTTGAAAACTCTTGTACTCCATTTTTTTATTCATATTTTACAAAACGTCCCAGCTTCATTGGGTTTGTGTTTGAATAGAAAAATGTAACAAGCTCATGGGAGACTTGGATATTGTTGTGTTCCTGAGTAACGCCCAGTGTACCTTGATATTTAGGGGATACGCTGGGTAACAGGAAGATTTTAAAATGACCCTACAGAGCAAGAAGCCTGCAAACACCTGCCCTAGACTGTCTGTGGGTAAAGTTTGACACTTAGGTGTTTGAAGGCCACCATTTATCAACAGGCCAACACAAATCCAAGTATCGTAGAAATGCACTGCAGTCTTTTGCCTATGAGATTTTTTATTAAGTAACATTGCAAAGATTAATTAAAGGTGAAAATCAGGGTAATTGAATTCACAGACAATCTTAAGAAATTTTCAGGAGTTTTCTTCATTGGAAAGGAACAAAAATATTTGTGCTACAATGAAAGGATATGTGCGCAGTGAAGAGACCCCTAACTCCAGTAATATCTGCCTACACTTCTGAGGGTTAACTGGCCCAGGCCTTGAACATGCAAGCTCCAGGTAGAGGCAATGCTGATGCTGTCTACTCCACCACATGGCCTCTTACCGACCCTCCAACTCTACTACATAAATTGATGACCCCCACAACACCGCAAAGAGGCTGCTCAGTGAAGTCTGGCATCCCAGAGCCACCCTCCTCCATGCTAACTCACTGCCCATTTTAGTATTAGTGTTGATTACTACTTTATCTTACCTACCCTACCACATGCCCATAAGAGCCAGACAGCATGTTGCCCTCAACAGACCCAGGCTCTGTACATGCAAGCTGGAGGTTAGTGACATGCTGATACTTCCTTCCCTAATCCAAACTCACCTCGCAGTTACTGATAGGTGAGTACGGTTGGAGGGAGGGAGGGTCAAGTGGCTGAAACTGTGCTAAAAACACAAAAAATTGTCCCAAATACCTGTAACTGTTTGATTATAAATACACAGTATTGCACTAAAAATATCTATACTATATTGCACCACAAATTATCACCATGTATTGCTGTATTGATAGTTTTTTACTCTCTTTTTATCTTAAATTAAAATGACACCTTTCTTTTCTTTTGCCCACTTTTCAGCAAAAAAAAAAAAAAAAAGTTCTTCAGCTGACTTCTCCATTTTCTTTCACTGACTCTGTCCCTGAACTCCCAGTTCATAAATACATACATACCCTTCTTTTCTCTCTCTGTAAACTTTATTTTACAGGGAACTTTGCCTTTTTTTCTTGTTGTTAGATCAAACTTAAAGCTGCTGCCAACACGTTGTGTGTGTGATCACAGCTGAATGCAGGTGAAATGTTTTTCTTCAGACAACCTTTAGCATGACCTCTCTCGATAAAACTTCAGCTGCTGCACTGCAGTGATACGTAACGTTCACATCAGCCTTCAGTACAAAACTACAAACCATCTCAGGGTTCAGCAGCTGCAGCCTGTAACCACTGCAGAGTAAATGTTAGTCACTGAAGGTTAAGTGCATCAGCACGAGGACAGAGTAGATATTCATCCAGCTAACAGATCATGGTAGTTTTATCCCTGAATCCTCGGCCCTTCAAAATGGCGCTGCTTTAATTAACTCTCTGGAGCCTTGCAGAAAAAGGCCATTTTAATAGAGAGGGAATGCATATTAATCTGCTGGAGAGGGACCAATTAGAGTTGACAGTCTGTGCAAGTTTGTCTGGTGTGAACTAATACGACCGCTAAGCCTAAACTTAATGTTTAAACTCTCATGTTTCAGGCTTTATTTGACTCAACTTAAAACACAGGGACAAACTTGATAAGAATTGTGTTTGAGGATATTTTAGACACATCACCTGCTTTGTACTGGAAACTCAGTCTTCATTGGATATTGAAATGTTTGTAGTTGCTTGCTGTGATTGGCAACAGATATTTTTTCTTCTAAAAAAAAAAAAAAAATAGGAGCCTCTCAACCAAAACAACAACAAGAGCTGATGAGGAATGACAAATATTGAAAAAGACAGAGTGATACAAACAGTGCTTAACAAATTTGTCCTCATTCCTGTTCAAAATGTTTGCCCAATAACAATATTTTCAATTTTAAGTAGGTTTTTTGAAAGATTTTCAGAGTATTTATGTTTTCTCTCTAATAAACTTGTTAAGCACTATGGACACACGGTATATGTCATAGATAGATGTATGATAGGGACAGGTCATTAAAAAAAGATCTAGCTCCCGGAGAAGGACAGACTTTGTCCCTACTGTAACATCCAACAGGTAGAGACAGAGCTCCACTTCCTCACGTTACCCCAAATATCAGCCTGTGAGAAAGAAATACCGTCCCCAAATAACACATACACAGAATTTTAATATACAAGCAATATTCAGAAAATCCCATAAATGGAGAAATGCAACACTGTGAGATTATTGCGGCCAAGTAAATCAAAGTGTTTCAGGACCTGAGGACAACCAGATGGACACAAACACACACATTAATACTTATACACATATACACACACAACAACAGATGCTTTAAGGTTAAGATGGCTTTGCTTGTTTTTATCAGTATATTAACAGAATCTTATTTTTAAATTTTATTTACTATCACAGTACTAATACTTTTAACCTAATAATTGACTATTTCCCATTTATTCTGAATATATGCATATTGTCTTTCTGTTTTCTATTTTATTGAAATGCCTTGGCAGTAATGCCCTTTAGCAGCATACATTTAAATTTAACAGACTTCAACTAAGAGACACACGTCACCCTCTAACTTCCACTGTTTCCTTTTGCTTTAAATGAAGAGCTATAATCAATAAAAACTGCTCTACATGAGGTGTTACTAAATGTTTTCATGAATACATTTACATAATGAAGGAGAGCAGCTTTTAGAAACTTCCTGGTTTGTAGTCTACTCAAAAATCCTCCTGGGATCACTTGGTGGCATTGCCTGCCAATTTGTTTGCCTTAGTTTATCCAAGGGAGCAATCAGTATAAAAAATCCTTTTTATTTTAACAGATTTTGATTGTTATTATTATTTTTTCAATCTGTAATTAATTTATTTTAATTCCATTTCTTGTGTTTTATTTGCTGCATTCACCCTTATTTTGGATGTGTATTTACTCTGTTTCCTTGTTATTTTTTTTTTTAGGCAAGTCATTTGGTTTTAATCATATCAGAGGATCACGCCCGCAAGTAGGGCTGCTCAATTATGGCAAAAATCATAATCATGAAGATTTTGTTAGATAATGAGATCACAATTATGAGACACAATTACTTGTATTTTAAAATGCACAGCACTGGCTTTCATTGTATGTAAATGCTTTTTACACTATCATTTTAAACACTGATGATCAGGCAATATATAGAAATATACTTTAAAAATACACTTATGTGAAAATAATGCTAATTATGATGGAAAAAGAAATAAAAAAAGTTCATCTTGACATCTGGGACAGTAATCTCTTAATCTTGATGACTAAATTATTAGAATTATGTAAGGCAGTAATTGTAATCTTGATTAAATTTGATTAAGTTTCCAGCTCTACCCACAAGTGCCTGAAACGCTGATGAAAGCCTGAATGTGACACATTCATGTTGTTGCTGCTGTATGATCTTCTCTAAAGGCCAAAGACTTTATTTTGAGTGCTGATGCTTTTGTTATTTGCTTGTCCTATAAAATGAAATGCCTTTTATATTTGTCCTGAGTGCCTGGACCAGGATGATTTATGCCCACTTTTTGGGTTGTAACTTTTCCTCACCCTAACTTTCTTGAACCTTATTAAAGCGTTGGTCAGCCTCGTTTTATTGAGTTTCATCTGCTTCATGCTGAACTTTAAAACTGTGGCACCGCCTGACCAGCAAGTGATGTGTGAGTTTCAGCTCCCATGGGGGGCCCCTCTCTATTTTTGGAAAAAGGTGTCTCCCCTAAAGCATACATTGTAATTTGCCTCAGCTCAGTCCTGCTCTTTGACTGTATGGAAACAAAAAAGTTTTGACGTAACTTTTCCTGACTGCAGCGTTGAATGTGCAGAAGAGGACTTTTTAATAAGGCGGCGTTAGCAAGGAGTCACAGACTGTCTCTGAGGGCCGGCAGAGCCACAGCCATGAACTCCCTGCTTTCTCACTAATGCACTACTTTATTCTCTCTGTCTGTGTTCCTCTCTGTCGCTGACACCTCAGTGAAGCCAGGTTTTTGTTTCCATTTGAAGGAAAAGCGACGACTGGCCTGCCGCCCAGAGATCTGCATGTCCTGTTTTTAAAATAACGAAGATCGCAGAGCATTTATCAAAGTTAATGACACTTTTTCATCACACAGAAACACTTTATTTTGGTCCCCTCATGCCTCTGATCCATTATTTTAACATGATTAATAAGCAGAAAACTGCTGGAGAAATGCAACCCCAAGTGGCATTTCATCCATGTCACCTTTGAAATGATTTCTCATCCTCAAACTGCAGGAAGAGTGCAAATCCTGTTGATTATTCATTTTGATTCATCTGAAGTGAGGCTGAGCCTCAGGACGCTGTTCACCATTTATGCAATAAGGGCATATTAATGGGCCTGAGGAAACGACTTCAATAAGTGAGAGTACACCCTGGAAGAGGGGGCTTTTTATGCCTGGATGTGGCACCCTGAACTGATGGAGGCGGAGGGTGAAATGAGGTCTGCAGCCGAGCGGTCGACCCCAGTCCACAGAGGAGTTTGTTTTCTTTTAAGGAAATTACAAGCTGTAACGACAACACCTTCAAGCCCTACATTTACAACAGTAGAGAGTCTAACTCTGCCATTTTAGACATTTAATCTACGTCAAAGCACTTAGAGGGAAAAAAGAAGTCTGCAGTCTCCTTAGAAGATTACATGTTTGAGTGCAGGAACAGCAGAAAGGAGCTGGAGGTGTGCCGGACGGAGGCCTGATATTTGCAGATGCGGATATGTGGTCAGGTATAGCTATGACTTAGGACCAAAGCTCCTGTGTAATTTTTGCAATCACTGTAAGCATATATTACTGTTTGTGGCTAGAGAAATGCTTTAAAACCAACTCTAGTATGTCAAAGGAGCTCTTTGCATAGTGTGCAGGCATATGTTCACCACCTATCCACTGTATGTATGACACACCCTCCAGAGCAGCAGGAAGACCACATACTTAGCTCCTGCAGCGTGTTGTGTGTCTCACTGATCGCTCACAGTTATGAGGCCATATTTTTTAAAGGGGACATATTATACAAAAATCACTTTTTGAAGGCTTGTGAACACATTTTTGGGTATTTGGCCTTCCTCCCAGCCCACAACATGTGAGAGTAGACAACAAAACCTGTATTTAGCAGGCTGTATAAATGTAAACTCACAGTGTTCGGCGAGCTGTTGAGTCTGTGGCTATTCTGTTACGTAACAAGTATTTTATTTGCATAAGCCTACCTCTACCTGAGTTTCCCCACCCCCGGCTTGGTCTCATTAGCGAGATCGGCATACACCATTTCTAGACCCAAAACCCATCACTGCTCAGTTGTTGGATGTAAACAGTCAGATATATTTTCACATATAGCCTACCAGCCTCGGAGGACCAAAGGGCCCAGTGGATTAATTTTATTTTTGAAGGAAATGAGAAGCTACAGTCAGCTAAAACCTGTACGCATGTGCCAGTCACTTCACTTCCGACTGCTTCTTCAACACAGGACTGACAACTAGACTTTTCCTGAGCTCAGTACCAGCAATCCATCACCAAACCTGATGATGGAAATGTGAATATTTAAATGCTGTGTAGTATTTATTTTACTCATTGCTACGAGCTAATGCTAACAGCAGGGGGAAGTGAACCAGACGTCACTGCACAACATGTTCGTCAGTGTTCACGTTACTTGTTGAAAGTCTGAAGGATAAACTTCAATGTATGAGCATTCTTACATTAGTCAAGGGAAGTTTAACAGTTGGCTGAATATAATCAGTCCTTTACTCCCCCCATGACCCCTCTGTTTCTGCTAATGTTAGCCCGGAAGGTAGGCTAAGTCGCAGCTGTGTCCCACTGCGGTGACTAGGCCAAGGTTAGCATGTTGTGCGTTGCCCTGTGATGTTTTTGGGAGACAAGCTCCGCTGTTTTCTGGTAACCAGCATGAATTTGCGGTTTGTGTGTGTTCAGAACTGTAAGCGACAGTGCGCACCGCTTCACTCGAGATACGCAGCAGGTCTGTCGTTAAGTCCCCATATGTTACTGTGTTAGCCGCAGCTCTGCTCTGGCTAATTAGCATATTAAGGCAACCGCCCTCAAAACCAGCCGTTCTGAACAGAGGTGTTACATGAGCGTGGGAAGAATGCAGCTGGGCTTTATTCATAGGCTTTTTGGACCAAAACATGTTACTAACGTTTCATGAAGACATCAAGGATCCATGTTAAACTGCAGAAAAGGAGCAAAATATGGGACCTTTTAAGTTTGCGACTTTAACAAACTTTTTTTTCTTGTGTTGTATGGACTGGAGACAGCATTCATGTTTCCTTTGAGCAGCTCTTTTGTAGTGATAGCATGAAGAGTTCACTTCAATTTAAAAGAGCTTTATTGGCATGAATGCTGCAGGGTATTTTTGTCAAAGCATTTCATTAAAGAATAAAATGAAACATAACAAATTCATCAAGACAGTCCATTTTTGTAATATAAATTAATAGTATTATAATTAAAAAGGGTAAAAAAAAATGCCAAACAATATGTATGTTTTGTGTTATTGGGTGTTAGCTGTGATAGGCAACAGATTTATTTTTTCTTCCTGCAAAAAAAACAAAAAAACAATACGAACAAAAAAAAGAAAAACAAACCAGGGGTCTCTCAACCAAATCAACAACAAGAGCTGATAAGTAATGACCAAAGATTGCAAAAAGATAGAGAGTGAAAAAAACATGGGAGCAAGTATGGACCATAATCCAGATTAGAATGGATTAACAGAAATGCAGAATAAAGCTGTATTTTTTTTGGCTCATAAATAAAATAAATAATAAATAATCCATACTGCATTTTCATTTTCTTCTTCGAGACATTTTCTTCTTAAATCTTAAGCATACTTTTCTTTTCCATTTTAATTAAGTTACAGAATACGCAGTCTTGAGGAAGAAAATGAAAATGCAGTGTGGATGACTTAATAATTTTATTTATGAGTCAAATAATGCATCTATGACCTTGGAACAAAAAATGCATTTCAGTTGTCAAATTTGACATTTCAAATTGAATTTCGGTAACTTTTTGCTGGGGCATCTTTTGAAAATTAAATCTTAAACATTCAAACCCTTTGAGGGCTGCATGGAGGTGCAGCGGGTAGGGCTGCTGCTGCTTTAGAGCAAGAGGGTGTCAGTTGGCCTTTTTGCATGAAGTTTACATTTGCTCCACTGTGAATGTGTGGGTTTTCTCCAGGTATCACAGTTTCTCCCCACAGTTCAAAAACATCCTCATAAGTCAAATACAATGATCATCAACAAGCAGCCCGGGGGCCACATTAGGCCCCCCAGAGATTCCCATCTGGCCCCCAGAACACTGTAACATATTGAAAATGTGAGGAAGACAAATGTGTTGTGATTCAGAAAGTATTTATTGGTTGTTATATCCTCATGACTCAATCAGTCTTTATTATTATGAACTGTACAACTATGAATTCAGCCCCCATCACAATTTAAATGTTTTTTTCAGGAATTACTGTTTGAGCTGACACCTGAAAGACATTGTTAGCTAATATTAAACCAGAGGAAGAGGAAAACTGAGAGTCAAAGCATGATGGAAAACAAAGCAGCCCTGGAAAGCAGAAGGCTAAACATCTTTAATGCCTCATGTGGTAGGCAAGAGTATGGGTGATATGGACTAATGTCTTTAAGGCCAAAAAAAAATAGCATAAAACTGGGGAAAATATTTCCTGCTGATATTTTGGCCATGTATATCCCATATGTAACACTGGCAGAATTAACAAATGTGCCACAATGGTGTATCTCATCCTTACTAAATGTTAGGGATGTAACAAAAAAAAACATGATACATATTGACACTGTGATTGGTTGATCAATGATCCAATCAGATCAATTGAAAGTCAAAATATTAATTTAAATTGCGGTCTATTTGGTGCAGCTTTATTTTAAAACTTCCCCTGAATGCCTGTTTGACGTTTTCCACCGAACTGCAGTTTGATCCTGTGAGTTCAAACAGGCTAGCGATAGCCTCAAGCTAGCATCTAACATTTTTGTTTAAAGGAGAATGAAGAGGATATTTACTCCTCTCTTGACTTATAAGACACAGGAGAGGACTGCTCAGCTCCGTACTGACCACGGTTTCCTTTTTAAGTGTTTACGATGGACATTTGCTTGATCCACACAGAAACAAACATTGCCCTCTCAGTTAAAAAAACACTTAATCAGCGCTATTAGTGTATCTGATACAGACTCTGTAGGTCCGTGTCCTATTAGGCAACAAGAGAAGCCTGCGGTCAGGTGTCTGTTTGGATGCTCTGAGTGTATTTTTGTGTGTCATGGTTTATTTATCTAAAACAAGAGCTCCACAGAGAACAGAAGCTCTCTCAAAAACAACCTCTTACTTATTAAACTGCTCTGCATCAATTAAACACTGCCAAACCCCTCTATATATTAAAAGCAAGATAATATGAAATGAATCAAAGAGCCATGATTGTAATTATTGCAAAAAAGGAACAAATTAATACTTAAAAGTGATCAGAGTACAGGTGCTTGGAATATATTGTCTGGATCAGAGGTCACCATGTTCAAACACTAATACTCGAGTACATGATGCAAATTTTATATCAGGCCCATTGATTCCTAATTAAATTTTTCATATTATAAATGTAATAATATGAATACAGACATAATATCATCCAATATCAATTGCACTGTTGTATGTTTGTCCTGTAATTCAATGTAAATTTCATGTTTTGTTTATCTGTCTTCTTACTGCTACCTGTTATCGTTGTTTTATGGACTTTATGTATTTTAAGATTGTACATACCTGTAAAAATACATTACATCAACCTGCCGGGGACTACAGATGGAAATTAGCCTGTGGCTATAATCTGGCTCATTTACATGCCTGTGTTCATTAATGTGCATTGTCCTCTATCTAAATAAATAGAGATAAAGATAAAGCACTCTTCTAAATCGTATCAAATCTATATTGTATCATGCAGTGGCGGATCTAGGATTTTTCTAAGTTAGGGGCCATCAAGGGGTTACATTTCTCACAGAGGTGCCTCGTTTTTGTCCAACATGCATGCAGTCACATTTACGGTAAAGCACACCCTGTCGCACCTTTTTCAAACATTTTAATTACAAAAGTGTAGACAGTAAAATTCATTTTCAATTTCACATTTGAGGGTGTGAGCAACTTCAAAGGAAATAAAACAGTATTCAAAACCATGTTTCACAATTTTATATTCAAAAACATGCAATTTTTATCTTACATTTTGTGTTCCTTCAAATGATAGTCTTCTTCTGTCAGCTTGAATGACAGTGGACCTGCCTATTTGGCGCACTACTGCCACCAGCTGTTGGGCATGGAATTGCATTCACCTTGGTGTCATGGCAGGCTGTGTAATATCAGCAGAGATCATGTCAGTGTCCAGAACATTGATATTGTATTGTATTGTGCTAAAAGCTGTGATTTGCACACCTAATAAATGTCCACTTTTATGAATCAAAAGTGTAATTTTTTAATGATTCTCATCTGTATCAAACACAAACAGACTGTCAGCATAAAATAAACTTAACAGATGTACACAGTCTTCTTCTACTAAGTTTTTAAATTTCATTAAAGTGGAGGCTTTGTGCTTTTGACAAAAATATTAATATTAGCGATAATGAGTTTGTAAATATTGACATATCTGATTTCAGCAAAAGTCCAGTATCATGCATCCTCATTGAAAGTGTACATAATATGTTTTTAGGTCAAAACTGTAATATTTCTACCACCTACCTGAATGCCCATTATTTAAAAAAAAAAAAAGAGAGTTATAAATGGAGAAGAATATTTGCCATATGACACATCATCATCTCATACACACTAAAGATGGTTCTCAAAAACATCCACTTTTGCATGTCCCAGCAAGTACTTTCACTTTTAACACACTGCACACATGTTGGTTGCTATATTATTTGCACTAATAACAACCCAGGACCCCACACTGTGTCACAGATTGCTGTTTATATCCAGTGTGCAAACGATGGTGGGCTCTGTGACGCTGTTTTGAGTCGGCATTTGATTGCATGGGGACGATACAACAGAGGGTGGCAACAGCAGAGAGCTGGTGAGCATGACTAATCTGGGGATCTCCTGTGTGGCGTGCATAGCCGGCCGTCCTTCATGCCTCTCGCCCTCACGATTGGGGACTGCACACATGTACAGCCTCTCAAACACTGATGCGGGGAGGAGGAGACAGTTTGATTCGCATGTAGATTTGTTATTGATAGATGTGAGTGTTTGTCACCTCATGTAGAGCTGTGTGGAGGAAAAAAGTGAACAGTTTACCAAATTTAGGTCCTTTTTTTGTTCTCAGTCTTTCTGTTTTGTATCTTTTTTTCTTGGGGTAAAGACAAACAGTCTGGAAATAAAGAAACAGATTGTATTCCCACGCATAATAGTTTTGAGTCAGCTGGCTCTCAAAAATTTTCAGAGTTGTTTGTTCATATTAATTTACCTCAGCAGGAGAGTAGAAAAGCTGGAGAGGAAAAAAGGCGGTCTCAGGAGGCAGGACATGAAATTTGAGGATGGCATTGGAGGGGCAATAAATGTAACAGCAGTATTGTGTCATGATCCTGCTTTTTTGTTAGTTAAGATACCCGTTTTGTTTCATGTTTTGTCTCATGCCTCCTGTTTTATCTTGAAAATTCGCCTGTCTCTCCTTGTCTTGTAGATTTTGCTTCCTGTTTGGCGTTGTCACGCCTGTTCCCTGATTGTTCTTCCCCAGCTGTGTCTCATCAGCCCCAATCACCTCATGTATTTAACCCTCATGTCTTCCCCTGTCTTGTTGCCAGTTCGTAGTACTTCATGTCTCATTTCAGCACGCTATTCCTTGTTCTAGCTCTTGATCACGACCCTACCAGTTTTGACTCTGCCTGGACCAGAGTAATCAGTAATCCTGATTCTGCTTGTTGAATGTGTGTTTTTGAGTGTGTCTGCATTTGGGTTGTTCTGAGTCTTATGACATATTGGTAGTATTTACCTATATATTAATTTTAAATGTTACAGTGGTTAAGCGACAGCCAGCAACCAGCTTTACGCTCTTCTGACTTTGCAGCCTGTACTCTATTTGACTTCCCTTTAAAAGGCCTTCAGAGAGACCTATTCTGTTATAATACTCATTTTGCCTGTCATTACAGAAAAAGATAAAAATGAAACATGGGGACACCAAACAAAGCCTCTTCTTCCTACATGTGACAGGAGAGACTTTGTGAATTTGGGACTCTGCAGTTCTTCCACATTAATTGGATTGCTTTGTTCATCTTCAGCTGCACTGAGAGAAACTCAAGATGTTTTGTCTGATTGCCCCCTATTGGATTCAGCTGTGGTGTTTCACACTAGAGTGGGATTACTAATAAATCCTGTGTTATATGTGGAAGTTAAGCATGAATAAAAAACAAATGAATCATGTTTTAATTCAAAAACTGTTTTAGATATTTTGAATGCAGTGAATAGGCATATCGGAAATTTCCAAGATGTCATTAAAATGCTTTATTTCTTAAAGCTGTTTCTTATTTGTTTTTTTCTGTTGCCAGATATCAGTCCTTAAATGCATCGTAATTGTCTTTTGTGACACTACAGATGATAGATCAATACATTAATATCTGCTGTTTATGAATACGAATCAAGAGCCTTAATGTCATTATACATTGTATTTTCAGAGTTAGACCATTAGTATAAATTTCAACAATAATTTAAGTTTGTATTTAACATCTACAGTATGTGCAAACCCTGGGAAAAATGCACAAAGAGCACCAGTTTGACTGCTCAAACTACGCTTTTAATCACAGATACCGATACCGATATTTCTGGTCACACACCAGCACAAGCTCTGTACTTACACAAAAATGGACTTGTTCCTTTCAGTGTTACAGTATATTATTGTATGAACAGATGTAAAACTAGAAAAACAGCATTTAACTCTTGCAAAAATGAAACCCTTGATATTTAAACGTACCCATGCAGTGATGAGAAGGTGCATCAATATTGAACATTTGTATAATTTGCTGATATTCCAGCAGATATGTGTGACTGATATATCGGCTGTAAATATCTGCAAAAATTTCAATATCGGCCGATACCGATACTTAACTTTTTAGGCTTATATCGGCCAATACTGATATCAAACCGATAATATCGTGCATCCCTATTTGTCACACCGTTGTAGGGGATCACATCATAGTCATGACGGTGGACAGGTCCCAGCACGTCCCAGTCAAGGAAAGTGTGGAAAATTTAAGTGGCTCCATCTGTAAATGATTTTGGGATCATCCAACTACATTTTATCAGTTACAGGTATCTGTTGGTATCCAGTCTTGGATGGTGGGGATGATAGTTTGTCCCCCTGATCTGTTGTCCTGGCTTACCCTTGCCACACCCGTGTCATAGTTATACATTGTTAATACAAAATTAATTGTGCTAGCAATCTGTGCTTCAGGCTGCAAGCAGCATTGGTTGGGTCCTCGCTCTGTCACATGTCCCTGCCCGTTTGACCCAATTTTGACCAAATATCTCATCTGTGCGCTTTTCAAGCTGATAGCATTTATGGCCGAGGAGGATAAAATTTTTGTTTTAGAAGCAATTTTTGGGCCAAATTTTGTTTTGAAAGCCAGATTACTGGCATTTCTGTTTGAGATAGGTCAGGGGTGTTGACACATGATTTGAGGATTTTGATGAGACGAACGATTTGGCACTGTTTTGATCTCTCTACGACATTCCTACTGGCCATGAGGGCCGTTTTAGAGTGCCTAGGTGGCGCTGGCAGGCACATTTTGGCCTGTTGGGGTTTTTTTTTTTTTTTTCATTTTATCAAATTTTTCACTGGATCTGGAGTGTGTACAAATTTTGATGAGTTTTTGAGCGTGTAAGGGGTCAAATTAAGGTTCAAACAGGCGGCAAGCAAATAAGAAAGAAACGCACTAGGAACAATAGTGTCCTTACTCTTCATCGCCTCCTGTAGCCTCCCTGCTTCCTCAGATCCAAGCTTTTCCAAAGAGGAGAGAAAAAAGACCTGCATCGGATCGTCTACAGAGACTAAATTTTTGATTTTTTTAATTCACCTTAAATCAAATCCTTGCTAAATAGACACCCAAGGCACAATGTAAACTATGTAACACACCAGGACATGGGACAAATTCAATACTGGGCATTCAAGGACTATAATTTCACTTTACCTTTCAAATATCATGAGCCCTGAACACGAAGAGGTTCATCCTTGTTAGGGATATAGGAAAGACAGCAAATACTTAAACACACTCTGTAATAGAGATCAAAAGCATGCAACATTGCAACTGCAATTGATTTACATCCACAGAGATAGTCATGTTGTATTTCTACGGTGTATGTCTTTATTTTTAATCAATAATAACAGAGACAACAAGAGAATAAAAATCAATGATTCATTATTCTTGTAAAGCTGGTTTATTTTCCACAAATGTGTTTAGCTCACACGCATTCAGGACTTTTAATTTGGAAGAGAGCAACACTTTATTAACCATATTTGTTGTGCATCAAACTGACTGAATGATCTTATTACTCTGAAATTATTTGGCAGTATTTTCATAAATCAGTCAGTCACCCACTTCATTATGTGTGAGAGCAGTATTAAATCAGATATGCTGGCGTAAACCCTAAGATGTTTGGAGAAAAACAAAGCATTAGCAAGTTTTAGTTTCTTCCCTCGCC
This sequence comes from Cetoscarus ocellatus, assembly GCA_037902135.1. Taxonomy (NCBI): domain Eukaryota; kingdom Metazoa; phylum Chordata; class Actinopteri; order Labriformes; family Labridae; genus Cetoscarus; species Cetoscarus ocellatus. The sequence goes on from JBAMNC010000434.1 coordinate 1,559,936, forward strand.
TCTTTTAAAACTTTTACCAGTCGGCTTTTCTCCATCTGTTTCTCTTTGTCACAGTTTCTTTGTAGACAGAGCCACTCTGTGAATCCAGGCCAGGATAAATCTCTGTGCTCACTGTGCCCAAACTCGCACCAGATTCAGCTTTTCCTTTCAAACTTCTCTGTGTTGTAAATCTGAAACACAAGCCTAACTTTCTTCTATAAAGCAAACCTGACATTTCTTTAGTTCACAGAACAATTCAGCTGTTTTTTCTTTGTAAAGCTATTTTGTTTGTTAGATCAGCTTATATGAATGTGTTCAAACATATGAATGGAAATATATGGCTTGATTTGTGAGAACACATTTTCCTTCTCAGTACTTCAAAAACAAAGTAGGTTAAAAGTGGCTTTCAGATATAATTCCATGAGAAATCTTCTGGTGTCAGCTTGGCAGGTGCAGGCTCTGAAACCAAGTACAAAATCAGAAATATGCAATATCTTATATAACGTTTTAGAGTTAACCTTACCAGCAAAAGTAGCATATATATTTTTGGATGGTTATCTATTCAAAAATAGGGCACATGATTAAAGGTTTGTGTTTCTGGTAGTGATACACGAATTGTGAAAATAAGAGCCAAAACTGATACTGATGTTTGAAACAGTCATTTTAGCCAATGCTGATAAGGTTATCCATGTTTTTCTAATTACCCCCTTCACATAATTTTCCCATAATCTGCAATTTTTTTTCTACTGTCTGATCACAGTATGTCCAACCACTGAGCCGTTAAGCTAAGCTTGCTGACCGGACTAACGTCAGATGTCCTTATGTCTGTGGTAAAACTTAGGTGTAGTCTGTTCTTGTTATGTGTCATGTTATCAAGTTATGGATGTCTGTGGCAACGATACCTTAGAGGGACATGGAGGGATACATCCAAGAAGAAGCGCAACTTGGGAGGGTGTAACGTGTAGGGCCCGACCGATTTATCGGCAGGCCGATTAAATTGGCCGATTTTAGCCCTTTTCAAAGGTTTCAAGATCGGCCAGAGTTTTGCCGATTTAACGCCGATTTATTCTTAATTTCTCATAAAACAGTAAACACTGTTCGGCGTCCAAGCTGCAGAGAATGATGACGTTGCGAAAGATGACGGCGCGTTGTTAAAGCGGCTCTGTCTTTCATTTTATCTGTATTTTTTTAATTAATCGGCCGATTAATCGGTAATCAGTATTTTTTTCTGCCAAATATCGGTATCGGCATCGGCTTCAAAAAAATCCATATTGGTCAGGCCCTAGTAACGTGGCTCCAAATGTGCTATTAACTTGTGAAAACCCAGGCTCTTAACGACAGAAAAGGGCTGGTCGTCGAGCACTATGAACTCCATCACATTGTTGTTAATGGCTTTTGCCATTTCACTGTCTTTTAAAAGTTTTTACAGTTTTCAAACGCCTGTTGAATGGGGATATCCATGCTCCTTCGCTGCGATGGCGACTTTTCAGGTGAGCTGTAAGATCTGTTGTGTTTAATCTTCAAGTCCTCTTTCGTCCTCTTGGAATTCTTGCGAACAGGTTGTGCAAACAGCAATGCTGTTATCTGCTGCCACTGAGAAAAACAACCACACCAATAAAGCCATGTTCACTTTTGGTCTGGCAGAGACGGGGGCAGGCTTGGGTCCTTCTAGTAAGGAGCGAAGTTGTCCACATATGAATCTATGACACAGAAAGCTGAGTCTTGCTCTGGGCCAAATATAGAGAGCCACAGAAGCAGACCACTGACCACTGCATGCTCTTGCCTAATGATAGCTGTATCCATAGAGAGACACTTCATGAACATATCATGTTGGTCAACATATCTGTGAACACATATATAAGCCCAGTGACAACACTCTCTGGACCCACATCATGACACACACACCCTGACACAGGCTGACACCCTCACACACACTCACCATGACACTGCCAGTCAGTCAGCATCCATGTCTCTTTGTCTTACCACTGTCACAGCCATATAATAAACATCAAGATAAACCCCAGGCATGTCTTGTATTAAGAATCCTTATTTAACAACATCTCACATGCTATCAGACATAAATGCCGTAATGCTATAGCCATCAAAACATGGAACTGAAACTTTTGTGCATAGACGAATCAATGAATCTTAAATATTTAAAGCACAATAAAAGCACCTGTCTTAGCAGAAGCAATAACAGGAACGGTACGATTGGTTTGCACTGAACTTGCAAAGTATAGCCCAAGTTATCCTAGGCTGCTTTTGTCAGACCAAATGCAGTTTAGGGGTGTCTTTCACACTGCTCTTTGTCAGGCAGACCACAGCCTTTCAAATGTTGTGCACTCTGGCAACAGTCACTGTTTACGCCAAACAGCGTATTGTTGCAATATGACCTGGAAATACACAACTGGACATTGAAAAATAAGGTTGAAAAGGGGCAGAAAATTGCCTGTAAATTTAAAGAAACTTTACAGGAGCTTTCCATGGGAAGTTAAGATGCGGTATATTAGACATATTCCAAACTGAAAACTTTCCCCAAAACTTTTTATGAAATTATGGGACTTTTAGGAATTAATGGCTGTAGACTGGAATTTGGGTGTTATCCAAACATAAATATAAACATTTTGTTTTGTCATGGGCACATCCATGCAAAAAAATACAATTAAAAAACTTTATATCTGCAGATTTATTTTTAAGTAGAACTTTATCAAGTTTAATTATTTTATTGAACAATAAGTTTCAGCTATATCATAGATATTCTCAAGTATACTTGCATTAAATCTGGCTTTTTTAATCAAAATTATGCTAAAATATATTTCCCCCAACATTTAAAATCCCTTTGAATGGCCAATGTTCAGTTTTGTAAAGTCCAGGTTTATTCCCATTTATTCCTGTTAATTCTTGTTACTTCCCATGGAAAGTGTCCAACAACCCTATTAAGAAACAACATTGTTTAGAGCAAAGCAGTAGTTTGGTTGATCGAATAAAGAAAAAGATATAATTAGGTTGAGTCAGGTGAAACTAGGATATTTTTCAGAGCAATTTGCAATCGTATTCTGCACAGAATTAAAGACGTTAAACTGTTAAGAGGAGTGGAGGCTTACAGCGCTAGCAATGCTAACATTAGTCACTCCCTGCTGGATATTGTGTATAAACACAACATTAGCTTGCTTTGTGTTGTGATACAGTATATGGCCGAATTTAAGCCAAAATGGCCTCCTGTTTTTTCGCTCCATTGTTTGGACCTTGTTTGGTTTGGATGGCATCCACCTCAAACCGAGACCCTTTGTTTTCAGGAAGACCAGAGTTTGGTACTTTGGTCCACACCAGAGTTCACATGACCTTTCACATCTCCCCAAATCTGAAAACTTTTGATAAAGTGGACCAGAGCTTGTTTGGTCCAAAACTAAATGTGCAAGGTGTCAAAGCAACCATTAGTGGTTCTGTAACCTTTTTCCCAGTGCAAACTTTGGTCCTCTTTTCACCGGCTGACCTATTTCTTCACTTCTTAAACTAGGCCTCTGCTACATAAATTTACACTTAAATAAGGCCTACATCATCCTCTTTTGATGCGTGGGGCAACTGACTGAGATACCACAATTCATGCCTTTGCAGGAAGCAAGGACAGTAGTCGGAGAAACATTTGACTGGAGTGTTTATTGGATGACCGCTCTTCCTCACAGATAACACACAAGGCAGCTTTTTATGAGTCAAAGATCAGGAGGCCCCCCGTCTCGATGAGGGAGAGAGAGGAAGTGAGACTAAGGAGACAAGAGGAGGAGTGATTGTCCTCTCCTTCCTCTCTCTCACACATCTCTGCCTAATAACAAATAAATAAACAGCTACTACAGACTGTGAAGTGATTCCACACTACATGTATTACAGAGACCCAGGCGGAAACGTTTGTGAAGTTATGCTAATGAGGAACTTTTAGTGCTACAAATCTAATCATCTATCTCTATCGCTCCGTGTCCTCTCTCCTCGCTTTTCGGTCTTTCCCCACTTTTTGTTCATTCTGCAAGAGTCACACATTCAAGGACATGGCGTTGGCGTGGAGCCGTGCTTTTGATGTTTCAGGGAGGCGACACTTGATTAGACAGCAGCTCCAGAAAGATCAACACAGACCTCTGACTGCTGGCTTCTCCTCCGACGTGCAACATATCATAAAAAAAAGATGAATAAATGAATCCCATAATAAATGTAGAGATCAGTATAGATATATTTACATACATATGTGGCACAAATAACCTTCCACTATTATCCTTTGCACTGGAACAGAAGAGAATCGCAGCATGTGATTTCATAAAGTAGAGGCTTTATAAAGCAATTGGATCAAGGTATGTGAACCGCTTAACAATCATATGAACACCAGACTTTTATTCATAAGAGGTCAGAGATATAAAACAGCTTTCATACTGTGAGTCACTTAACCTCTGCAGTATGAGGGGATCTCTCTTATTGAATTATTCATGCATGTCTTGATTTGAAGTTGAGAGTGGCAAACAATCTGCACTTCATAAAATTCAGCAGGGGGTTTGATTTAGGAGGCTGATATCCTAGTTAAAAAATGAATCAATGTGAAATGCAGATAATCAATGCAGCATGGCCAGATTCATAAAATACAGATATGATTTAACACTGTTTTAGAAATTACATCTTGAAGGCTCACGCTGAAATAAACTGCAAAAAGATGCAGAAAGGAAAGTAAAATACTAGTCCAGTTCACAGGTCTGTGAAGTGAATAACGCACCAGGTTTAAAGTGCAACCAGACACTAAAAAATGCCTGAAAAACGCCTTGAACTTGGATTGGAAAGGAGGGATTAAGTAAAAAAAAAAACAGTTTTCAGTTTTAAACAGCAACTTTTTTTGAATAATTAAACCTTAGGCCGAATACTGACTGTAAAGTCTAAAGCAAGTTTATGTTTTTTATGCACTTTTATTTATGTTTTTGTTTACTTCCTGTAAAGGCGGAAGTTTATTTTGAAGGAGCCTGTATACATGTAAAAACACTGATGATAGATGGATGAAAACGACAAAGCTTACGGTGAAGGGGAGATGAATGTTGAGGAAAGATTGATGGGGAGAGCAAAGCATGAGGTTGGAAGTAGGAACAAGGTATGTGAAAATGATGTGTTAAACAGCTTATAAATGTTTTGATAATATTTTGGTATATTTTATGGCCAGTTAATGTAATTTGTGCCAAATGGAAATGTTAAGCTAAAGTTTGTTTTGTCTTTTATTGTATATTTACTGTCCAGCTCTTACGTTGGTTCAGCTGGTAAATAATATACAAGACAGGAAATTAAAAGGCACTAAACCATCAGTCTTTTCCCACTTCTTTTGACTGGATGCTACACTGGCATTCATATAAATTTCAGGTATCTTTTAAGGCCTGCTGAGCTGCCATAGCGTAACATCAATTCTCATAAAGTGTAAACAAAAGTTTTGAAAATAGTATCATAGTGGAGCATAGCAACCAAAATTTGACAAAGCTACACTAAAAAGATGACAGCGCAGCTCCTGCAGTGAAAATATTTTTCACAGGCATGAGCGACATGACAAAGCATTTCCCTCAACACAGCGTAAATGTTCGGTCTGCTGCATCAACCATCCACAAATATATATCCTCAGCAGCAGGAGGCAGATTCAGGGGTGCCAGCGTCTCGTCATGTACAGGTAAAAACACAACATAGCTCACGTTCACATTCCTGAAGAACAAATATGTTTCATTAAGATACAAGTCCAGAGAACGCTTGAACCTCCGTGGTACTGACAGCAGCGTTTAGGTGTGCAAAACACATGGTCATTTTGGATACATGTCTGGACATCAACAGATTTCAGTCTGGTTTCTTATAATGAATTCATCATGTTTATTCTGAAATTACCAACAGAGATAAAATCACAGAGATAATATAATAAAAAACAGTTTCATCTTGTAGATTTTGTATGTTTTGTCATTATTTAATCTAATTACTTTGGTTAAAAAGTATTTATCGACATCTTTCCTTAATGACATGAGTAATGTTTTTATTTGGGGCGGGGGTTGAATCTGTGTCACAGTGGCGGATGCAGAAAATTATTATTGGGTGGTCATGGGAATGTCTGATCTGGCTTTTTTCATATAATAAATCTTCACATTTTCATTTTGTTGTTCTTTAGACATACTTTCACTAACAAACTTATCAAAATATAAGAGGACAGTTTATTCACTCCCTGGATAATCTATAGCAGTAAAATTTACTTTTGAGCTCATTTTACCCCATTCACATCAACACTAACACAAGAATAGTTAAACCAGTTTGCTCCAAAAGCTGAAATACTTTTCTTTTAATGTGCAAAACTAGAAAACACTCGGAGAGCACAAACTTTCACCAAGGTAGCTCACATATTACTGTTACATCTATAAGCAGTAGTTCCAAGATAAAGTTACCATAACAATTTGATTCCTTGACCCAGAAGACAGTACTTTATTAGTTCTATTCACAATGCCTTTGCACAAAAGCCTTCTTCATATTTACACCTCGAGGCATTCACAACAATTCCATGAGGCTGAAATATCTGCCTCAATTCACGCTGCAACATGGCTTTGGATGCATTAACACGGTACATGCCCCTCACATGTACACAAAGGCAGAGACAACCAGTCTCGGCCTTCCTGTCTCCTGCTGTTTACGTGTGCACCCCTCTTTTCAAAATTAGTCCCCTGATGCTACCTCTGGAGAAGGAACAAAGAGGGGGTCAAGTTGTTCCCCCTATTTTGTCTCTACCACATTCACAGCAGAGGCAAAGCATCACAGGAACGTAAACGTTACAGCTTGAAACGGTAGCATTAACGGGGCTGTTGAGATCCTAATCAAGCCAACATCAAGCAGATTTTTATTCTAGAAATATTCATTATAACTTACTCTCTAGACCAGCAATTTTTAATCTAGTTTTGCCCAAGGAACACCCAAAACCAAGTCACACTCTTAAGGCAAACCAAATTCATATCCATGCAAAACAGCCTCTTTTATGCTTGTTACACTCCTCATTTGTCTTTTCTACTACACATTTGATCTCCTTATATTTAATTAATAAATACCTTAAAATGACTTGCATCTGTTTTACTAGTTACATTTTTCATTTACAAATTTATCCAACATTTATGTCCAGAGTGTGTTTGAAACTCATTCATTAGTTAGTGATTAGCTGTATCAATAATCACACATCTGTACAAATTCCCAAGGCACACCGAGACTTACCTCTAGGCCCATCAGCGTGCCGTGCGACACCATTTAAGAACCACTGCTCTAGATGATCGGAGTAAGGAACTGTTAATAACCAGGATTGATAAGCAGAACTGGTATTGGAACCAGAATAAATAAGATATAAATGGTACCCAACCCTAGATACGAAATGCTTAATCTATATTGATCAGCAGTCTTAATACTGAGGCAGTCTGGTGTTCGGGGATGGGTCTGTGAAAGACGATAGGAAAGGAGAAGCAAGATGAAGCTCTTAGAACCTGAAGGAGGAATAAGGCAGACTGGGGTCAAGACTAGAGCAGATAAAAGCACAAATTTCCTTCATACAGTGTGCGTGTTTGTGAGAGTGTGTTCTTATCATTTTTGTCTACTTGATCGTATATTTACCTCCACCAAGGAGGTTATGTTTTTGCCGCCATATATCTGTCTGTCTGTTTGTTTGTTAGCAAGATTACACAAAAACTACTGGACGGATTTTGCTGAAATTTTCAGGAAATGTTGCTAATGGCCCAACTTAGAAGTGATTAGATTTTGGTGGTGATCCAGATAACTGCCAATTAGCAAACAATCATTTTTGGTCAATAACTGTCTAACTATAATGATATCAACACAATTTAAGTGCTGGGTGTAGGTTTTCAGGGTCAAGGAATCATATTATGATGCTAACTTTATCATGGAACTATTGCTTATAGATTTTACAGCAATATGTGAGCTACCTTGGCAGAGGTTTGCGCTCTCTGAGTGCTTTCTAGTTTTAATGGGTAATGCTGGGTATTATTATTTGCTGTTTAGTGGTGCAGTTTTTGAGGGTTGTGTTAGCGTGTCACAGCCTGAAACTTGCATTTTATGAATTCTGAGTCTGTTCAAGGTGATGATGTTTGGGCTCTTATGGCCATGTAGCAGGGTGGATAAGATAAAGAAGGAGATTGTACTGGTCTGATGGGTAGTGAGAGAGCCGGAGTCCAGCCTCTTAGAGGTGTTGTGGGGGCTAAGTCCACCCTCCTCTTCATAATCATTATAGCTGTTAATATCAGAACGAGCCCTCTATCCATGGCTGTTGTTGCTAATACAACCATAATAAGGACTTTCACACTGCCAAGATGATGTGTTTTGGCACCATGACTGAGGATTTTGGCTACACACATGAAAGTGTCATATGCATTTATATTTTGTTTATTAGCTGTATATTTAAAGACATTACATATCAGCTTTCTGCCCTGTAAACAGATACAGAGCAGTGATGGTGGGACAAGCTTATTCCAGCCCCTGACTCACTCATTAGTTGTTGTTTTCTCCCCTTAATGACTCAATTCTTTTGAAGCAGACAAAGGAGGATCAAACATTACACCGTGACTTTTTCCAGACAGGAGCTGATTCGGTTTGATCCCTAAAGCGTGACAACTTCTCCCTCTACTGGTTCCCATTATGAGTCCACGGTGAGACCTCCAGGGATCCAGAGAGACCACACATGGAGGTAAAAGACGGGAGGTGAAGGTCGTCAGAGTCTGTACCTCACAGCCATCCATCTCTGTCACCACCAACTAAAAACTTGAAACTCTTCACAGTGTGGTTTTTGGGCTTTTCCGGGCTGGTGTTGACAGCCGTGAGGAAATGTGTTAAAACTGTATCCAAACTGTGGTTCTGAGTTGTGATGTGAGACAGTGTGTACATTTTAACAGAGAAATCTGGACCAAAGTCTTAAAATGGTGCCAAAAACAATCTGAAGATGTCACAAAATGATTAAGAACTGAAACTGAAGCTTTTTGGATGGAGTTTAGTATGAAATATGTCAGCAGGTGAACTGGTTTGACTCAACTCTCTACACTCACTGGCCACTTCATTAGGTACACCTTGCTAGTCCTGCATTGGACCTCTTTCCTGCCTAAACTGTCTTAATTCTTTATGGCATAAATTCTATAAGGTGCTGGAAACATTCCTCTGAGATTTGGTTCATTTTGAGATGATAGCATCACACAGTTGTTGCAGATGTGTTGACTGCACACCCATGATGCAATTCTCCTGTTCCACCACATCCCAAAGGAGCTCCATTGGATTGAGACATCCTGACTGTTGAGGCCATGTCATGTTCCAGAAACCAGTTTGAGATGATTGGATTTTCGTGCTGGAAGTAGCCTTTATGATGTCCGAACATCTCAGAGATGGAATGAAGAGGACAAGGTCCATGTCTCCAGAGCTAGAATCAGAGGTGTAATGTTGGTGAGATGGAGACTCACCGGAGGCAGGAGCACTATTAGCGTGTCTCTGCCTCTGTGTATATGGGGAGCACATGCTGTGTTCTGCTCTCTTATGCTCATCCATGTCACACCGTTAACTGATACAAATATAATGTCCTCACAGAATATCTCGAGATGTAATGATGACAGAACTTCTTTGTGGCACTGTTGCATTAATGTGTGTGTTACCTGCTTGTGTGTAAGCATGCTGCTTCAGCTGAGTACCGTCTGATTGGTCTTCACCATCATATGACACAAAACTTGGCCCTGCCTTGGCATGGAGAAGGAGATAAGGACAGTCTGGAGTACTTCACAAATAAACATTTCATTAGAGAATTGATTTGGCATTGATATTTTAGGAGAGTAATAAATATCAAAGGGGAGTACTAGAAGAATCAATGCTTCGATACTCCCATCCTTGCAGTAATTTTGTGTTAAATGTGCATTAAATGTGAAATTGAATGTTTGTATGTGTGAGAGAAGTTATGGAGAAGGAGTTCTGAAAATGGAATTATACCAAAAATACCAACTTGTGACTCGAAAATGAGAACCGAACCAAAATGTTTCTGTATGGTTACACCCAACTGTTCAGTTTTAGGTCTGTTTCACCTGTGGATTTGTTTTAGGAAGTGTCTCTGTTACAGACACAGAAATACTTTTGTTTCTGGCCTCAAATGTTGTGACAGGATGGTGGTATTTGTGGCCCTATTTTGGTAATTGTGCTTCTAGATTTAAGAAACCAGGTAGAAAAGTGGTGTAGTGTTTAATTATTGCCATTTCCAGCTTGCGTTAGAAGTAGGTGCTTAAAGGTCTAACTGATTTATTTTAGTCTTGTGTAAGGAGAGATGACAAGGAACATTAAGACTACAAAAAGGCTGAATGAAAGTGAGTAAAATGAGACGACTCCCTCCCTCCCTCTCTTTCTCTTTTTTTCTAAATGAGCAGAGCTGACTTTGGACAGGGTTGACTGCTCCCTGTGTCCCCTCCCTCACCCTCACTGTCCCCCCTTTATTCTTCTGTTAAACGTCGCTGACAGCATCACCGCTCACATGGATCCCTGCTCACATGGATCCCTGCTTCTGTTGTCTCAGTCCCCTCTGGATGTCCAGAGCGTCAAAAGAAGAGGAAAACAAAGTTTCGAAGTTTTAGTGTTACTTCTTCTCTTCTCCAGGGGATCCGAGGCAGAATCAATTGTTTTCATTAACCTGTCTTCCTCCCTGTAAACGGGCAGGTATGGCCTCAGGTGTCAGGAAACACTGCAGACTGAAGATCTCTAACCCTCTCTCTTACACTATTACATTTCCTGGACATACAAAAGCTCTCACCCTCCAGCACTTTTATTGAGAGTAAACAGAATTTTATTGACGTCTTACTTGGAAAAATTGCTGCCAAGTAAACAAACTGTTAAAGTATAGCAAATATTTTCAGTTTCCCACAGAAATCCTGACTGCTTATGTGGCCTCATTCCTCCCATCCTATTTAATTGTTTGCGCTTTTACTTGGAGAACTTTAAGACACACAGGTTGTGTCCCAATTTTTGAGATTTTATTAATAAAACTTGTGTTCACATCAGTAGATGTCATAAAGTAAGGAGGAAATCATCCATATTGTCCCCTTCCATGTTGATGAGTGGGTTTTATAAACTTTTTACCGAAGTAAAGTTCAAGAATAATACAACATTCATTCATTAAATTGTCAAGCATTTCTGTTTTTTGTTTTGTTGTTTTCATTTCATGGAAAGTAGCAGTTTTGGAGATAGGATGTTTTTGCCTGACAGTGAAGATATACAAGTTCTGTGTTATTTGGTGTAACCCCTTCTTGACAAACAGCACTTGTGTATCCATGCAGTGATTGCTGATCAGTTGAATTCATCCCCCTGTCATTCATTGTTGCAGCTCTGGGTGGTAAAAATCTGATTCTTAACCTGTTTGGTATGCTTTGATATTTTTTAAGCCACCAGATGGAAAATTTTATGGTATCGTATCATTTTTAAAATGTGGTGTTGATAAAGTGACAAAGATTTTCTTTGACACCTTTAATAAAATAATTTCCTGAGCCTAGCTTGAAAAATTACCAGATCAACATGAGGGCCTTTAACCTTTAACAGTTTCTTTAATAAACTCATTTGTCACTAATGACAAAAAATGTCAGCCTCCCAAGCAGGCTGTAAAAGTATAATACATCAATATTATTTCCATTTTAAATCAGTCAGTCAAACTACTTCAGCCTGAAATATGCACATCAAAGTTTGATTATACTTTTGGGGTTTTTAACCCTTAAATGCCAGTATACACAACTCCATAGTTTTTTTTATTTAAAAAAATCTTTAAAAAATTACATATCTAGGAGTAATTATTCATTGTTATTTTTAGGCCTGAGATGGTTCATACCACAACTGACTTTGTTGCATTGTTATTTTTTGCAGTGTCACATTAAAAATGAAAAACTCACACTAATGGTCCTAGGGGCAATAAAGCCAGCTCCTTAAATCAGCTGTATAAATTTAACATATAAAAACATTTCTGTTTTAAATGAATAAATCTTTTAAAACTACTTCAGCCTGAAATATACATATCATAATCTTGATAATATTATGGGGATTTTAACCCTCTAAAGGCCAGTATGTTGACACAACTCCAGTTTTTTTTAATCAAAAAGAAGTAATAATAATTTCCTTAAAAAAAAATACAAGAAGTATAAGATTATTATTATTATATTAAGGTAAGTGGTTGGCAGCAACATTGAATTTGATGTATTGTTATTTTTTTGCAAGCACCCCTTGCAGAAAACAGCAAAAACTGTGAAATTTTGCATCATGCTTTGAATTGGAAAAATGGCACCATCTGTAAATAAAAATCAGTGAAATCTTAACATAAAGTGCTGTTTTTGTTAAAAGAAAAGTGGGATAAAAATGGCATTTTTACTTGGTTTTAATAGGGCATTTTTTGTCGTTAGGAACAAATGTGACAGTTTTTGTCTAGCTTAGCCATTTAGGCTAATTTAAGGAACTGGTACATCATTCTTAAAATCTTTGAAAATAAGTTTCCTCTTACAAATTTGAGCTTTATTCATTCAACACAGCCAAGATGGCTTCATTAAAACAACTAAATGGCACAAAATGTTCCCAGGATTTTTCATGAGAATAATATCCTGTTTTCTCCTGATCTCTCTTTCAGCCAGCATACAGTGTTACCTGTCCCTCATATTTATTCAGATATTAAAGTCATATGTCAGTTTAAAGGTTTCTGTGAGATCTTACGTCTGTGGCGGTGTCACTGTGAGATTCCTGTTAAAAACTGCTGGTGTGTCACCTTTTCATTCTCCTGAATTGTCTAGTTTGTGTATTTGAAGGACTCTTATTATATACATATAGATACCATTCATATGGCTATAGTTTCTCATTTTTTGAACATGGGTTAAGATTTTAAATTACTGGGCAGCCAGACTAACATCAACCCACCATTAAGCCCGGATTGACCTTTCAGCCTCTGTTAAGAGCTCAGTGTGACTCTTTCTTCTTGAACACATTTATCCTCCTCACAGACGGATCTGTCAGCACACTATCTCACAGCCTGTCTCTAACAAAGAGTAGCCTCTGTTGGAGAGTGACCTTCCTCCTTGTACAGTGCCAGGCTCCCTGCTGTAACAGATTAATCTCCTCTCTGTGGCCCTGCACGCTGCAGCCCTACCAACACAAGGTGATTGTGTGCAGCTTTTTATCGTCTGTTAATGTTGTTTGTTTCACCGGATTCTCTCTGAGGACTGCAGCTAACAGCACCTGTGTGTGAACATCTGTCATACCTGAACATGTTGATGTGTCAGCTTTTGTTCAAGAACACCTGCTGCAGATGTTACAGCTGGCAAAGTCAACAAGTGCTATAATGATTGAAGTGCAGTGGAGTGGATTGAGACAGGAATGCATGACGAGCTTTTCCTGTTGTCTGGAATTTAGGTTTTCTTTTTTGGTGCCTCAAAACCTTGTAGGGTTTAATGAATCCCTTCTTTGTTGGATTAAGCCTGAAGCAGTTTTACTGTCAGGCAAAGGAGAGTCACTGTCGCAAGATATAGCCTTTACAGCTGTTCATCAGCTATGAGATGTGTGGCCCTCGAGTGATGAACACAACGACAAAGATTAAAACACAATAAACTAAAGACGACATCAAGATATCATGACAGCAGATTAAACAAAAAGAACAACACAATAAAGAGAAGAACAGAAAATATAAACAAAATTTGTAAATCACATGAACACGTAAAAACATATTCTAAAACAAAAAAACACAACAACAAATCAGAAAAATTTCAGGAATAAAAAAACAATAAACCTTATACGAACATAACACATTAAAACATCACAACAACAAATCAAATCAGCAAAACTAAGAACATAGCAACAAATCAAAAACTCCAAAAAATGAACCAAAAAAGGTTTTTAAAAAATACCCCAACACTTGGAAAAAATGTAAAAAGCAGAAGTTTTTTTTAAAATTTTTATTATTTGTTGTGGTAGTTGTGTTTTTGTAAATATCCTGCACAACTCAAATACTACAACAAATGTTTTGCTGGTCTGATAATGGAGAGTCTTTGAATAACCATCCCAGCTCTTCTGAAAGCTTCTGCCATTCCCAAACACTATGGGTCTCTGGGATGTTGCCAAGATGGTCTCTGAGAATATTTTATGTGTTTATCTTGCATTGGGGGAAAGATTTGATTCTCGGAAAATCAACACGTTAAAGTCTGTCTTTGGCTGTTAAAGACTCAGATTTGCCATCTTGTTTTTTTTATTTAAATGCAAAGTGTGTCCGTTTCTCCCACTTTCTCCTAGTTTCTCCCACCCACTGCGTTTCTCTGAGTCTCCTCGCTCGGCCATGCTGACTCTTCCTACTGATTGGCTGAGTAGGATCATGTGTGACGATTTCAGACAAATTCATTAGTCAGTGATCTTGCAGAGCAGTGAATGGAGCTGCTGCAAAGGCCAGAGCAGTGTTAATTTTGCTGACTAATTATTTTTGTCATAGTTCTCATCAACAACCTTTTTTTCCCCTGATGAAAATTAGACAATAGCTAAAAAACACAAGTGCACATGGACAAAAACTAAAACGAAATTAACTGACTTTTTCACCAACAGATAAAAACTAGACTAAAATGTTTGAGAGAGAGACTTAATCCAATCAGACCTGATTTCGTCATGTAGAAAGTAGGGACAAAGGTGACTGCATTTCACCCAAAAGTTAAATATGTTTCTGTTAATTTATTCATTGAAACTTTACCAGCATTCAGTAAAGGGTTATTAGATGTTTTATTTTATCCAAGTGTAAAACACGACTTCAGACATTCAAGGAAACTTAAAAAAATGCCTTACTCTTAACACTTCATATTTTAGTCGACTAAATTTACAGTAGATTTTGTCAATTAAAATGTTGTGAAATTTCATCATCTAAAACTAGACTAAAATTGAAATGATTTAAGATAACTAAATTAAGACTAAAACTAAAGAATTAAAATTAAAAAGTCCTATCAAAATTAACACTGTGCCAGAGATGCTGTTATATGGAGTTATGTGGTTCTGCAAGCAGCTCTATTTTTTTTTTTTGTTTGTTTTTGTTTATAACTTTATATATTACAATACAAACAGAACAAAAGACAGACAAAAGAACAAATAAATATATATATACACACAATGCCACACACAGTACAGTGAGGGAAGGCCAGAAGGCCAAAGTCCATGCCAGACCAGATCAATGATTATAGGGGATGACAGTCCAATATTTAAGTCCAAGATTGCATTGAGGATCCAGGTGTAGAGTCCATAGAATTAATTCAAGGCAGTTAAAGCCTTGTGTTGAAAACAAGGAGTGGGAAGAATATGACCATACCAATTTAACAACAATATCTGAGTTACAGTATAAAATCAAGCATATTTATTTAGTTAACAGTTTGATCTTTTTTCCTTCTTTATATATTCAATAAAGGGTCCCCAGATCTTTAGAAACTTGGGTTGTGTATTGGACATAGAGTATTGTATCTCCTCTAAGTATAAGTAAGAAACCATGTCATTTAGCCAAACCTAAAACAGGGAGGAGTAGCTGATTTCCACTCTCTCAGAATTGCTCTCTTTGCTATAACCAGGCCAAAACTTAAAGCTTGTTTCAAGGCAGATGGAAGAGTTACAAAGTATTCAGAGCAGCCCAAAATAACAACGAGACAATCGGTAAATAGAGTTTCTTTATAAATATCACTGTGCAGTTGAAAAATGTCTATCCAAAAGCTTTTGAGTCTGGGACATGACCAGAATAGATGAGCCAAGGTCCCATCATCTGTTTTACATCTATCACATTTGGGAGATACACTGGGGTAGATTAGATTTAATTTGGTCTTAGAGTAGTGCAGACGGTGAATGACTTTAAACAGCTCTATTTTGATCAGAAACATGAATAAAATCAGTCTGAGCGGTGAGCAACATGTCCTCGATGTTAAGTAGGAAGTCTTGGGCCATGATGTCGGTGATGGCCCGTCTAGTGTGTCTGCTTCTTGTTTTGCGATTACAATGAAATTAAGTGCCATTACCTTTTAGCTATTTACAAGCACAATTTGGAAATGTGTTTCTGATTATCATCCATTCACTGCTGCGGTAACACAACAAAATAACTGCATTTTAAAAAGCAGATAAAATATTATTCTGTAGTGAGACACTTTTTCCCTACTTATTTTCTTATCATGTCCAGCTTTGCCTCTCGTCTAATTTTTGCTACCAGAGGTGCAAAAAACAGCACATTATTTATTCCTTATAGGTAATATTTAAGTTTGCCAAAAAAATGTCCACCTTTTTTCCTTTTGCCAACACATTTGTGTAAAATTATTAACCAAACACATTTATCCAGGACTCATGTAGCACCGATAACTGAAGAAAGTTAAATGTGAGTTCACTCTTGACACTGTTTAAATTGCCTCCCCCCAAAAAACAGGCAAGTTGTTAAACTGACAAGGAGATGGAGGTTTCTTTGCTTCCTTCTGGTTTCACAAACTTGTCCCAACTTTGCCAAACTGTAAAAGCAGTTGAGAGAGAGCCTGCTTTCACTTCAGGAAAAAAATAGAAGAAGAAAGTACAGTGTGTTTGTAATTAAAAAGCCCCTTGAAAGTCCTCTGATGCATTTTCTTACAGCTAAGTGGAGTAGAGATTTGTCTTGTCTGTACATGATGAAATCACATCAGCATAAAAAAGCCCAAGTGGAGAAGAGCTGATTCTTAAAAGACTGAAAAGCCAAAATGCAAGAAATTAAGTGGGTGATTTATTTTTTTCAGAGCGCAACTGGTGAATTAACAAGTTCAAATGATCCAAGATGGAGGATTGATTCTAGGGAGGTGATTATCACAGCCGATGAAGGCTGAAATTGAGTGAATGAGTAATAGATAATGAATGATTAATGCTCGCACCAGTGTTAGAAATACATGGAGTCATGCTGCTTTGCAAAACACATCTCAGCTGAAGGAGGAAGCCATACCAGCTCATCAAATCAACCAGAAACTTTCAATATTTTGCAGACTAACCACATATTTTTAAAGCCTCCTGGTGACCTGCCAAAGCGACTGGTGGAGCAGACAGATTTGGTGGTCGCATCCAAAATTTATCAGCATTTGGCGAGTGGAAGTTTGCTGCCCTGGAGGCGGAAGATGAAGGCGGGACAGGAGCCATGGCATAGCAGGGATCCAGATGGCTCAGGACAGGAGGGGATGGACGCGAGCACTTCATCAGCAGCCTCTGCTCTATAAGCTACTCAGAGGCTGGAGTGTAAACAGAGGCATGGAGATGTATGTTTGCCAAAGTATGTGCTTTCACTCCACTTCTTCACTGCCTCATGGATGTATAACACTGCCTGTTGAAGTGTTTGTGGCGTCACATCAGCCTCTCTTCAACATGAACTCCAGACAAACTAGTTCTAGGACACTCAAGGGCTTAAATATGGTAGAGTTGTCCCTCACACATTAACCTCATAGTGGGACACCTGTTTGTGCAGGAGGCTCTCTTTTCTGATGTGAGAGAGGGTACAGGGTCAAAGCTTGCAGGACCAGATGGAGTCATAGGTACAGATGAATGTGACCACAGAACATGAAAAGAAAAGCTAATAACGTGGGCATCATAGAAAACAGAAGTCTGGCAGTAGAGGTGTTCTTTCATATATTTGTATTACGCTGGGGAAACCTCCTACTCCCTCCAAAACAAAGGCTTGATTAGTGGAATTTACCTTATTTAATATTCTTATTTATGGGATTCTAGATAAGACAGTGGAAATAATCAATAATCAGAGAATAAGAGACAGAGAGTATAAAGACATGCAGGAAAAGGGCCAAACGTCAGATTTAAATTCAGGTAACCCTTCAAGGACAAAAAGCTCCTGTTGAATATGTGATGTACAGACATTACAGCTGGGCCACTTGCACCCCTGTAATTATTATAAAGATATTCAATATACTACAACATTGCTGTGAGGGAAGTGACCTTTACTCTACTGTGTTGTGCTGAAATAAAAAATAACTTTACAGCCTAAAGACACATTGTGCACTCTTGATCCAAATTTCAGTAGTGTTGCACATCTACATTACCCCAGATAAAGAAGAGGTGAGACTGTGGCTTAATGTCTTTTTCTGCGTATTGCTAATAATGACAAAGTGTTCCCTAAGGGTGCTTTCTAACTTATCAAGTTTGATCTGGACCAGACGAACTGTGGTTCACTGCTTTTGAAAGTTTGGTTTGTTTGGTTGGTGTGAAAGCGCACGCAAACTCTGGTACAGACTAATGAACCCAACTCTGGTCCGCCAACAAACAAGGGTTCACATCCTCTTCGGCTCAGGTCCTCGACCAGAGGCCTGGGAGCTTGAGGGTCCTGCGCAGTATCTTAGCTGTTCCTAGGACTGCACTCTTCTGGAGTGACATGTCTGATGTTTCTCCAGGTATCTGTTGGAGCCACTTCTCCAGTGTGGGAGTCACTGCGATGACCACAGGCACTACCGTTGCCATCACCCTCCAGGCTTTCTCGAGCTCTTCTCTGAGCCTGCTCCCTGTCGAGCGACAGGCGGAATTACTGCCCACTATATGCATACATATTTTTTAAGTAAAAAATTCTGTTTAAGTTTAAAAAAGAGAATATTTGATCAAGAATTTGACATGACGTTTGCTTTTAATTGAACAATAAAGTAATTTATCTGTGAAGCACATGGAGTCATATCACTGTGTTTCACTTTTTTACAGAAATGACACACTTTTCTTCTTTTGACTGTTTTGAGTCTGCTTTCTCTTGGGATCTTAACTTTTATGTTATTTGTATTTTCTACAGTTCTGGTCAATTTTTGATGCCTCTTGATGGCAGTCTTGTTTGTGGTTGGCATCGTTATGAACTGTTGGTTGCCAGGATCTCTTCTTGCCTCAGGCTGGTGTTTCTCATCAAACGCTGCTGCTCTTCAAAAAAAGACTTTTAAGATCTTCACTTCAGGAGCTGCCCTCACAGTGACCGTCAGAGGTCAGCAGTCAAATTTCTTTTTGCATTTTTGACATCTCAACAAGAACATCAAGGACAGACTGATGCAAAAAATGACCCCAATTATCAGAGTGTTTCTCGCAGAGTCAGGCCACAGGGGCTTTATTAATGTGGAGCATTTTTCACACAAAAGACAGTTCAAAGTGTTTTACATGACATAAAAGGCCTTCAGCTTAAAGGAATAAAGCCCGAAGTTTAGAAATGTAAAAGCACTGAACAAATGTAGGCCATAGTGCAGCTTGAAGTTTTCTTGAATATTGCTTTAAAAAAGGACTTTTTCACATTTATTCAGAATAAATCAGATAAAGGCCAAGTGTCACAAGTGTCAGAGCCGATCAAAGCTTGCTTCGATTACATGAAGCTCAAAAGAAACACAGAGCAAAATAGAGTGAAGTGCAAAACTCTGAATTTTTACTCATTTTATTGTTTCTTCAAAATAAGAGAAGAAGGTAAAAGGGCAAAGTGAAACAAAAAAGCTTTTTGGTCCATCAAAAATGCCAAACATCCACTCTGATGGCTGGAACTCTGTTGCATATTTACCCTTGACAGTGAGTTCATATCAAGAGCTGTCTACAATTGGCGAGAGAAGAATTGTTTTTTTAGTTATAAGAGACCTCACTTTTTAAAAGTAATCCATAACTGAGTTTAGTCATGAAGGATGGATCCATGCTTTTGTGTTGTTTACGCCAAATTCTGACCCTACCGTCCGAATGTCCAATGCAAAAAACATTTTTCCATTGTTCTATTGTCCAATAATGCTGAGCCCATAGGAATTGTAGCCTCACTGGCATCAACAAGGCATTTTCACCCTGCACCTCAATGGACATTTTCTCTTTTTCAGACCATTCTCTGTAAACCCTAGAGATGACTGTGCATGAACATTTCCAGCAGATCAGCAGTTTCTGAAATACTCTGACCAGCTGGTCCGGCACCAAAAACCACGCCATGTGTAAAGTCACTTAAATTACCTTATATCACCTCAACAGGTTGTCTTGACCGTGTCTTCATGCCTAAATTTAGAGCTGGGTGATAAAACGATCTCGAAACAGGATTGCATTAAACTAACTTAATGAAAGTGCTAGTCATTGTATTTTTCTAAAACTGTAGTCAACCTGCTCTGCATTTCAACCTAGATGGCAGTAACGCAGCCTTAACAATTTCACTGACCAAAGCAAAAGCGGAAGTCAGAGTGGTGCAGGAATGAGTCCAAAAACACTAAATTGAGTTAGCATTTAGCACTTCCTGGTTCCTAAGGCTGTCTATTTTGGGATTTAAACACCAGCCTAAGTTTCTTGATGAACATACACACAATATTTCATGTTAATCTGAAATAATAAAAGGCATCTGATGTACTTACTTTTAAATTTCAAAACCTTGCTGTGTGTTTGAAAGGATGTTACTAACAAACTGCTAATCATCTATTAAAATGGCAGGGGACCACACTGAAAGTGTTTCTGATCATTTTTGAATAAACTTTAATTCAAACTCTACTGTCACAGCTACGAGGACTGACTTGATCAGGTCATTGGATTAAGAGGAAATTTTCAAACAAGAGGTCGCAACAAGACGTAAAACACTGTAAATGTTGTAGTTGCTTTATAGTTGAACCACCATGTCGTTTCATTATAACTTTAAGTGAAGCTGGAAAAAAGGAAAGAAATGAGCTAATGGAGTGCACTCAAACAAGCTAAGGACATTGTTGATAGAAATGTTGCATGATGTCAATTGTGTTTGAATGGTTAAGGATATCAAGAAAGGGATGCAGAGCAGACACAGCCAGTCTGCTGAATATGTCTACAGCTGCTTTCAACCAGGACAGGAAACACCAAAAATGTCTTTGACCACCTGAAAAGGTACCACCTCAGAGACTATCTACATGGAGACTAATTCAGGCATGTCGACGTTTCATCCACACAGAAACAGCATTTTGGGTGCTGGAAAATGGGTCCTACAGTGGATAAATCTAAAAAAAAATGCTGGCCTTGTTTTTTAGTGTGCACAATAAATATGGATATTTTCATTCACGACATCATAGCCCTGCCTCTCCCTTAAACTGCAACTGAATATTGTATCGCGCTTGTGCTGTAGGAGCTACTGAGCTGGTTTTGGCTTTTACAGCGAAATCTTCTGCTCCTCTACGACCACCGTGAGCAACAAGAGGACATGTTGAACAACACACGCCATTTTCTGTTTACGTGTCTCATGACGTTTGTGCATGCTCATTTTCTTCTCTGGTTTTGGTGTATGTATGCAGCAGCGTTACAGCGCCACTTACTGTCCTGGCATATATATTACAGCGTTTCCAGTGTTTTAATGTGGACAGGCACATTCCTTGAGACAATGCTGTTTTTACAGAGAACGTTTTCAATACAATAATGTTTTCGCCTTCGTGTGGACAGAGCCTCAGTGACTACACTGAGAGTAAGAAAATGAGGGATCATGACACTGCCTTGACTTAAAACACACATCCTGCAAGTTTCGTCACTACCTTTTTCTTTATTGTAAAAAATGTTGTCCTGGCACATTCATATCTGTGGCAGTGGTGTCCCTCAGGCTTGTTTCTGTATGTTTACTGTGTTTGTTGGATTTTCAATGACTCATATTTCTATTTAAATGTATGATTCAATGCATTGTAGAGACCCCCGGAGTCTCCTGTGTTAAAGACATTTCAGCAGTCAGAGGGGTGAAGCAGTCTGACTCACTACCACATCTCTGGAGATTTCATGCAGCATGAACTCACAGCTCAGCCTCCCCAGAGGTTCAGCCTGTGTGAACCTGACTGCACATCCGTACGAGTAATCTAACTAGCTGGAGTCATACACTGTGCTGCTTTGTGCTCCCCCTTGCCCCCGAGGACGCCCCAAAATAAGACACCTAACAAGGGAGGGCGTCTGCATAACTGCGACTCCTGAATGCCAGATACTGAAGGAGAGCTCCAACCTCCGTCACTTCACATCCCCTCTGTGATCTTAATGCTAATTAGGACTCCTTTGTTTGGATCAATTTACATTTGGGATTTGCTCCATCTGAGAAGTCTGTTGCAGATTTAACTGTCAGCGCTTTGATCAAAGTGATTAGAACGAGGCTTCCTGTCTTAACAAACACGCTCATGCTACTTCCCAGCTGAAGACATGAGACTAATTTATGTTTTGTTTGGGTGAAACTCTGCAGCTGCTCACTCTCCACCAGCCGAAGAGCCTCGCAGTAACAAGAGCGTCTGGCTGCAGGCTGCTGTACATGCATTATTTTTAAATTGGGTGGCCATGTCCTTCGTTTGGCTTTATTTCCCCAGACACCTCTGTAAAAGCTTTCCCATAGTGGTCTTTGATTCTTGTCACTACCCCATGTCAGGAATCACCGGACTCAGTAACACTGCAAAACTGAATAATACCATTTTACTGAGGTTACTTCCCTCTTTGTTTTAGAGGAGATGAATTATATCTATTCCTGTTCTGACTTGAGAGTTGTGATGAGGTGAAGAAAGCTGGTATTTGTTTAAGATATTTGTGTTTCTTGTCTTAAAGGTTGAGTTTAGGTTTTTTGAAGTGGGGTTGCTGAGGCCCATAGCGGCAGTAAATATGATTGCCAATAAAGGAACGTGCAAGCTTTGTCCCTGGGGGGAAATATCGGGGGGCGGACACTTGCCGGGACATAGCAGTACATGGTGCGAATGAAAACCTTGTAATTAACACACTCATAGGTTAAAACTACTCAAAAAACTATGTTGGCTACAGTAATATTATTTACTTGTGTAACTTTTCCTTCACAAAGCCCCTGCAAGTCTGCACATGCGCAGTAGTACACATATTTCTCTAGGCTTGGAGGGTTGTTTATATACAGTATCATAATCATATGTGAGATTTGAGTGTGATTAAACACTATTTTCTTATAGGTAGTATCATAAGTATAATGATTCAAGCAGTACTTCCTGTTACACCAGGTAACATTTTCAAAATTTGTGTTTTAGTGATTTTAAGTACTATCAACTTATCAACTCTTGGAGACTTGGGACTTTACCTGGACTCACTCTTAGAGAATTGGGACTTGACGTGGACTTGCCCTTGGAGATTTGGGACTTCAAAGTTGACTTGGACTTGTCATGAGAGATTGCCCTTGACTTGCTTTCAGATCCTTGAGACTTGACTTGGACTGTCTTTCAGAGACTTGGGACTTGACATGCACTTGCCCTAAGAGACTTGGGACTTGGCTTGGACTTGCTCTCAAGAATTGGGACTTGACTTGGACCCACCCTCAAATACTTGAAACTTGACTTGGACTTGCACTAAGAGTCTTATGCCCGATTCTGGGATATATGGCATATCCTGTAATGACATCACCTCGGGGAAACTGTAAGCATGCATTTTCTGAAACAGTGGAGTTAGCAACGAGGAGAGAGGGGAGATTTTCCAAGCAGCAACTTCTGGGGCTGAAAAATAAAGTCAATGCAGTAGTGCCAATAACTGCACTGCCTCGAGTGTTAGCGATTTTCACAGCCTAAATAAACATCTTTACAGCCTGGTTCAATAAACAGCTTTGATCTCAATATTTAATATATTTAATGCCTCTCACTCTATGGGGTCATATTTTCATGTGGTGCCCATTTTTACTTTATTGAGGATACCCTGTTTTGAAAAGTTATGCACCTGACTGACAGTGCTATAAACCCTGTAGTGCTGCTATTGGTTGGATAACCTGAAGTCCCTTCTCAACTCTGCCTGGGTAGGTTGATCCAAAGTTAGGTTGAGAAGGTGTTTATGGTATGGCTGTGTCCATGGATTGGCTTCCAAAGGCTCCTTTGTTAATCAAAGGACTGATTTCTCTTAGTTTTGGATACATATTTTTGTGCAAAAGTAAAACATGTATTTTTCATAGTATTTGACCTCTAGTACTTAGGGCCTGTTTAAATAACGATGAAAACGGACAAAAACAGAGAGTTTTCGTTGCGTTTTTGCCTTCCATTTTCACGAGAATGGTGCCCTGATTGCCTGAATCTGCAAACTTTTGAAACCGGGGTCCAGAGTGAAAAGTTTTGAAAACGCTTTCGTTGTTGACTCTGTGTAAACAGGAAACACTGTTGTCAGGGAAAACAGTGGCGCGCGGTGCATGTGCAGTATTCTTTCAGATAAAGGTAGCGTGCACATCTAGGAACAACAACAATAACAGCTATGACTACCGAGCAACATGTGTGCTGCTAACTGTGTAAGGTTTGTTATCGCTCTTTC
The DNA here is from genome assembly GCA_037902135.1 of Cetoscarus ocellatus. NCBI lineage: Eukaryota > Metazoa > Chordata > Actinopteri > Labriformes > Labridae > Cetoscarus > Cetoscarus ocellatus. Next base: position 1,584,149 of record JBAMNC010000434.1, read on the forward strand.
AACAGAATGTGGATTTGCTGCATCAGTGTTCTGACCAGTATTGAGCAGAACGTCTCCTTGTGAATGTGGAGCACTTTTGAAAATGTAAAGAAAAAACCTTCCAGTTTCTGGTGACAAAGTTGGCATGTAAACAGGCACCCAGAAGTATCAAATATTATCAAAGCTTTTGGAAGAATAACTCAAGAGATGGCCGGCACTTTCCAAAAACTTCTGCTTTTAGTTGAGACGATGTATTGAAGTCCTTTTAGGTAATCAGAAAAAAGAAATGATCTAATATTGGGTGCTATGGGCTCATTTTTGTTGAAGCAGGACTATCTGTATTGTAATATTTTTATTGTAACTATACCATTCTAAAATGCTACCTCACCTCCATGTTTGGATTTGTAGCCTCTTTTAGACCTGATGACGTGGGTCTTCAGGTCTTGGTTGTTAGACCAGCTTCTCTTCCATTTGCACCACAAAGAAGCTCTTTTACTGATCAATACTCCACATTGTGTGTGTAATCAGGTTTCTTGTAAAACACTTCCTCAGTGCAAAAAAAAAGACATTTCAGCAACCAAATGTGACAAATGGTCTCTTTAAGCATCTGTCGATACACATTTTGTACCTGTTGGGTGTAAATATTTGATTGTTACTGTTTTCTAATCTGCTTTTTTGAGATTAGACTCTCACTGAACAGTTTTAACATGTCTCGCTCAGATGCCATCCAGCTTCACTAACAAATGGTCCTGAAGCTTGTGGCACTATATCCTTGTTTATGAAGAAGAGCAGACGTGCAGCAGTTCAATCAATGCCACTTGCGCTGCGCCTCATTTCTCTCCCCCTCCTCGCCCTCCTGTAGCTGCAGGATAACGCTGGCTCTAATATTACACACAGATTAAGCTAGCTATTGGCAGCACTTGGATGAGGGGCTTATTTGACTTGTACTGTTTGCAGGTATCTGGAATACTGCATGATGAGTCCCACTGTTGCCATGAATAAACCAGTTACTGGAGTATTACTGTCCACTCTTTGCCGACTGCATATGGGTTACCTGTAGAAAGAAAAAGCAATAATTCCCAACCCCTTTCAGACGTGCTCCTAAGTCTGCAAACATCACAGCAAGTCTGTCTCCTGGCTTTACTTATTTTTTTTCCACTTCAAGCAGCTTCAGCATTCTATGTAAAAACTTTTTAACTGTCATTTTTGTAAGCTAAAATGGTGTTTACTGTTTGCTGGGGATGGTTAACTTTTGTGTTTATGTCATTTCATTCTGGAAACACCTGTGCCTGTGCTCAGTGTGTGTGCTCACATGTCTGCCTGCAGGTTTGACTCATTCAGCTGCAGCATGCATGAAGGCTGTAAGGTTCAGACTGCCTCGCCATCACGAAGAAACCCTGTCACTCTGCAAAAGTTAATGTCTTTGGGTGTCTGATGGCATCTTGTCCTCATTCCTAAAGTGCGTTTTTGGTGCTGTGACAGAGCGCTCTGCTGTCGCGCTGCTCCGTTTCTTTGCGGGAGAAATGTAGCTTGTGGGAAGGCTACTGCACTACTTAATCAATAAAATAACTAAACTGCAGAAAAGCTTATTGACTTTGAAAAACAGTGACACCGCCACAGAGCTACTGGAAGATGTACTTAAGCTAGTAATGACCTTATTTGTCGTGATGTTATTGTCCATGACTAGTGATAAAGTGAATATATTCTGGCAGTCATCAAAAATGAATGTGTACCCAAGTTTGGGCAAAATATGGGTCATTTTTTAATACTTTATTTTGCAATTGTCAGTAATGCAAAAACAGTACAACTTATTCCCACTAAAACTCAGTAAATAATAAGGTAAAGGAATAACTACAGTAACTAAATAGATCAATAAAATAAATAATGGATACAGTAAATAAATGGAAATAAATAACAACAAATTAATTAAAAGGAAACAAATACACATATTCCATTGTGACACATGTCCCAAAGATGTCTCAATCATTGTACCTGAACGTTAGTATTGGTTTATAGTCAGACTAGTTCAAAGTTCAATAAATATGGGCCTTTTAAGTGACAGTCTTTACATAAAAATATTTTTTAAAAGACTTTCGTCCTTGAAAAACTCACAACATTACTGAGTGCATGACAGTGCAAAATTATGAGCCATCTTTTGACAAATAATTGTGTGATTTTTAAATGTGTGGTTTCGCTTTAGTTTTCCTTGACAAATCATAAATTAAGTTTCTTCATTAAGATCTTAAAAGATATATTTTGTCATAGAAAATAGAGATTGTTGTCCGGAGAATGTGACAAATAAGTTAAGATCCTAAGAAAACAACTGAATTCACTAGCAGTCAAAGAAAAACTGTAAAATAAAATGTACGGTGTGACAACAATCTGATCAGCAACCAAACTGGAACAGACACCTTCAGTCGTATCTCCATGACCCCAGTCGTGTTGTGTTTTTCAACATTAAACTGTTTTAAAGTGTCCGTCAGCTGTGTGTGTTTGAGTGTGTGTATGTTTGCAGCCCTGTTTAAGAGAGTAGTGTTATTTCATTCCAGGAGGGGCCATGCTCTGACCTGAGGGGGGCTCAGAGGCAGCGAAGGGTCAAACGAGATGTTGCACCATGGCAGCACAATCTAACAGAGCTAATGAAGCTATTTGTAAAAGGATTCACCCTCCTCCACTCTGGCTCTGTTATCAGGAACCGAGCGAGGTGGCCTCAGTCAGTTTATCAGTGCACTGTTCTCCCAGGGCATTCTGGGTACTGAACAAATGATCAGACGTACAAAGAGAAGAATGAGACAGATTTTACTAATGAAGATTAATTATTTTTAAAATGTAGTGTAGTTAATGGATCCATTGCAACAGGATCTATTTCAATGATATTTTGTGGTCTTCTTGAGTAAGTGAAAGAAAAATATGCTAAATATATTTAAAGAGAAAGTTTTTGAGCTCACAACTATTTAACTTCTTACAAAGTTTAAAAATACATTGATACCATGCACATCAGAGCTGTTTTTTTTTTTTTAAAACCTCTTATCCCCAAAATTGCTTCTATTCCAAAATGAAAAAAATGAATGAATGAATAATTATCGTATTGTCCTGATTAAATTTTGTTAATTGTCATTTTAATTTGTTTAAAATTGATGAAACCCATTCACCAACATGAACAGATGACCAAAGGCATGATTAAAAGTAAAAATAATTAAAGCATAAGAAAGGAGCTAAGAGGTCTTGGCCTGACAGTGATGGTAAGCTGATTATGAAACTCACCAAACGATCTTCAAATCAAATGTAAAAATGTCAAGGACCACAGACATAAGGAGATTCAACACATTTTTTTTAATTTATAATCCCCAAAACACACAAACTAAAAGATTCAGCCAGATTGTGAGACCACACACTTGATGAGAGACACAAGATCTCACTCTGTTGGAGCAGAAATGGTCAGGATACCAAAGTATAATTTACTGTTGTATCAAATTTTATTGAAGAATAAAGATAATCAGGAAATGGATTTTATTTTGTTTCCTGATTTATGCATTTCTCCTTTTGTCTTAGTTTAAAACCTAGAAGCCAGAATAAAATCTACTCCTGTATATTTTCTTCGATCAAACATGATTTGGTTGTAATTATACTGTGGTACCCTGATCATCAATGTCCTCAGCCAGCTGCTCTGACACAAGATGATGATGATGATGATTATTATTATTATTGTTATTATTTTTAAATAACGATAAAAAGAACAAAAATGAGAGAAGAATATGAAAAGAAACTAAAGCTCAGGTTCATTTTCGCTTTTATGTTTGTGAATTTTAAAAGTAGAAAACATAAGTGGGTAACATGCATTTTATTTTTCTGTGAAATTACAGTCCTTATAATTGTTTTCAAAGAAAACATGACCATAAAGTTCACCTTTTAATAGAGAATTTATCCTCACATTTTTAGAATAGTAAGTATCAAATCATTTTGGCATTTTTAAAAATATAATGTGTGAAATATTGCAGATTTTGTGACAGAAGTAAGAATTATCATAAAATGCAGTGGAAAAAATGTGGAAGATCTGTGAGAGTAATGACTGATGTAATAATAGTTTCAGTGGATTTCAATAAAATTTGATTTTTAATGACTATAGTTCCAAGCAAATCTGAAGAAGTCCAAAGGAATTTGTTATATAATTTATAATTATTGTATTCTATTTCTTATGCTTGGCTTTATTCATCTATCTTTGGTACGGATTCATTCTTTTTCTTCTGTTTCTTATTATTACATCTAATCATCTACCCATTGCACCTGATGGAGCATTATTAAGGCTAACAACCGAGACAAACTGAGAATGTGGTGGTGACTAGGGGTGGGTCCAGTGTTGGGCTTGGTAGGTTTGTGCGAATTGTTGAATTAAAACAATAAAAATTGTTAATCTTTGAACCAAAAGAAATCTATCCATAATCCATCTTCTTTTCTTATTTTTCTTTTTACTTTAGGGGCACCACTTGTAGCGTTGTAGGGTTGTCGGGGGGACTGAAGCCACTTTCACTCATCACTTGGTGATAATCGGGCTAACTTATAAAACACACAACTTGTCATGCTCAAACCTTTGGGGGTGTTTTTAGTTTGTGGGAAGAAGCTGGAGTACCTGGAGAGAACTGACAAATGCACAGGGAATAAATACCACTTAAAGTAACCTTGTCTAACATGGACTGGAACCAGGATCCCTGTCACAGTGAGCAAACAGCTCTCACCACATATACACCATGCAGCCTGCCTAACACTGTATTTTACAAAAGTTTGGGTAAAATTTGACAGGCTTTACTTCAGATTATATAACGTGTAAAGATTTTCCTGCTCTGTTTATAAGAGGTCATTAATCTTAGCCCACAAATAATCAGATCTTATGAAAATGTATTTCAGTCTTTTGCTTCACAACTACATTTTATCCCTTTAAGAAAAGAATCTAACAGAAAATACAGTATAATTGCTGATGTTTAAGAATTATTGATTGGCAGCATACTGACAATGCAGTGACCTCTTACAGACGATGGGAGTTCACAGATCCAGGATATTTTCTGGCTCTTGGATCTGTTCCCTGTGTGGTCCGTGCCCACCTTCACAAGGCTAAGAACTATTAAACGCAGCTCTTTAATCGTGTGCCGGCTCGGCGACATTGTAGCAAGGAAGCTCTGTTTAATCACCCAGATAGCGCAGAGAGATTCTTCCGGGCTTTGCACAGATTAAGAGAACATTACCTCGAAATGAGGGAGAGAAAATGGTCTATGGGTTTTTAAATACTCACAGGAGAGTTTCAGCCTTGTGCTGTCTTAGTTTGGCAGTTTTGCTCATGCCTACATCTGAGTATGGAGAGGCTTTGTGTGCTGTTTTTCCCGGTATGCCGCTTCATATTCATGCTCTCTCATACACTCTGACACCTGTGCATGGCTGCAGATAAGGTGCCTCTGTGGTTTGAGGGTGTGTTGCCTTTCTCGAAGGAGTTGTTTGGACAGCAGAGTGTGGTGGTAAAAAATCTGCTTCCTCTGGGCTCTCATTTCACCCCGTGTTGTCCCGAACTGAGCCCACAGTAAGACACAAACTTGAAAACTTCCTTATACAGGTATGTCTTGTTTCATTCATTCTTTCATGTGTCGATCTGTTTTTGTTGATGGCTGTTAAATTTACAATATTCCTGTCCTGCCCTGATGTGAAATTCAATGAGTTTTAAGATGTTTCTGTACTTATTTAAATGATATATTACGTAAAAAGCATCAGTATCCAAATCATTGCAACCAATGTACAAAAATCTGGTAGTTTGACCTCAGCTTAATCAAATCATCCCTGAGTCTCAGTGGACATTTGTGCAAAGTTTGGCAAACATGCGTTTTGTTTGCGTGCATTTGACTCGCATGTCAGCTCCGGTGAGTGCTGCCTCAGATTTCAGGCGCGTGAATGTTCTGCGGCCTCAGCGTGTCTCCCTGCTGTCACAGCTCTTTCTCTCCATATATATCACCTAATAATGAGCTTCTATTGAAAGTTTAGGAAGAACCATAATATATTTCCCCACAAGGAATCAGAGTCATCACATAACTGACCTGGGAAACCTGCAGTCCGTCGAACAGGCGGAGTTTCTCCACAGAGGAGGCAAACTGAAGCTTTAAGTCTCAGAGGTACAGACAGGAAAAGTTGTTGGACCTTCATGCCAGTTAAATTAAGGTGAATATGGTACATTTTCGCTTCCAGTCTGAAAGCTCTGACTTGACAACGTGCACACTGAAAAAATAAAGTAAAATGCTTCCAGTGTGAAACTTGCCTTCAAGGTCTCTTTGGAGGTCACTCACCAGCAAGGAAGAACATGACAGTGATTTGAACAGTGACTTTAAAAGTCTTTCTGGGCCTCAGCTTGGAAGCCTAAGAATCACTGACAAATTTCATTACATGGTCTTGATATCATAAACACCTTGGAAACTTCTGGAACAGTGAATGGATTTGGCAGGGACACTTTTCTGAATGTTGTCATTGTATTTATGCAGTTAAGACTTTGCTCTCTCTCTTATAAATGTGACTTGATAACAAGAATCATTTAAATACTGAAGATTTCCTCACAGGAGGGTCACAGGAGAACTCGAGGAAACTAGAAACAACCAGGGGAGAGTCAGGGGAAAGTGGGGAGTCACTCCTTTATTGGATTGAGATCTGTTGACTGCGGAGTACACTGGAGTACAGTGAGTTCATTGTCATGCTAAAGAAGCCAGTTTGAGAAGATTTAGGGTTTGTTACATGTTATCCTGCTGGAAGTAGCCACCAGAAGGTGGGTACACTGTGGTTATAAAGGGATGGACAAAAATACTCATTATAGACTGTGACTTTTGTTGTTTGCACCAGATTCTGACTCAACCATCTGAGTGTTGCAGCAGAAATCAGTGCTCATCAGGCATTTCTCTAGAATAAAATAGAAGAATAGAATAAGCCTTTATTCGTCCCACACAGGGAAATTTGCAGTGTTACAGCAGCTAAGGGGACAGCAATGATAAATAAAAAAATAGACTTAGTTTAAAAAAAGCAGTATTTACATTATTAAAAATATACATAAGACTGGAAATATAAAAACTAAAAAACTAACACAATAGGAATTATTCACACATCCACAGAGTAATTGCACATGGGAACAATGCACAATGCTGGAGAAATGCACAGTTTAGCGTGAGTTTTTGTGTATGGTCTACTGGGAGCCGTGTTGGTTGTAACATCTAACTGCAGCAGGAAGGAAGGACCTGCGGTAACGCTCCTTCATACATTTCGGGTGACGCAGCCTGTCGCTGAAGGAACTGCACAGGGCTGTCAGAGTGTCTTGCAGGGGGTGGGAGTCCCTCTCCAACATGGATGCTAGCTTCACCAGCATCCTCCTTTCTCCCAACACCTGCACTGAGTCCAAGGGGCACCTCAGGACTGACCTGGCCTTCCTGATCAGTCTAACCTCCTCTTGTCCAAGTTTGGTGAGCATGTGCAAGTTGTAGCCCTATTTTCCTGCTCTTGTATGATAAGAATGGCAGCTGGTGTGGTCGTCTGCTGATGTATCTGCTTTAAGATTTGATGTGTTGTGTGTTCAGAGATTGTCCTCTGCATACATTGGCTGTAATAAATGGTGATTTGACCCATTCTCCTCTGACCTCTGGCAACAGCAGGGCATTTTAACCCAGAGAACTTCCATCCACTATTCATTTTCTCTTTTTTGGACCATTCTCTGTAAAACCTGGAGATGGTCATATGTGAATATCCAGTAGATCAGCAGTTTGTGAAATACTCAGACCAGCCTGTCTGACACCGACAACCATCCCACATTTAAAGTCACTTAATCACCTTTTATCCCCATTCTGATGCTTGGTTTGAACTTCAGGTCATCATTACCACGTCTGTTTTGCTGCCATGTTTGGCTGATTAGTTATTTGTGTTACCAAGCAGTAGAAGTAGTGCCTAATAAAGAGGCCAATGAATTTAAGTAATCTGTATCATTCAGCTCTTGGAAAGTAAGACTTGATTTCTGGTCCACATGGCCCAGCTCTACGCTGATGCTTACGTCTCCTTTTCTCAAAGGTTACCTCAGGTCCTTGATTATCAGCAGAATTTACACCCTCCTGCCTCTCCTCCTCTCTCTGATCGACTTTTCCTCTCCTCTCTTTCATGCTCAGCTGTTTGCTGCTGCGTGGTTATCACATGATGCCCACCACACAGCAGCACATCCTGCTACAAACAGCCGGAGAGCAAAACAAAGCAGGGATGGAAATTCATACAAAGGGTGTTTTTGGATTCATCACTTTGACTAAACATCATCGATGACCGATAGCAGCTCCACATCACTAAGAGAATGTGTTTATTCCAGAACAGCAAATGATTCATTTGGGTAAACAATGATTTAATTGTCACTCAGTGTGCAGGGCCCTGACATTAGATGTTAAATTATAGCTGTAAAATCTGGGCAACACTGAGGGGCATGTCAGTGCCAAGCTGGCAGAGAGACTGTGGGAGTCAAATGTGGACAGGATGGAGATGAGGCTCAATGATCAGCTTGACCTAGAACTACTGCTCTTGGCATTGGGTGGCTTCATTTTTTTAATAGTCACTGAGATGAATGATACTTTTATTTCCCCAAAGGGAATTTGTCTTGTTCAGAAAGCATTAAAAACACAAAGTACAAAGGACATAAACAATCATTAGTACTGTACCTAATAGAACGAGCAAATTACTCATTAAAATTTTTTGTGCTAATTTATTCTTTTTGCATTTTGAAGTTCTACCTGGAACCTTCTTAAAGGGATACACCAACATTTTCATTGTTTTCATGTCTTGCCTCACTCCCGAGTCCATGACAAGCAGAAAGACACCATTCTTTTGACTGTGCGTGCAGTAACAAGAAAGAGATGGCCAAAGCTCACCCACCACTAGTTAGCTTAGCTCAAGCACTGGGAGTCAACGGGTATAGCCAGCCTGCCTCTGTCTACAGTCATCAGATAAAGTCTTCAGCAACTCTAAACGGTCCTGTGTGCTTTTTGTAACTTGTTTTTTTACCACATCATGTTGCGTTATCCCCTACTATCGTCATATCGTTCTGCCAGTCACACTCATCACAGACCAATCCATATCAAGCCACAGTATGATGTAGCAGCTAGACCCTGTTGTTAGCCATTAGCTTAAACTACGTTTCAGTCCTTAGACTATCAACTTACATTAAATTATACAGCACAGATGTATCATTTACCACTTATATGTGACATGAACCTCGTCAACGACAATCCCCACCAAGTTCTCCTGGTAAACTTTTGAGGAGAGAATATTTCGCCAGGTACGTTGAGTAACCACGACTCCAGGCTACCATAGACTAACCGTTATCGTCTACAAAGGATTTCCGCATCTCTCCCAGTTTCCCAGCAGTGTTCCCCAGCCTCCTGGCTTCTCTGATTTGATAATCCAAAACAAAAAAAACATGATTTTCCCGCAAGAAAAGCTTTCAGTGACTTTCTTTGCTCCTCTTTCAAAGAAGACATTGAGTCCACAAATCTGATATGTCTGATAAAACCGCAGATATTACCGCATCCACAGAGACTTCAGAAGCTGCCATTGTTTTCAAACATGCAGTCACTTCCTGCGGTCGTCACGTCTTTAATTTCCGCCTCTCTTCCCTGATCGGGCCGTCCAGGTTTTGGCTGTGAAGTCAGAGGAGACTGGAGCTTGGCAAGATGGATCTGCGTGATTTTGCGAACAAGTTGAGTCTTTTGAATAGCTCTTTTAAGTGAGCAATGAGAACCGATTCGCAGTTGTGAGTGAGACGTTCGTTGGCGAGCCATTCGTAAATTTTTTTAGGCAGTTCGCATTTAAGAACGGCTTGCAAATGAACAGCTCACTCACAACTGCGAATCGGTTCTCATCAGATGAAAGAATGGTGTCTATCTGCTTGTCACAGACTCAGGAGTGAGGCAAGAGAGTTGTGGTTACTCAAGAGAAAAAAAAGTTAGCTAACACTTTAAGATACAAAAGCGCAAAATTCAAATACTTGCAATTTTTAACTGGTCTTTAGATTTTGATCAGCAGTGTACGTGAAGAGACAGAGCAGTGACAGCAGGGAGACGCGCTGAGGCTGCAGGTCCTTCATGCACCTGGTGTGAAAGCTGTGGCGGCACTCGCCTGAGCTGACACAAGGCAAATGCACAAGGACTAAATGCTTCCAGTGTGAAACAGGTGTAAGAAAATGAAACTGCACAGCTTTTTGCAATAAATTGTCACAGACATGTCTGAGCTGTGGCTTTAAACTTAAAACAGGCTGCAACATGCACCTCAATAAAGACAGAATTAGTTCTAGGAAACCATTCCACAGGACCTCTTATTTCAGCTGCATCTACCTCAAATAGGTTTGAGGTCCAGCTCTTAAACACTGAGGTAAAAGGAGAGCAGGCACCAGGTTTTTTGGTCTGAGACTTTTCATTAATAGTGAATGAGCGGAGCAGAGAGTCGGCACACAGAGAGACAAGTGATGGATGAAGGCTCGCTGTCTTTAAGAATGATGGCTCACAGACAGTACATGTTCCTCCTCCTTCATCCAAGCTCCTTCTTATTCACCTTCTTTCTTCCTGTCACCACCCCAGCCTGCGCATTTGGGAAAGAATACCAATTCAATAAAAATAGAAAGGTCTTTAGACTTCCCCATCCATCCCTCATTTCTCCAAAACTCTTCACAGTCTCTTCTGCTGCAGCTTGGAGAACAGAGGACACTGTAAAACTGGTGACAACAGCAGAGGCTGAAGAGCAGAGGGTCCACATAAATACTTAATGAGGTGTTTCTCAGAAAGCCTTTATCCAGAACAGCTGGATTTGTTGTAATAAGAGGTCAATTTGAAGCCAGAAATGTTTGCGATTATTTAAAGAGCTCACAGAAGTGTGTGATAGTACCCTGACATGGTGTGGTGTCTGTGATGTACTTTGAATTGGTAGTTCAATGTGTCTTTACACTTCCTCTCTTTAAATTTAGGCTGTCAACACACCTACAACCTTGTGACCTTTAAGATACTTTAAGCACTGAAATCAACACACAATGCCTGTAAATCATTGTGTACTGTGAAAGATTGAGGGAACGTAGAAGTTGGTTTTCGGTGAGCATCAAATGTGAAGATGGTCTAATAAATTAAAGTAAATATGAATCTACAGCAGGTTACTATAGGTTGGCAAAAAGACTTAGGACACTTTCACACTAACATGTTTGGTCCAGACCAAACAAACTCTGGTTTGCTGTTTTGGAAAGTCTGGTTCATTTGGGGTGGTGTAAAGCTCACAGGAACTCTGTGTTACCCTCTCTGAAAAATAACCCATAAAATTTCTGGTTGCAGAGGTGACTTGGACTACCTTTTAATTTTGATGTCAAAGATGGTCAAATGTATACATCTGTCTGCATCTCCCATTGCTCCATTTATTATAATGGATGCCCGTGGGAGCTGTTTCTTTCATCTGACCTGGCAGAAAAACTACAAATCCATTAAAATATCTGAGTTACTAATCACTGACATGTCCAGGACTGTAATAAGCCCCCCCCCCCCTTAAATTTCACTTTGCATTCAATAAATTGCAATTATTTCAATTTCATCGTGTTTCTTAACAGAAAGTGGAGATGCCATCACATACATTGGCATTTAAAGGGTTAAAATCATGTAAATGAGTGAAATCCTCGTAGTTATGACAATAATGTCCCCTTTTCAGGAGCTTCTGGTATAAGAGTTAAGAAAAAGATATGGTACAAAATGTAAAAGCTGTAATAGCTCATTAATGTTAATGAGGTTTAGATTGACAGCTAACCAATTAACTTTCTAAACCACACACTCACTAACTCATCTAATTGATAATAGTTGACTGACTCACCAACTTTCTTACTATATACAGTAATTTTCTAACGTACTTACAATTGATGACCTACCTAAGTTATTAATTATCTTACCACTAGCTTACTAGTTAGCTAACTCTCTAGCAAACTGGCTTTCAAACCTGCTTACAGTCAGTGTTGTCAGCATCAAACTGAATCAAAAACTGTAACCAAAAAGGATGCAGACATTGAACCCTGAAAGTATTTTGTTGCATTTCCTCTACCAGCTGAAGGTGCAGTGGGCTGTGGAAACAACAAATAGAGCAACACAAGCAAGATCAGAGTTTTCAGAAAGAAACTGTACAGATCTGCGCTGACCCAAACCACACCACATGATGAAAACTATTTATGTGAAGACAGACTGAAATAAAGGACTTAACTTCAAACAAACAAAAAAATGCCAAACATGCACAGTGTTTTTTTTGTAAAGACGAGGTGAGTCACTCCTCAGGAAGCCCACCGGTTGAATAATTGAAATCAGAGGATGTGGTTGTACAGAAACCCTCAGGGGTGTTTTCTCTTCTTTCTGCATGAATAAAAGGTATCTAAGGGTGAGCTGTGCAATCATACGTGGCTAAAAAAAAAGTAGACCGCAGCCCCTTGGAGAGATTGTAGCCGTTAGTTTGGAGTATTCCTCCTCCACTTTCCAGTAGCCAGTTTCACTCCAGTTGAGCCGCCTCTCCGTGCCCAGTTCAGGAAATTGGGCCTCATTTCTAAAAATAGCTGCTTTATTTTACCAGAAATGTGGTGGCGGCCAATTACAATTGGCTGAATTCCCTCCCTGCCTCGGGGAAAAGTGCGACCGTTTCAAGAGCCAACCATCACTCATTCTGTGTTCGAGACTGCAGCTGATTAGTAATTGCTTTCTGGGTCCTTTTTGAAGTTTGTAGGTTGAAGATTTTTTATTTTGAGATGCAATTACTACTTTCTTTTTGTGGGACAAAACTTAATTATCACAGCGGACTTCATGACCGAGTTGTGACCTTCATGCTGAAAGTCCGCTTCACATACACAGACATGCAAGCTTCAAGCTTCACTTCCCATGAATGACTGTGTTGTTGTTTTGTTTTTTTCACCAGTTAACTGCAATTAGATTTGGGATTGTTGACAATTAATCCGTTGTTCACCCCTGGAGTTTCTATCCGCTTGCTTCCACTAACAATATGTCCTTCTTAATTACACGGTAATCAGCATAAACAAAGTGTTTATTGTTGTGTAATGAACTGTGGCTCATGACAATAAGAACAGGAGAAAAAGGAGGCAAAGTGGGAAGCTTCAGGGTCACCTCTGACTCACTGTTGCCTGCAGTGTTGTAATGCACTCAAATTTCAGCCTTGTTTTTGTTAGAGCATCTTAAATCAGGCTTTTAAAAACCACTGGTACTAAACCTTACCTTAGTCAGAAGTCACATTGGCTAAATGACATTTCGGCAACAGCAAAAGTCAAAAACTGACCCTCATCCCTTAAAGTGATTGGAATAGAGTGGTGCAGGAATGAGTCAAAAACACGTAAGTGAGTTAGCATTTAGGACGTCCTGGTTCCCAACCCTCCAGAGAATACGGGGTTTGGGATACTGGTTTTGGATAAGTGCCTGGAATAAGGTTTGTTGTGAACACAAGCGCATCAGATTTTAATTTTTAATGGGAAATGATAAAATGTATCTGATGATGCCTGCTTTTGAGCTTTAAACCGTTGTGTGTTTAAAACAATATCTAGTAACTAACTGCCAACAAGGACTACAAAAATGGCTGGGGAACTTACGACAAGCATTTCTGATTGTTTTTTAATAATTCATACACTTCTGCCACAGCCATGAGGACCCACTTGACCAGGTCACTCAGTTATGAAGAAACTCTCAAACGAGGTTATACACTGGAAATAATGAGTAGAACTACCATGTTGTAGTTCGATAGTTACTTACTAATAACTTTTCACTTGCGACGATTTCATTTAAGGTAAATATGTAATTTTTGGTTCTCCACAGAGCTTATTATCAGCACAATCCAATAGCCTTTTATGTAGGCTTGTAGTCGAAGGAACCAGCACGATGCTAACTTCTGTACTTACCTAAACGAAATACGTCATCCCTGCAACACTCTATAGGGTCCGTAGCTACTGGCTCAAATTTGGTGGTATGACGGGCAATGCCCAGAAATGTGTGGCATTCAGAGATTTTGTTTTTGCCTGTCTACATTTTGCTATCCAGATGAGGAGTGGGCAACTTCATATGGTGCGTTTCATTCACATTCCAGCTAGACATTAGAATTAGAAGCTTTATGGTCATTGCATTAATACAGCGTATTTACACAACGAAATGTAAGGTGCTACTCAGGACAGTGCTTAACGAGAAGTACTAAAAACATAAATAAAGATGACAAATAAGCAGATAAGAGTTATAACAAAACACCCTCCCCCTTCCTCTCATACACTTGACCCTCCCTACACTCTTTCACGCATCCACACATCCACTCATCATTCAGGATGTACATCCTCCCAACCCTACCAACCAAACCCACCCTCCTGCACATGAATGCCCAGTGTGTACCCAAGGTAGATTAAGTGTTCATTACGGGGGGCTTATTGTTTATTTAGTGCTTGTATGGCCCAGGGGAAAAAACAAAAAACTGTTTGTAAGTCTGGTGGTGCGTGCCCTCATTGACCTGTAGTGCCTGCCGGAGGGAAGCAGGTTGAACAGGTGGTGAGCAGGGTGGGCAGTGTCTTTCAGGATAGACCTGGTCCTACTGTGGCAGTGGGACTTAGAGAGCTCCTCCAGTGAGGGCATAGGGCAGCCTGTGATCGTCTGTGCTGTTCTGTGCTGATGACCCTCTGCAGTGCCCTCCTGTCCGCTGCCGAGCTCCCAGCATACCGGGCGGTGATACAATAGGTGAGTATGCTTTCAATGACTGACCGGTAGAAGGACACCAGCAGCTTCTGTTCAAGGTGGTTTGTCCTGAGAGTTCTCAAGAAATGTAGTCACTGCTGGGCCTTCTTTGTTATTGCATTAATGTTCGTGGACCATGATAAGCTGGTAAAGTCGGGGTAGCCGAAGGATGTCCGACTTCTAATTGTAAAATTCTGACCAAAGGGGGCATTCCCAGTGACATTATCTAATTTGCAACAAGGACGGTCCCAGTTGTGAGATCAACTGGAATGCACCATATTTCCAAGGATTCTTGGCACGTTGTCTCAAAATCTGATTTGAAGTACTTCAGTGTAAATTGCCAACTTAAACATAACGTTCAAATGCAAAAGGCATTACAACATGACATGGCATAACTTGACTGCATTGGTGGTTTCCATAAAGGTCTCTGATGTATTATTTCCAAATGGGTTTGGGGAAAACATAGGTCAAACAAGATTTAATAATTAGTTTGTTGCATTGAAAAAGTGTCTGAACTGTCTCTGATTAAATGTTCAGCATATTAAATCTATAGTCACTAACTGCTTATTAGTCTAAAAATATGACTGTTTACATTACATTTTCTGTTGGATGCTGTTTATGTATCATGTTGTGTAATCGTCTCATTGAGTGTTTTCCTTAATCGTATATAAATCTGGCCCTTGTAAAGTGAGAATAACATTAATGCTGCCCTCATAGTAGGCAAAGTTGCCTATACCCAATCTATTGGGTCACCATCAAATAAAAATAAATCTGGAAACACTGATTTATTTATATTCTGTGCGATAAACTTTGGCTGTCGAGATGCACCATATTTGATTTTTGCAGATGTCTGATATGCTGATGTTTCCAAACACGTTATTGCTAATGCTGATATTAATTCCGGCATACACACATTATGTTAAGAGCTTCTTTTCTACACTAAGATTGACCTTTTTCCTTCTGTTGTGACTGTCCATTTGGATTAGAAACAGAAGAGAGAAAAACATGTCATTGTTTGATAAATGACACTGTTTTTTTCAATGTATACGGTCAGTAATATTAACGAGAAACAGCAGTACATGGTACACAATATTATGGTCAATATATTGTTCCTGTCAGACACAAAGCTCTTATTTCTTAAATTGCTAGTTTTAAGGGAAATAAAAAACACACTACTTGATAAAAAATATATTGTATTATTCTGATTACCCAATTATTTTGGTACTTCAGTTTGGTTAAAAATATATAAAACCCACTCACCAACATGGAAGGAGACCAATAGCACTGTTTTAAAGGGAAAAAAAGGTAAGGCCTAAAAAATGGAGATTTGGGGCTCTAATTTCGTAGACCAGGCACAGGCAGGGCGCACCTGCCCTGCGCCGCGCCAACGGGGTGTGTCCAGGGCATTTTGCAAGTTTCGTGCAAGGTGCAGTCTGGCGCAGGCAGGCGCACCCACGCCTCCGTCTCTCCTACCGGCGCACGTAGCAGAGAGGGAGGAGATAAGACTTGAGTGGGTTTAACACAGCCGAGTGTGATCTTCACCAATCAAATGAATGCCTCTCCTTGCCTTTAAATGCGCCGCGGGCGAGGCGCAGTGACAATTTCACCTCGGTGGCGAAGAAGGTCAGAGCCGCTGTCACTTTTACAGCAACTGGGAGAGCGCAGAGGCCACCGGGCCATGCATCGGAGGCCACGATGCGTGTCACCGTGTGGACCACCTCATTAATATGAGTACAAAATTATATGATAATTACATTTAAACACAGCAGCAGGCTAATCCATTCATCATGCTTATGATCCACCTGCATTCCTGGTCTGTCATAGCAGAACCTTTAGTGAAATATTGCCCCCCGGTATCTCCTCCTCATCCTCCTTGCAATAATGTTCTCCATCTTTTTAGATCATGTTACGAATAAAGATTAAAACAGAGAAACATGGGTAATCACAGGTAAATCCTTAAGACACTGAGTGACTTACATTTATTCAGCGAGCGTCTCTCTCTTTTTTCTTTTCTTTTGAATTTCATGAGATGAGAGAAGCTGGATACTCCGTATCGGACGATGTGGCTGTTTGTGGCTGGCTGAGAGATGTGAACTTGTTAGTTATGACAAACATCTATGATCTGACATCAGATGTGACAGGACAATTAATATAGATACAAATGTATATGCTGGTTCAGACGGTTACATTAAATAGTGGTTGCTGTGATTGTTTATTGCATTGAAACATGCCTGACACTCTGGACACCTGCCTGTGAGGTTTTGTTGACGTGTACGCACTGTGCGCCTGTCAGCCAAATTACCACTGCCCGGGGTGCGCCTTGTCTGTGCCGAGAATAGACCAGGTTGGAGCTGGCGGGCTTTCAGCGCACCTTCCGCACAGTTTTTTGGCACGAAATTGTCACTGCGCCAAGCTGAATCTTTTGACACCTCCCCCTGGTGCGCCGTCACACCCATCTCGGCGCAGCCGGTCTACCAAATTGCCAAATTAGCTGCGCATGGCGGTGCGCCGGACGAAATTACCACTGCTCGGGGTGCGCCAGGCTGCGCCACCCTGAGTTGCGCCAGGAAATTAGAGCCCTAAAGGTTTGTACCTGACAGTGATGATATACTGGCAAAATGTAGGACCAATAAGCTACCTGTAAAAATATTGATATCTGCCGATGTGATGATCAACTTTTAAGTTATTTTTTGCAAATAATGCTGATAATGTTGTGCTACCCTACTTAGCTGTATTGTGTGAATAACCCACATTATATTAAAATCTGTTTGAATACATGTAGAATCACAGATATTCATAAAAATCTCCATAGTTTCTGTTGCATGAAAGTGTCTGAGTGTGTGCTTTTGCGTGTTTCTGTATGTATAAACACAATGGAGGGTGAGCACAGAGTTTCGAAATATACAGACGTTCTTCGCCCTTTGCCCCGTTGAAAAACTAACAACAAATGTTTAAATATTAATCTATCAAAAAATACTCTTTGTGTGTGGAATAAGTTTTGGAGTTGATTGCATCACGTGTCCATCTTTCCAACACCTCCTCTAAATATCACCACTAAAATGTACCATAGACTTCAGAGACAAGACCAGGGTTTAGATCATGCTTCATTTGGTTTTTATTTATTTATTTACTTTTTAAAGGGACCTGCATTAAATTAGGAGATTTTACCATGGCTGTTTCTTAGTTTTTCTTTTCTTTTCTCTTGAGAAATAGGAGTAAAATAAATACTAGTACTAATTTAATTTGATCCCCTGTGATGATGGACTGACTTTAGTGTTTTGAGTTGCAAGAGCTGATGTTTGTTCTCCATTGTTTTTAAGTTGTAAAAGAAACTGTGGATGGGCAAGCATAGTACAAGACCTGGGATAACATGGGACTGATTCGTTGATGTTGGGAGACTAATGGATTGTTGTGATTTGCCGTGAATAAGCTCTGTTGGTATTGTTACCCTTTTATAATAACTTTTAGGACCTTTTTATTCAAGTAGACTTGAAAACAGCTGGAAATTGTCACACTGCTGCTGCAGATTTATTATCACAGCTTTAAGACTGACATTAGAGCTAATAGCTTAAAGCCTCTGTATATATGATTTTCAATCCTATCAGTCAGTCTATTAAGGGAACATCCATAAATCAATGCTTCGGCGACAGTGTAATCCATTTTTGTCCATATCAGTGTTTGCATTATTTCACAGGTGAGCTACTCCTCATATATATTCTGTTACAGAGGGTTGTTTGCTGAGTGTGACGGCTCTTCCTCTCCATCCTGCTGCAAACAGAGTCAGCTGATAACATCCCAGAACAATGTTTGATCTCCTCACGGTTTTGACATTCGCCTCACACACACACACACACACACACACACATATTCGAACACACCTGCCGCCTTCCTCTCCAGTCTTATCACCCCTCTCTCCCTCCTCTCATTCTCTGATACCCCAGATAAAGTCGTTCGTTGTCTTCGTGGCTTTAGATGAGAAGTGTTGCACCAGACTGCCGTGCTGCACATTACATAATTGACGAGTGCACAGTTGGGGTTTCCCGTTATGAGCGAATCCCAGCACGGATATTTTATTCAAGGCAGTGGTGGCGTGAGAAAAGAAAAAACTCGACTCTATGAGGTTCAGTTGTTTCACTTAGATAAATCAACTGAACCCCATATACACAAACTATATGGTACATTATTATCAATTATGACTGATACCACGTACTTTTAAGTCTTTGTCTCTATGGTTTTGATGTTCATTATTATTAAACAGCAGTTACAGAACCATGAACTATTTTATTACACAACATCCTATTTAGTGCATGTACAGCATCTTTGGGCAGTGTTGCCAAGTCCGCCTATTATAAGCGACTTTGGGCTTGATTTTCTCCAGAGTCGCTTGTAAACCTCGTGAGTCGTGGGTTGTTTTTTTTGGGCTTGTTTTTTTACCATGTAGTTGCTTGTTTGGGCTTGCTTTTCTGTCTGTGTGAATTCTCCCCGATTATCTCCCAGCTCCCCACAATAAAGCAACACACAAGTGCAGCAGAAGTACAGTACAAGTACAGTTTCCTGGTCGTCGCGTCCGCCTCCAAACACACAGCGCATGCATTACTACACTAGAGTCATAGTTGCCAGGTCTGCTTATTATAAGCGACTTTGGGCTTCTTTTTTTAAAGTTGCTTGTAAATATTGGAAGTTGCAGGTTGCGTTTTTCTGGCTTGTTCCAGAAGTGCAGTCGCTTATTGGGCTTGTTGTGCCCCCAAACCCAGGAGGGATCTGATGCACTCTCTACTACCAAAATAAACTCAATTTAAAAGTTACACAAACTATTTTGTCCCTCTCTAAACACAAATGTGAATTTTACTGTAAAAATAGGCAAAAGTTATGTGTCCACCAAAAACAAATCCTTATTGCAGGAATTAAATTTATTCCTAGTGTAGCTAAATCTGTTTTCACCGTAATAAAGCTGTAGAGGATCAAGATAAAACTTAGATTAAATACCGGTTTCACACTAAAATCCGCGGGTCAACGCTGGTTTTTTCAATGCTGATTTTTTCAACGCTGGTTAACCCGCGAGGGACTCCTTTACCACTGCCAGCAGACCCGGGTCTACTCAGCTGCAGACGAGCTGCGTGGCTGTTTTTTTTCCTCTGGCGCATCAAGCTGATGTCATCACGTTGATGATGTCATTGGCGCAACAAAACACGACCCCGTAAACAATGGAAAAGAGCATGGATGCCGTGGACACGGTTTTCTGTACTTAGTACTTTTGTCCCTTTTTAAAAATGCACAAACTTGGCGCTGATGATACAAAGGTGGATGGAATTTGTTGCTGAGATGGCAAAGAGTCACGTAAGTTACAGACAGAGGGGACGGGCGCGATGTTTTGCCGTGAGCACGTAATGCCGACGTCATCCGTAACTTAGCAGCTTGACCCAGGTGTGATGTTCATACTGAAGCTGGTCGGAGACGAGCCCATAAAAACCCATGTCGCTTGCAGGGTAAGTCGACCCAGGTTGAAATGCCGAGTAGACCCTTTCAAACTGCGGACAGGAGCTGTTTTTTGGCCAGTCTGAAAGGGGTATAACAGTCGCTGCTCCCTTCACTTCTGTATAAAGAAAAGGATGTTCCACCTCCAAACAAAAGGATGTTGAAGAAGTAAATTAAGAGCCAAATAAGAAAAAATGTCACTGTGAAATGTAAATGTAAAGTAGATGAAAATTAAAACAGACTTTATGTAGATTTTTCTTTTTTAAAAAGTAATATATCGCATTACGAAAAAAAAAAAAATTGCTGGAGGTTGCTTGTTTTGGGCTTGTTTTTATTGATCTGGTTGCTTATTTCAGTAGAAATATCTGGCAACACTGTCTTTGGGCCCTATTTTAATGTGAGGCGCTTTGTCCAGATGCACATGGGACTTTTCCTTTTATGCTTACTGTCCATAAAAGTGCACAACCCTGACAAAATAATCAGGTGCAGAGAGGATGGATTATGAGCTATGACTACTCATCAGTGTGTTTCAGGGGCAAAACTATTAAACCAGTCTATGTGTTAGCTTTTATTCCCTTGAAATGCAGTGTTCGACTTTCAGCTTGTGCTTTGGTATTCAGATACTGTATTTCAATGTGTTGGTCCAAACTCTTTATATACTGTGTGAAATATGTTGATACACAGATTAAGGTTATATTTCACTAAGGGAGTCCTACAACATCAGAAATGTTCAAAAAAATGAGCTGGATACTTCTGAGTGACACTCATAGACCTCATTGATTCTTAAAATATCCGGGTGAGGCATGTTGATGTTTTTGAATAGCATGTTTACAGACATCAAATACCAGAAGGTTGTAAACATTATTTTTCTAATACAAACAAAATCCATCTGGACAGCCTGTATGAATTTCAGGGAGCATAATTATCTGTAGCATTTATAAGTAGAGTAAACCCCCACAGTCCCAGTTTTTCACTATTTTTTTTCTGTAAGACCTATTAATTTTGGAATTTTTGCCATTTTGCGGCATTCTGCAGCATTGTTCATAAGTTTAAAACTTGCGTGTCCCAATATAATGCCCGCACGTACCGATTCAGCCAATCAGAGTGTTGGTATTTTGCAGTGATCAGTGTTTTGCATAACTTTAGTGTTTCTCAGTATCTTTTTCTGTGTTTAAATGTATTTCTATTGTTTTAAAAGTGTGTTTTAAGACCTTAAAATTATATTAAAAGTACCATAACAGTTATAAAAACATGCCTAGGGTATATTTTAAAAGGGTATTTCTATTTTGCGGATTTTCACTTGTGTTTTTGTCGTTGTTGAGGTATTAAACAGTTATCCATATTGTATAAGTTGCTAATATCATTTCAATTTAAAACTCTGTCTCCGTGATCAACCTTAGCTCACTTAGCACACTTTCAAAAAAGACTTACACAAACCAAAACACTGTATTTGTTGTGTGCTTTTACCTCAATGCTAGCATTTAATCCGTAAGATGATCAGATCTGTTGAAGTGTAATCTTTCAGCTGTACATCATTACCCAACGTTTTTCAATGTGACAGAAATATTGATCAGTTTAATGGAAAAGTGTCATGATTTTACACCAGGGCCAGGTTACTTTATTTGATTATGACTTAGAAAGCAGACTATTAACTTCTTTTTGTAGGAAAATTGGATTGATAATGCAGTCATAGGTGCAGAACTATACAATAGAGAGGCATGAATATAACTGTTAAATCTATTGTTGCCTGAACTACCTCTAACAGTGTCAATTTAAACTTACAGTGAAGAAACTGACACAGGGTCACCCTCCCCCAGCGTATCCAATTGAGAGTTTTTGTCCCCGAGTTGACAGAGTTATAACGGTGTGTCAGAGTAAAGATGAGTGGACTCAAGCAGCAAACTGAGACAGTTCAGGTGCTAACAGAATTCTCACAGCGCTTGAGGTCTTTTTAACCTCTCCGCTCTGACCAGAGACTTTGTTTCTGCCCCGTGTGCCTGCCAGCGTAATGGGATTGACTGACTGACTGAGTGACTCTGACCAGGGCTTCAGCACCTGCTGAGATGAGAGGCAGAGAGGCAGAGAGACAGCTCTTTAAATGTCAAGTTACTGCTTTATTTAACTGCTGATAGAAACATACTGGACACAATTGAGCCATGCTGAAGAGGGTTAGTCAAAATCACTGCATTACTGGTTCTCATACAGTGAGGACCATCAACACATCAGGCCAACCACAGCATCCCATAGAGACTCAAATTATTACTTAATAATTAAGAAAAAATGAAGAGGACATATATTCTTCAAAGTTAATGGTATCTTTTTCTCTGAAATACCCACTGCTTTCAAAGTAACTCCCAAAACCACTAAAACTGGAATATTTATCAAGATGACTTAGTGATTGATGCATTTAATAGAAATCCACCTGCTAGCCAGTATGAATGAACAAGTGTCAAACTCAGTGATGGGCACAAGGCAGCCCAAGAAAGAGTCAGATACAGCCAATAAATATTCACACCAAAACAGACTGTTATGTTTGAGCAAGATTGAAACAAAGAGGTTTGTAGGCGTGTCAAAATCCAATGCTTTAGAGGACTTGAAGTTAAACAAAATGTTCAGAGGACATTAGAGACTGGCGCTTACTTGATGAAAAAGTCTAAATATGTGACCTTAATAAAATGTGTGCTCTGATATTCAGTTTGAAAAATAATCACCTGATTATGTAACAAGGGAATAAACCACACCCCTCAGACGGGAGACACACCCTATCCCAGGTGTTTGTTCAGTCCGCAGCTGCCTACACTGGGTGGATCATATCACCAATCATCACATTTATGCAGCCACAGTAAACATTAGAGAACAGCACTGGAGGTCCAAGCTGCTTCAAAGGTGTGTGGTCTCACACTGTCAAGGTTTGTGACCAGAGTAAACCAGGAAAAACAAAAGGATGACCCAAATGCAGATTAAACAAAAATGATTTATTTTAACTAACAAGAAACAAGGATCAAAAATCCAAAAGTACAAACAGAAATCTCTTACAAAGTAACAGATTAAATCAGGCAAACAAAGTACAAATTAAAGTCTTTAGAAAGGCAACCAAAAACAGACAAAATACCTATGAACACGAGGAAACACCGAGGACACTGAAGACAAGCACATGCAGTGGCACTGGGAAGACGAGGAGGATGAACAGAATGAACCCACAAAGACAAGAGGAAAACATGAGGGTTAAATACATGAGCTGATTGGGGTTGACGAGACACAGCTGGGGAAGAACAATCAGGGATCAGGTGTGACGAGACGAGACAGGAAGCAAAACCTAAAGAAATAAGGAGAGACTGGTGAAATTTCAAAATAAAACAGGAAACAAAAAGTCGAGACATGAAACATGACCAAAATGGGTAACTTAACTAAAACCTGGAACAGGATCAAGACAGTAAAACAGAAGACACAAGACACAAGAGGTCTAACAAGTAACACAAGGAAAAAAGGCATACAGAATAAAACAGAACAGGCAAACACACACAGAGGATGAGGACTGATACTGAAACAACTTGTTCTGAGGAGGGACTAAACAACAGGGTTTATAGACATGACGAAATCCAGTATTTCTGTAATTTTTTTTAGACAGGAAACCTCTAAAAAAAAAAAAAAAAAAAAGTTCTGGGAACATCTGGGACCAGTTTGAACTTGTTTGAAAGGAATGGGATATGGAAACTTTGACTAGCACGTTATATGGCATCTAATAAATGAGCTATCAACACCAAAACTGTTTTTAGTCACTCTGATCTTCTATTTCTGCCATCACGATTTTCATTTACATATGGGTTTTAAATTTCACTCTCAGGTAAACTTTGGGAAATGCAAAACTCTTGACTTTCACTTGACCTTAATGACCTTTTTCACCACCAGAGGTTCCTACTTGTAGGACTAAAAGTATCTTTTAATCAGTTAGATAAATAAGAGTCCTCATCAATGAGTTAATGGGTGATTTGTTGCAACAGAAAAATGCATTTACTTTTTCTATAGTTAAAAATGCGTCGATTTGTCAGCAAGTTGTTTGAATTGATAGTCCATCCAGTTGATCAGTCATCTATACCCCTTCATCACTTTCAGGGTCACAATGGGTTCGATCCTGTTCCAGCTAAAATTGGGCATGAAGCAGAGTACACTCTCGACTTGATGCCAGCCAATCAATCAGTTATTCACACGCATGCTCACACAGGAAGGACTAGAAAAGCTCCTCCCTACCAGCAAGTTGAACCAGCAACCTCCTTATTGTGAGGCAAAAGCGCTTCCTGCTTCACCACTCTGCTGATTAGTGCTGATTATATTGCATCCCAAATCTAAACAAAATTAACACCATCAATTTGTTAATTCAAAAGTAGAATAGAATTGCAACAGAATCACAAGTGAATGAGTTTTTCTTCGAGCTAGACACTAATGTTTTGTTAGATTAACAAATGTTCACAATTTTAATTATTCAAACCCTGATCAAAGGTGTTAACTGTGTAGTGTTCAGCATCTTAAAGGGCTTGAGTCATGTTTTTATCTAACTTTTCCACTCACTATCTAATCATCTTAATTTTTTCTTAAGAAGTCCCCCAACACTGCACCATTTCTTTTAACAGAGAACATTTTTAATTCAGAACGGTCTGCAAAGATGTGAGTCAAAACACTGCAACTTCACCCTGTGAACTCAAGCTGTATGCAGATGATGCAGATTTATACATTATAAATATTCAGGGATATTTTTCCCAGTAATGTGGGGCTTATTTCAGAGTTAAGGCTGAGATTGCAGACTTTTTAACCATTACTTGCATAATACTTTATTTGGTTGTAATGTTATTGGTTTAACAACACCTCAGTATTGGCAAAGCAAAGGCCACATAAGCTTTTATAGAGTGCTATTTAACAAAATTGTTTGAAGAGCTCATTCACAAAGCATTCTGGCATAGAAGAAAGATTTTAAAGGGTGGTGTTCCTGTTTTGACCCCATTTCAGCATAGAAATAGTGTCATGATTGTAACAAGTAAGCAGGCTAATCTGACCTTCAGGCTGTTGTGGCTGGTATGGGCTTGGTTATTGAGTGAGAGGTCTCCAGTGTTTAGACACAAAAGAACAGGCTACAAAGCTCACACACTCTGAACTACACAGCATTCTCTCCTATCATGACCCTTTGCCATGTAATTTGTTTTTGTATTACATTTCTTTCCATCCTAATTCTATAAAATGTCCCCCCCAGAGTGTTTAAGTTTAACAGAGGGCTGTAGAAATCACTATAGATGTGAACTGTAGAGGGACTCAGGTGGTGCTTTAGTCTGACTCCTCCCAACATTCATGGTGGTGAGCAGTGGTTCCCAAGCTTTCTCTCCTGGCCCCCCTTTGGAGGATTTAAGTGTTTTCAGCATTTTTTTTCTTAGCTAATAGCCCCCAACATGGCTGGGAGGGGGGAGGTGGGGGTAAAGTCAAGTGTAGGAGGGCTAGACTTATAAAAAAATGTTTAATTTGGTTTACGATGAAAATACTTATTTGTTGAAATTGATGTAGAGAGCACGGTCTGAGTAATAAAAAGGAGATCATCTTTATCTGACGGTTTGTATTCATTGATATAGAAAATTGTAGCCATGTGCATTGATGTTAGAAAACCAAGGATGCTACCCATTGAGTTTCATTGTGATGCAAAGTGAAATTAAACTCTCATAGCATATCTGGCAGGTGATTGGACGATCTGTCAATGACATTTAGTATGGGCCAATCAGATAATTTAGTAGGCGGGCGCTACTGCGCTACAGAAAGTGAGCCACTTCTACTACTGAAGCTATTAGCATCTGTGCTAATCTCTGTCCAAGTAGTCACTTCCTGCTGTCTTCAAGCTCATTTCTCCCATCTCTTCTTGCTCTAAAGGACTCTGATTGGGCTGTCCCACTTTGGGCCGCTCACAATCGTTGTAGATTGGAGCTTGGCAAGATGAATCTGCTTCATTACAGACCTTGAATCAGGCAGATCCAGCTGCTGGGCAATGTCATTTTGAAATTGAATCAAATTAAATTGTTGACTGAGTTTTCCAAATTGAATTGAATCGTGCATCGATGTTCAGGCCTATGTAACACGAGAGCCAACAGAGCCTATCCATCAATACTAAAAATAAACAAAACAGTGCTGCAAAAGTGTTGAAAAAGGCACATAAATGAATGAAAATATGACTGTAGGAATGGTTAAAAACTTAAAGAGGACTGAAATGTGATTGTGCTATTTGGTAAATGTGAATTACTGTATTTAGATGATCTTCAGTTATGAAACAACTTTTCTTGGGCAAGGAAGGTGAGGGTTTAAATGTTGATAAATGGCAGGCATACCGAGAGCTTCGCCTTCGGTTCAGCTTTATTTTACAATGATAGCCCAGCACAAATTCTGTAGTTTGTTCTTCATTTTGAGTCATATCACTTTTTTTTCTTGAGAATCTTATTTCAGCCAAAAGCACAAGGTCAAAAAGTTCACAGAGAAGCTTTGACCCTGAAATAGAGTTCAGGAAGTTTTTGTTTGGCATTACTTGCTCCGTCATTATAAAACCAAAGCTGTGGCGAGTAGATCGCATTACTGATCACAGTCGGCCCATAATGAATCTCTAAAAAACTCGACTTCCAAAGAACCCCGCTGACATAAACAAGAAAACCTAAAACTGCACAGTCCAAAGAACAAACAAGCCAATCAATTCCTCCCCCTTACTCCTCCTCATAGCCTCCAAACTTCAGACTTCTCAGTGAGCTTTGTTACTTTGTTTTGGCAGAAAATCATTCTTTCTTCTTCTTTTGATCCACCTTACGTTATTTACATTTCAAGAGGCTGTGAGTTCTGATGAGTTGGACTCTTTTCTTGTTGTATTAAATGGGAAAAGTCGGCCAAGGTTAGCCCTCCAGGATGAGTTCAAAATCTCTGAAACCACCCTTTGTCAAATTGTGCAGACCCTCCTATTTGTGTGGACTAATGGTGATGACTGTAATTTTCTTTGGAACATACGCAATTATCTGCGGCTCTCTCTGTAAGCACAAGAGGGAATACACAGGGGTAGCTTTTGCAGTACAACATGTCTTAGCACTGCTTTCAGCTGAAAAATCACCTGGAAATACAGGGTTGTCAGGGGATTCTGTCAGAGTACAGAGTGCTCCAAACTGGCAGCATTAAGTCGTGAGGTTTTCTACTTTATGAAACTTTTTACTGGAGAAAATGAAGAACGGAACAAAGGAAAGAGAGAAAGAGAATAGACAGCATGAATCATGAGTTAGATGTGAACTGAAGGCAAAAAGCATACTCTATTCTGCAGTGAATATTCCCAATATTAAAATTTGACAAAGGGTGAACTGGGGGACTTCTTTAAAGGCTGATATGCACTTTTTTTCTTTACAAAGACAATATCAAAATAAGGTTTAGGACCAAAACACCCTCCCATGTAGACAAAAATAAATAATCAACCTATTAGAGCAAATCTATATGAATAATTGGAAAATAAACAACTCAAATTTAAATTGTTTGGTCCTTACCTAAGAATACAAATTGGTAGGTTACCTAATACTGCAATAGATTATTTGCTAAGAAAAGTACTGACAAGGTACAGACTCAGTATAAGCAGCTGATCCATTCAAAATTAAAGCCGCTGCAGGCTAAACACGGGAGTCAAAGTGAAGACACACACTCCATATAGGCTGCCATACTCTGTTTATTTGACATAATGCTTCTTAAATATGCAATCGTTAACATTAAGTGATGTTACTTAAGAAAACACCAGAATATGTCAATTTTTGTTCCAAAACGTGCAGTCAACAGAAAATGCCATCCTTATGCTCACCCCACCATGGGTGCACAGGTGAAATAAATTAACTGATCACCACTGTGCCACCAAAACCACACCCACTAATTAGTGCGCAAACCAAAACCCACCTACACCCAAAGGCATCGCCAAAAATACATGTTTGGTTCCTACACTCAGTGACCACTGGCTAAAGAGATGGGTTGTCACAAAAAGAGCAGGCTACCAAGAGAGGATAGGTTAGGCTCCCGTTGTATAGTTAGAGACATTGTTGTAGCCAAACTTATTAGAGAGGACAACCAGTGGAACCTGAACACAAACAACCACAAACACACCTGACAGAAAACTCCATTTACTTACAAAAAAACTCACAAACAAGCAAAAAAAATGTTCCGAACACAGTTACGCACATAGTTTATCAATACATTCTTTAGGGACACCTCTTTATGTCTTTTCTTTTGTTATTTTGTCTGAGCAATTTTTCTGATGCACAGTCACCTGCTACCTATTTGATTCACCTTGTACTTGTTGGGCCCCTTTTTCCTCAGAACTGCCTTAATTCTTTGTGGCATAGATTCAACAAGGTATCAGAAACATCCCATAGAGATTTTGGTCCATTAATGACATAAAAGCATCAAATAAGTGCTGCGGATTTGTCAGCTGCACAGCCATGATGCAAACATCCTGTACCACCACATCCCAAAGATGGATTGAGATCTGGTGACTGTTGAGGTCTCTGGAGTACAGTGAACTCATTGTCAGGTCCAAGAAACCAGTCTCACGTGATCTAAGCTTTTCGACATGGTGCCATATCTTGCTTGAAGTAGCTGTCAGAGGACGTGTACACTGTGGTCACAAGGAATGGACATGGTTAGCAATGGTACTCAGGTGAGCTGTGGCCTTTAAATATTATTCCAGTTGGTACCAAGGGGCCCAAAGTTTACTTTACCACCACAACCAGCCTGAACAGTTGACACAAGAAAGTGAAATTGGCAATATGGATCCTTGTCTTCATGTTGTTTACACCAAATGAAGCAGAAAAAAACCCCAGACTCATCAGATTAGGCAACATTTTTCCTATCAATTGTCAACTGTGGTTAGCCTTCGCTAACTTTAAACCTAACCCACCAGATGGACTGTTCAATATATTTCACTAGTCCAGCTGCAAAAAAAAAACATAGAAAGTGTTTGTGGAGGACAGAACCTTCCAAAAGCATATCCAGCAGGTGATTGGATGATCATTCAATCAGGCATAATTATTATGGGCCAATCAGATAATGTAGTAGGCGGGTCCTACTGCTGAGGTGTAAAGGACAAAATATGAGCCACTTTATAAAACAAACTGTCTTCAAAACATTTTGGATATCCTCTCTGCAGAGAAGTCTGGAATGTTATTCATTTTTCATGCAATAAAGAAATGCAGTCCAAATCTTACACAACAGCTACTGACGCTGTTAGCATCTATGCTAATCTCTGTATGAGCAGTTACTTCCTGCTGTGGTCTCGCTTGTTGCTCCTGCTTCAATGGATGCTGATTGGGACGTGCCGCTTTGGGCCGAGCACAGTCATTTTAGATTGAAGCTTGGCAAAATGGATCAGTCTGATTACAGACACTGAATCAGGTTGACCGCTGTAGTCCACTTGCTTCAGTCCATTTGCTTGGGTTGAAAAATCGATGTAATAAGTGTTTATTTTTTAGATACTGAGCTTGGAAAGATGGATCTGTCTGATTACAGACACTGAATCAGGTTGATCCATTTGCACTACAAGGTTAGCAAACTTTAGCCTCTGTTTCCTGTTTTTTGTTGACCCAAGTGTCACCAAGCATTGTCTTCTGTTGCTGTAGTCCACTTGCTTCAAGAATGGATGTGTTCTGTGTTGAGAAATGGTTGTAATGAGTGTGCTTTTTTAGATACCGTTGCCTTTCTTTCATGTCCAACCACTCTGGTCATTCTTCCTCTGAAAATCACATTCCTTCCCCACTCGTGTGCTTAGTTTGAAACTCAGCAGGTTGTCTTGATCATGTCTGCATGCCTTGATGCACTAAGTGAGTGTCTTTGGATTTGCTTATTAACTCTTAAATCAATTAGCAGTTGAGCAGGTGTACTCAGGAAGTCTCTGGTGAGTGTGCTTGTCCTGTTTTAAAATTTTATGGCGTTTTTGTGTTTTTGAAAGAACTTACAAATTCACCTCCACATAAATTAGTAAAAACCTCAAATCCTCCTTTACCAGTCTGTTTCAAACACATTGTTATGTTAGTCTGGTGAAGCCACGGGCAGGGTAAACATTTATAATTTATACTTCTCAGATTTAATACTCACATTATCATTTTGTTTGCGTAATTTCCCAAACAATGACTAAGCCGCCTCATTGCCTTCATAAATAACCCAAATACACAGTGGACATTAGACTTTACGAGTTACAAAAAACAATGTTTCCTCATCCACTTCATCATTCAAACATGACTGCTGTTCCTCTTTGTGAGGTGCAGGATCACAGACAGCTAAGGAGAAACCTTCATCTGTATAACGTTCTCCAGACAGTCAGTCCTTCAGTCAATCAGCCAGCCAACCCTCGCTCTGCATTCATTATTAATCACAGAATTAGACGGGGGCCCTCTCCAAACGCTGAGAGTTGACGGGGTACAAGTCGTGATAGAATATGAAATTGTCTGTATAATGCACAGCAGGTGAGGAATCAGGCTCTGAAATGAACCACTAATATTGTATGAGGGCTCTGCAGGTTATTACTGTCAAATGATGGCGGGGGCTCAGAGGGCAGCTGTGAAGATTGTCAACATGTCGACAGAGCCAATAGTGGAGGAACTATGTCTGACTGCGGGCTGTGTAAATACAAATGATTGAATGGGGGTAATGCAGGAATAAAATTGTCTGCTTGAGACATGGACATTTTTGGACCATATTCACTCTTAACAGCTTTGTTGGACGTGCAAGCCTCTCTGTAGAAGTATCACATCATTGATTCTGCAGCTCAGATCTGATCCGGCTCAGATCTGTGTTTGGATTGAACACAGAAAGACCAATATGCACACAATAAGCTTCTCTGCTTTGGCTTCACATACAATCTAGAATAGAAGTTACGATTCCTCTTCTCACTTACTCAAATGCTAGCCTGCTGGTGGTACCATCAGTCTCCAAAAGCAGTATGGGAGGTAGAGCCTTCAGTTATCCAGCTCCTCTTCTTTATAACCGTTTACCAACCATGCTGTGGGAGGCAGGCAGTCTAAGGGTAACTTAAAACTTTCCCTTTTGATAAAGCTTTTAGTTAGGGCTAGCTCAGGCTTGGACCAGCTCATAGTTAAGCTGAAATAGACTTAGCTTGTCACTCCCCCTCTCTATCGCTCCAACACTCTCTCCTTTTTTGTCTTTCTCTCTCTTTTTTTTTGCTCTTGTAACAGTTTCTGGTTTTCATCTTATGGGCTGCTCAGGATCATTGGTGTGAGCCTGCTGCTGTGGACCTACAGCTTCAACTACCATAACTGCAAATATTTTAGACCTTTCCTTCAGTACCATACCACTATTTCCTAATATCAACCTCAGAGTGATCAGTACATTAAAATATGTGGTATTCCTGTAAATTACACACATATATTGCTGTAGATTTGACTACTATCATGGACCTGCTGCTGTGGACCCACTGACTCCAAGCGCTTTATCCTACATCAACCATTAATAAAATTACATAACTTAACAAAATTTCTCATAATTGCTGTTCAACTGAATGCTGCTATATTAATCAACATCAGTCCATTCCACTTTATAGTCATTATAGCTGTTAATGTTGTTATTAGAACAATTTCTCTATTCATGGTTGTTATTGATTATACCACCTTAATAAATACCTGTACAAGACTTGAGTACCCTCTTGAAACAAGATGCCGTTACATGTGGTTAACCTCTGATGTACTTCAATTTGATAGAGATAAATATGATAAGGACAAACTTAAAGTCCAGGCATCCATGACTTATCACTATGAATTTATTTTTAGTCCAATTGTCTCTGCCCACACATACCACCAACACAGCTTAAAAACATGTAAAATGAATGAGTATGGCGTCAACCTGTCCTTTTGTGAAGTGTCTTGACTGTATTGATTTGGCACAATACAAATAAAAATTGATTTAATAGCATCAGCAAATACTTCACATGCAGCATGATGTGCCAGCAAACTAAGCAACTGCAGAGTGCAAAAAGCCATAAAATCTGCAAAACTGAAGTTTTACCTATCTGTTCCTATCATATATGAAAGGTTATTTGTGAGTGGGGCCACATGAGGGTGCCAGTGCCAGAAGCATCATGGTCAATGTACCAACTATCTATCTACTGTCTCTGACATACCCCTGTCCTTTATTTTTTACTAAATGTATACACGATTTGCTAAAGTGCTTGCTCTATGGCATAAATAAATTGACCATTTCTGATTTTTTTAAAGATAAAAAGTTCTTAAAGTCAGAACAGCCCATTTCTTTGCTTTCTCTTTGTGGGGCCCTTCCATGACTCTGGGCCCAAGAAAGCAAATAGCTCTCTATTTTCACTCCATTGCAATGCTATACTGCACATAAGCTCAATTCTGTGACTTGAACATTTCAAATCTCCTCAATAAAACATTTTTTCCGTAATATTATGTATGTATTATTTATTCTGTTCTTAGTGTCTTGAGGCAGGTGCAACATAATTTTCTTCTACTGTGTTCTGTTGCATAACAATAAAGAAATCTTGAATCTTGAATCTGTAGTAATGCGTTGTGAAGAGTGTTATTGTCAGAGCTGCATATCTACCGCCACCTCTTTAGCTTGAGGGTCTCTTGTTGGCCACTCAGAAAATTAGGCTTATTAATCTCTGACAGGATCTGCTGGATGGTCAAGTGCCATCATCTGAAGGTGAAATGAAAATCATCCACTCACTTATTCATCAATCCTTCTCTCCCTAACCTGCCAATCGAAAGGAAAAGCTCACTTACAAGAGCATTGCATCATGTTAAACAGAATAAAATGAGCATTAATAAAAGTACCACTGTGAGCTGTGGCTGTGTGTCGAGGTAATTTCCATTCAGGAGGGATGTAAGGACTCATCTAAAACCAGAGAGAGAGAGCTAGAGAGAGTGAGAATGACGGGACGATAACTAATGCAGCCAGGCTTAGCTTCACCTTTGATGTCGGTACCAGAAATCCAAGGTGCTCAGAGCCGATCTGTCCTTGAAGTGAACACACCCAGGAATCCCTAGAGGAGCAGAGATATTCTAATCCCAGAGCCGGCAAAAACCGAAGAGGAAAGTTGACTTTGTATCGATTTTTTCTTCTTTTGCTCAAACTCACAGTGGGTGTCTTCTGATCATAGTTAATGAAACATCACATGGCTTCACCGCTCACTGATGCATATTTGGCCTGCAGTCAGAGCTGCATCTGGAGATACTTATCAAGGGGAAGGCAGGCTATACATTAAAGCTTTAAGCACAAGTTCATATTTCTGATTTTCAGCAAGAATTCATGCAGTTTAAAGTCATGAAAGGTCAGCCGACAATATTTGATGCTTGAGGGTTTGGCAGGATGAATACTAGGGTTGCTGTCTGACTGTTTAATGGCTCCACATTTGGGCACAGTTTAACATAAATCCCTCAAGGTGGTCTTGAAGTATTGTGTTCACATGCAGACAATGACCATGGGTAAGAAGGACTTTGACCTTAGGGCAATCAAAATCTAATCAGTTCATCTGTTAGTCAGAGCAGACATCTGTAGAATCCTGAGTCATGGTCACAAGAAAGGGATGATCATGAAGACAAACTACTTTGGACCCATGAGGCACCAAAAGCTCATTACCTTTCCTCAAGTCACAGAGTCAAAGCGTTAGCAGGAAATGAAGTTTACAGCTGGGAGGTGTGATCGTGAGACCCAGTAATCTTTGACTTATGATCTCCCAAAAACAAATCAGTTCATCATCGTGTCAGAGTGTATTTTTGCGCTAACTTTCACCGAAATACCTCAAAGCATTCTGGAGATGTCATGTTCACAGGAAAAGGTTGATCAAGGAAACAAACTACTCTGGACCCACGAGGCAACAAAATCTAATTACCTTTTCTTCAACTCACAGAGTTAAACTGTTACAAGGAAATGAATTCCACAGCCGGGGGGATGATCATGAGCCCCGGTAATCTTTCTCCTATTATTGAATCAGTTCATTATTGAGTCAGAGTGTACAGTTGCTCAGACTTCCACAACAATACCTCAGAGCTTTCTGGAGATGCCAAGTTCAAAAGCAGGGATGATCAGGCAGAAAATTTACTTTAAAATTTGGCCTGTGATCCACCATAATTGAATTAGTTATAACTAGGTATGGGAATCGATACGATTTTATCGAGGCCAATGCTGTTAGCATTTCTGCTAATCAATTCCTGCTGATTTTCTGTGTGAAAAAGTTGGACTTAATAGATTTTTAGTAACAACAATATCAAACACATAACACTCCTGATATTCAGTGCCATGCCACGAAGATAAATGGTTTTACAAGCTGCTGGTGTTTCCACTTACTGAAAGTTATTTTTACGAAATAAGGCACAATTTTGCGTGATCTTTGACTTCTTTGTCATTTGTGCCGACTGCCTCAGATATGAACATTAGGTCCTTGGTTTGCAAAGCATGTAGGACTTAGTGGAAGCTATTGATAAGGGGATTGATAAGCAAAAACGCTAAAGTTGTAACAGATGCTCAGCTGGAATTGGTTTTCGTTTCTTATCCCTTGTTAAACCTTGACTTTAAGTGGACTTATGCAGAGTTTCATGCAACTGACCCTTTGTTAGCTCTCTGTTTAGTGCACTGACCAACCAATCAGTAAGCCCCCTCACATTGCTACTGTTGCTGGGCTACTCTGGTCAGACAAACTTTTGCTTCTGCAGAGTCTCCTCAGTGTACTGAAGTAAATAATCATCCTTTTTTTACTTTAACATTCATAATCACCAAAAAATAGTGGATGATTACGAGACGTAAGGACATTGACTCTTGACCTCTCAAATCCAATCAGTTCATCTTCAATTTAGAAAAGGAAACTGAAACATTGATGAAAAATTGTGGCCCCAAGCAAAGGATGAACATGAGGCCCCACCATCTGGTCTTTGACGAGTGACTTATGTAACCAAATTGAAATATTTTTGAGTCAGCGTGAACATTTGCACAGTTAAATTGAAATCATTCGTTTTGTCATTGTTATTGTGTTCATTAGCAGGAGATGAACATGAGACACCATGAGCCTAACTTTTCATCCATGATGTCAAAAATCAAATAAGAAAATGTAATTAATTCATCTTTAATTTAGAGGGGACATATGAGCAAAATTTAGTGGAAGTAACTCTTATCATATGAACAAGATTTGGACAGACAGAGGGATGGAAGGAAGGAAAGAAGGAAAGGAGGATAGACGGACAGACAACCCAAAAACATGATGCCTCTGGCCTCAGCTGGCACAGAAGCTGAAAATGTAATAAACAGAAACCAGACTTTATTTTCAAGCATCAAGGACTGTTTTTAGTCATAGTTAGCATTAGCATAAAAGTCAATATTTTAAACTAAACTGCTTATGAACTCATGCTGTGTGTGAAGATGTTTTTTAGAGAAATTTCCCACTAAAGTTAAGTGTTGCTTGAAGGATGAGGCAATTTTCAAGGAACAATTACATCCTTTTAAACCCATGTCGTGAAATATGAATTGGCTTGCAAGGGCGTGTGAGAAGGGACACTTTTGATTTCATCACCAGTGACACCTTCAAGGGTGAAGTGGATCTGGTGTTTCTTTTCTTTTTTGTTGTTTTGTCAGTCATCAAAGGCTGCTGAGTGTCTGGACAGGTCGCTGTGTACACCCGTCTGATTCTTCCTGCTGTATGAAGCATCAAAACCAATTTACACCACAGTGTTGGACGCTGCCCTTGTGCTCCCTGTGAGCCTGTGATGTCTTTATTACAGAGGTGGTGCAGAGTGAGTACCAAGAGCAGGCTGACATATTGGTTTGTACAAATATTGAGCAAGTGTTGCCTCATTATTAAAAATCAGAAATTGGCCAGGCAACCTCCCGCCTCACATATTTAGTAAATAATTGATTAGGAGAGTAGTTCTTTATGGGGAGTTACAGGCCGTGAATTATTCTGGTTACTGTAGCAGCAATCAAAATCTGAATACCAATCAAATACCATCCTGGATTTAAGTGATGTTTGGAGAAATGTTGATTATGCATTATTTTAAGCTGTATTTAGACTTAACACCACAGTAATATTCCAGAGTTAAGAAATATGAATTAAAGAAATAG
Source organism: Cetoscarus ocellatus (assembly GCA_037902135.1). Taxonomy (NCBI): domain Eukaryota; kingdom Metazoa; phylum Chordata; class Actinopteri; order Labriformes; family Labridae; genus Cetoscarus; species Cetoscarus ocellatus. The sequence goes on from JBAMNC010000434.1 coordinate 1,620,478, forward strand.
TTTGGTATTTTTGAAAATGGGCTGCATGAGGTTTTTGCCAACAGTCAGTGAAGTGGCTGAAAGGGCTCAAATGTTGAACTCATTGAGCTGTGTTTACATCAAATGCAGAAAAAAGTCATTTTGTGCATGTATTTACATGTTCAAATGGTTCATACTTATTGAGCCAAATTTATCCAAAAGCCACAAGAGAGAGGGGCGGGTCGTCCTATAGCTACAATGTGTGTTCCTGCCGTCTCGATACGTGATCAATCGCTGTCTTCTTCCTGTTCTCAAAAACGAGGAGCTAAATCTCCCAGAAAAGTTAGAAAAAGAAACACATCCATTTTATGATCCATAACACCCTTTGGAGCCACAGATAGAGTTTCCACATGATGTCTGGGTCATAGATCCTCTGCCACCCGTTCTTCCTGGTCTATTCTTTCTCTTACGGATGCTACAGTAGTTCCACCGTGATGTTTAGCATATTTTCTCCGATAAAAAACACACATTAAATCACAGCTAGTAAGCCAGAAAACACACCAGTAGCCAGGTAGCAGTTGTGCAAGCTGCAGTTGTGCTGGCTGACTCTTCGATCACAAAACAGCATATGAAAAGTGTTAAATACAGGGGTGCTGGTTTGGCAGAGTGGTAAGCAACCAGGCACGACCCATGTACATGCTTCTGCCAGCCTGGGTTTGAATCCAGCCTGTGGCCAGTTGGCAGAGTGTCCTCTCTCTACTATCTCTCGCCCCCCTTCACCTAACCACTGTCTCTCTCTCTCTCTCTCTCTCCTATCCATATAGGCACAAAATGCCCAAATAATCTTTTTTTAAGTGTTAAATACAAACCAAACTTATTGGATACTTAAAAGTCCCAGTTTCTCCTCTTTGTGTTTTGGTCTCTGAACACTAAAATAACCGTGTAGAGGAGCTCTGATGCTGATGTGCAGCAATGTTTACTTCCTCCTTTGTCTTCCTCCTTTGTCTGTGATGTCATCCTTGTCACTGTTCACTCTCAATGCTGATCTGCCTCTCACCAGGGCTCCTGTGTAAGGGCTAAATTTGCATCGTTAGTGTGATAATTCACATCGGTTGCACAAAAAGTTCTTTGAGGAAAATAAAGTGATCTTGAATGTTTAGCCCAATTGTATAATTTACCCAACATAATTTCATGGCTCGTTTTTTACGTTAAACTGAATAATGCAAAATATTCAGCAGTTTACCTTACTGGTTATCAAACACAATGTTTTCAAATGTTTTTTTTTTTACACATCAAAAGTGGTTTGACCTCTGTGTCCATGGTCTTTGTTTCTCAGTCAGAAGTAAAAGAAGTAATGGATAAAAAATGTTTGCTTGGATCTAATGGCAACATGACACATATTACTATAGCAGTAATGCAGATGCACAAAGGTGCAACTAATTTTGAAACAATGACAGACCCCACACATGACTACAAACAGAGACAGAATTGCTAGTACTTTGCAACAAGACGATCACAGCACACACTAACCATCTCATTCACCAAAAACCACAACCTCCACTCTTACAGCTCGTAAGCTCACATGGTTTAATATGGCTTTAGTGTAAATGGAAGCTAAATGATGCCACCTGTTAGCTTCTTAGTACATCCATAGCTGTAGCCAGTTCTTTTAAACTCCTCTCTTTGTCCCCGACCTTGTGTATCTAGTAGCTGTTGTCACTTATGCTGTTCTAATTGTGCTTCCTGCTTTGGTCAGTTTACTAATTGGATGGTGTTTTATGTGGTTAACACAAAAGATGCGCTCAGCTGGCCTCTATTTACCCCCACATGACAGGATGTTTGAGAAATATTTTATTATTTATAATTTCAAAATGTCCGTCTTCTGAGCCAATCATAGAATCATTCCAAGCACACCCCAGATCACAGGAAAATCAACATCACCATCGTTTAGATCACCGGAAAGGTCAGTTTTAAAGGTCAGTGGGGGGGAATTGGGCCAAAAATTAGGCTGATTAACTTGCAGTGTGTGTCTCTCCTAAATAGCAAACAGTAGTTGACCTGACGTGGATCCTTGTGACTTTACAGCACAGAAGACCATAATCCCAGGGCAGCATTGTTGCAATCTGGGCTGTAAAGCTTTTAAATTGGGTAAATTTGATGGTTTGTTGTTTAACTTTTGCTAACTACAATTTAAGCATCAATATTTTATGGTAGCCAGTGGGCTTGCCATCGTGTTTTCTGTCTTTTTTTTATCATGTGGTCTGACCTTGGTTCCAGTTGAGCAGATGATAATCAGCTCTGATGCGACAGGGGTTGACCTCTTTTAGATTAAAACTGTAAATGAACTGTAAATGCCTTATACATGTGTGACTGTTACAAAAAAAGTGATGTATAGTCGCTGCATCATCAGCAGGGTGGTGGGATGCTTAATTTACTTTATCCTTGTTTTTGTCTCGCCCACAGGTCTCCCCAGGCGGACTGAACAAACGAGTCGACTCTAACAGATCTACGCCTGTCCTCAGTCTACTTTCGGTCTGACGGCACTCACTAACATCAAAGGTACCCCCGCCCTCCTCTCTGCACCTCCAGCCTCTTTTAATCACTTTGTTCAGCTCATCATCGCAGTAATTACATTTCCTGACAGCTTTTTTTTTCTTGGTGAGCAAATGCAGGACTTGACTTTTCTCTGTTATCTCTCCTCGAGGGAGCCTCGCTTCACTTCACTTCACTTCACTTTGTCGCCGAGGTGCCTTGTATGATTTATATTTCAATACGTTCAGGAGCTTTTTCCCCCAGGAAGTGTGCTTTGATTTCAATAATTTACACAGTTGAATTAGCTCAGGTAAATGTCAGTTGAAAAGCCGTTTTAGGGCTCTTCACAGTGTTAAGAGTATTTTAGAGACAAGTGGGAGAGGGCGTTTCTATCGGTCAATTTTGTAACGACAGACTCAAAAGTGTAATGGAGTTTTTGAAGTCTGTTACTTGTTGCGATACAACCTGAGACACATAATTACAATTTGGACGTCTAATGCTCCAAAGGATTTGTCTTATTTGAAGTCATTTTGCTTTTCGACTCAGAGAGACTTTTTTTGTGCCTTATCACTCCAAAAGAAGTCCAACACAGGGTTTGTAAAAGCAATTGAAATGCTGAGTCATATCCATGTCTGTCAAAGCTTTTTGCAGTGCTTTGACGTGTTCGAAGTAACTTTTAATTATGTGTCTTAAATTATGTATATTTTCCTCACTATTATGAACTCTAAACCTTGACCTTATTACTGTTAGCTGCTTATGATATAAAACCTTAAAGGAACACTCCAACATTTCTGTTGTTTTCTTGTCTTGCCTCACTCCCGAGTCCATGACACGCAGGTAGACACCATTCTTTTGACTGTGCATCCAGTAACAAGGAAGAGATGGCCAAAGCTCTCCCACCGCTAGTTAGCTTAGCTCAAACGCTGGGAGTCAACTGGTAGTGCTAGCCTTTCTCTGCCTACAGTCATCAGATAAAGTCTTCAGCAACTCTAAACAGTCCTGGGTGCTTGTTTTTTACCCCTCCATGTTACAATATCTTTTACCATCATCGTATGATCTTCTTCTACTCCAAAACAGAGGCTTTGTTTTGTTGACCTACCTCCCCGGTGGTTTTCGCGAGAGATGTGACGTTCTCAAACGAGTCGAGTCTTCAGAACAGCTCTTTTATGTGAACAATGTGAACTGATTTGCAGTTCTGAGTGAGATGTTCATTTGAGAGCCATTTTTGAATGCAAATTGCCTGCAAATTTAAGAAATGAACGTCTCACTCACAACTGCGACACGGTTCTCATCATTCTTTTAATAGAGCTGTGCAAGACTCAACTCGTTCGAAAACGACATCTCTCGCGAAAACAGTGGCGAAAATAGGTCAAAAAAGCAAAGCCTCTGTAGAAGAAGATAAGATGAAGACAATGAAAGATAACAACATAAAGGGGTAACAAATAAGTCACAACAAGCACACAGGACCGTTGAGAGTTACTGAAGAGTTTATCTGATGACTGTAGGCAGAAGCAGGCTAGCACGACTGGTTGACTCCCAGCATTTGAAATAAGCTAAACAGCGAAGGGCAAACTTTTTGCCTCTCTTCCTTGTTACTGGGCGCACAGTCGAAAGAATGGTGTCTACCTGCGTGTCATGGACTCGAGAGTGAGGCAAGACAAGAAAACAACAGAAATCTTGGAGTGTTTCTTTAAGCATATAAAAGTTAGTCTAAAGGAAATGTGCATGGATGTAAAGCAATGTTTAAATATCATTATGTCAGTGTGTCCTATGTACAAATGCTGCTCAAATCCATGTTGGGGCTCCTTTCCCGCACATTATTCCTCACAGTCCCTGTACCAAAAACAGTGGTTCATGGCTGGTCTGGCCTTGGAACACACCATTATCTCCTCAATGAGAGATTGTGACCAACATTTCTGAAAATTTCAATTACTCATATTCATTAAATGAAAAATGTTGCAGTTTGGCCCTTGGACAGAACATATTATGTGATTAAACAAAGAAGCAAAACCAATAAATTTGTCAAAAATGCACATCATAGAAGCATGAAGGTCAGACAAATGTTTTTACCTTTAATTTCACTGTTTCCCATTATAGCATGTACATTTTGGTTGATTTCAGGGACCTCAAGAGAGGCACATTATAATGGGAACAATGGCATTGTAACCCCAATGACAAATAGATAAGGTTCTTAAAAATTAACCAAAATGTATCCATTTTCATGGAAAAGAGAGTAAAACAAAGTATCCGAGTGTGTATTTCCACTGGGTTCCCAAACATTTTTTCTGGGTACCCATTTACAACCCTCTAAAAGCAGTATTACATCCCCCGCTTGGGTCCCAACCCTTCAATTGAAGACCATTGCTCTAAATAAAGGCATACAAAGCCAAAAAATGTTAATCTTCTTAAAATAATTAAAAGGAAAAGGTTGTCACATTTGAGGTGTTTTTATCCTTCTTTCAAAACTCAGTGGTCTGTACTAATTTTACTAATTTTAGTGCAATAATGAAAAAAAAAAAAAGACAGTGGCAGTTTCTTCAAAATCCTTCAAAGAGCAAAGAAATCAACTATAATGTAAACTCGTGGTTGCTTTGTTGGGTACATCTTGAAGGTACAGGACTGGACCTGTTGAAACTGCCTCATGAGAATCTTCATGTCCTGTTGCACCACATCCCAATTTCTTTTCTGCTCTGATGGATGATTTGAGCTTCAGCAGTGATACTGACCTTGCCTACAGTCCTAAATGCATCTGCCATATGATAGCAGATGCATTATGTAGTTCCATTACAGCTTGATAGAAGCTTTTTATTCTCACCAATTATGTTTAAGCCCAAGGACTTGTGAATGTTACATTTGTTAGTGAAGATTATCATGGTGAATGAAATGTGTACATTTCATTATTTTTTGTAAAATGTCACAGTGCTCATAAACACCAAAAGGGTCTAGATGAAGGGCCTACATGTGGTTTGGCTCCTTGTCTTGGAAACACTGTGGCATTGGCAGTAGCTTAGTTTTGAAGGACTTGAGGTAATGCTTCCCTTGAGCAAGGCACTGAACATACAAATTGTTTCAGAGCTTTTTTTATGGGCAGCATCAGCTCACTGTAACATCTCTCCGCTTGTGCATGTCTGTGAGACCCTGTCCATGTGTGTGGAGTTTCTCCAAAAGGGTTAAAAATGTATATCTGGTTATTATTGACCTCTGCCTGGTGGGAGGACCTCTTTATAAGAAGGCAGCTGTGAAAATAATAGAAAAAAATATGTATCAATCATAACCAATCAATCCTGTATAGAGCCAATTCATAACAAGCAGTGTTGCCACAGTTACCTTGAAAAGTAATCTGATTACTGATTACTCCTTTTAAAAGTAACTTAGTTACTTTACTGATTACTTGATTTTAAAAGTAACTTTGTTAGATTACAAGTTACATTATTAGTTACATTCAATATGTAATACATATATATATATATATATATATATATATATATATATATATATATATATATATATATATATATATATATATTACATTCCAAGTCAGCCTTGTTTAGGGCAGCATTTCCTCTACAACATCCTGCCCGACCAACTTCTTCAACTCTCCCTCACTAACTGGTTTTACACCAAAGTCCAGCTTTTGTTGTTTGGGTGGTGAAGGGCCTTCTGCGGCTCTCTCCACCTGGTGGGAGTTTCTCTGTAAGTTTGACTGAGCTGTGCTGCAACTCCAAATGTTTCTTCATATCTGACGAAGTGTTTTTGAAGCTAGACAACACTTTGTCGCCAGCACAGAGTGCACAACAAACTTTAATATTGTATTTAGCTGACACAAACTCAAAACAGTGACTCTATTTCCAGCAAGAAAATGCGCACCTCTCTCCTCCATCCGTTGTTGTTTACAGCAGAGGACAACTCACCTGTATTACACGTCACATAGGTCACGTCACACCCAGAGACGCAAGAAAAAGCAAATATATGTTTTTACTAAGGAAAATCACAAAAAAAGAAAAAAAAAAAAAACTGAAGTAATGCACAATGACTTGAATAAGTAACTTTAATCTGATTTCTGGTCCAGAAATAGTAACGTGTTAGATTAATCTTTACTGAAAAAAAAGTGGTCCTATTAGAGTAACGCATTCCCGGCATTACTGATACGATAAATATATATAGTTTATACATGTGCAGAATACACATATAAAAACATCGAAAACAACATGAATCCACCATGAGTGCAGCACAGGGCCAACATACGGAGCAGTGCATCTGTATAAGGCTCACAGTAACAGTGGCAAGAAAAATCCTGTTTAGCAGTTGGTGACCTTGGAGTGGAGCCAGTCTCATGTTGAACAGCTTTCCTCTGAAGCTTTGTTGGAGTGTTGGTGAAGGAAGGGAGGTGGGGAGAGACTAAGGGACTAAACTAAGAATTAAATGAATGGATGTACCTTAAATTTTGACAATTTATTTAGACAGACATTGATTAAACCTTTGCAAATCATTCAAAGGTCCACAGCATTTTTTTCTATCATGAAGTTCTTTGTTCAGGATCAAAAGGTATTAATGGACTGTTTCATCTCGTCAGAGAGACCAACAAAGACATTTGTAATCATCATATATTCTTTATTTGCATGTTAAAGGCTTTTTGTACATAGCTGATGGGTGTGTGTGTTTTTGTCAGCGTTTTTAGGAATGTACTCCTCCGCATGGGGGAGGCGGTTCAAAGAGGCGATGAAATAAAATATGGATGGTAAACAACAGCTGCACATCTTTTCTTCTAGCAGTGAAAGTGATCAGCCATGGACTTCATGAGCTGAGCTAAGCTGGGCTTATCCTGGCATCACTCAAATTCACCCCTCTGGGTATCAACAGTCACTTTTATGTCCCTTAAAACCACCAAAGACTGAAATCCTCAGTCAAAGAGTGACTCACTTGTCACTTGTGTCAGAGCTACATTTTATGCTGTGTTGGGTTTTTTCTAAATGTTCCACACTTACTTTGTCAGTTCAGGACTTTCATGATCACACTCTTATAAATAATTGAAATGACAATGATGCTCTGGAACCAATTACTTTATGGTAAAATTCCTTATGCTATCATCATTGCTAATAGTAGGTGATTAAACGGCCAGTTACATCCGATAGGATATATAATACCATAGAGTTATCGCAGAATTAATCACAAAGCTGGGCTCAGTCAGTTAAAATTACCCTGCATTTATGCTTAAATGGTAAATGGCTCTAGATTGCAGAGTGATTTTTAATCATGTGACTACTCAAAGCACTGCTGTGCTGCAGGTCACGACAGCCCTCCCTCGCCTATTCACACACTGCTGATTTGTTAAGTCCTCAATGTAAGTTGTCCTTCAGTATTGAAACTCTCTCAGTACTGAAGCACTTTGGTGAATTAGACGTGAGCTGATAAGAGACCATAGTAGAATCATCCTTAATCTGCAGAAATAAAAGTCTGTGCGTGGCTCTGTAATGTTACTCTGGTGTGGAGGCTGCAGGTGGAGGTGTCAGCTGAGGCGTTCACGTTCATCTCTTACTGTTTTGTTTGATAAGAAATGTGAGTAGATACATATATAAATGTTATTTTCCAGATCATGATGAGGACCAGAAATAATTTGGCAGGCCAGGTTTGGCCCAGGAGCCACTACTTGCCAACCCCTAGTGTGGACAATTAACCATAATGTACAAAAATGTTGTCAATATTTTTGAAAACTTTGTGTGATATTGTTTGTTCTATTGACTATTTTTTAATAATTAAAAGATAAAACAGGTTGTGAACCCATGCCCTACACAACTACACCACCGGCATAGCAGACTTGACCACTGACACGAGGCAAGATGGATCAATGCTTTCATTATTTATGCAACATTCTCACCCTAACAATGAATGTCCAAGCAGAAATCAAGACATCAGACCAGACAATATTTTTCCAATCTTCCATTGTTCATTGATGGTGAGCCAGCGTGAACAGAAGCCTCAGTTTCTTAAGCTGAAAAAAGGGGTTATTTGAGTTACTGTTGCCTTTTAGTCATCTTGAACCATTCTGGCCAAATGTTCACCTCTGACCTCTGGCATCAACACGGCATTTTGACCCAAAGAGCTGCTGTTCACTGAATATTTTTCCCAGACTATTCTCTGTCAACTACATATTATAATGTGGGCGTATTTAAGTGTAACTTTGGAAACTTGCTGCAGGCTGATTTCAAACGGTGCTGGACCATAGTTTGGACATCCCTGCATTAAAGCCAAGCATCGGGTTATCTTCCAGACAGTTAAAGGCCTGAATTTGATGTCAGGCCAAAAAGAAAAGCTGTAACTCTTGTTATAAAGTGTCTTAGTCATACCTGTCATTATGTGATGAGAAGAAACTTTTTTTCATCTACTGTAGACACATTTAAATCAACTGTGGTGTTTATAATTAGTAGTTTTAACAGCCATCAAACTCATAAAACCATCCTCATGGTGAGTGGAAATTCCCCTCACAGCATTTAGTCATTGTGATGAATCACTTTAACGTCAGTCACTCTCCATAAGTGCTTTGACATATTGGACAGCTCAGCCAAGAGGAACAAAATCTCCTGAGAGCCTGAAATTAGAGGCTCTGAAATGACAGACGAAGGAAAACTGACACCATCTAATTCCACTTTTTCTTTCCTTCTGTATTAAACACAGGTAGACTAAAGCTCACTCCACACACCTCCCCCACAGCAGGAGGAAGAGGCGCAGGTGTTTTTAAGCACTCAATTGTGCCACTGAGAGCTGCATCCTCAGATGGGCATCAGATATGTTTAGACAAGGAATTAATTTTAGCAGCAATTACAGCCCTCTGGAAAGGGGAAAATTGGCCTTCAGAGGGGGAGGAAGGACCCCACCACCCACCTAGTCCCTCATCAGGTGAATGTTTCTAACTCGATAGCGGGCACTGATGGTCACACTCAATTATCCTCATCCTCTACCTCCAGATCTGTTCCCCTCAGTCCCTAATAACCTCCAACTCAAACTCCTGAAGACCCAAAGCACATGGTGCCTCTGTTCAGGGTCACCTCTGTGTTTGTTTACCTTTTTTTGTCTACTTTTGAATTGTACAATGTCAAAAACCTTAAACTGTGGAGGTCATTGTGGGGAGGACAGATCATTTTCATTCTGGAGAAGGTAATCTTTGTTATGAACTGTTGGTTTCTGACCCAACTTTTTAAATAATCTCCAAAATTCTGAAAAAATAAAATTAAAAATGTTCATATTATATAACTAACACTTAGAGAGCACAAACCTCACACATTGCTGTAACATCTATAAGCAATAGTTCCATGATAAAGTTGCCAGCATAATATGATTCATTGACCCTGAAAATCCACACCTAGCACTCTGAATCTTGTTGGTATCTTATCTCTTATTAGATAAGCAGGTACACACATAAAGATTATTGGGCTGTTTTTGTCCCGACTGTCCCCCTTCCCAACCAAGGGCGGCAAATGCCTGATTATCCTCTGTCTTATAAGATTATCCTGTGGTCTGAGGTGTGTTAAGAGTGAATTTGTCCCAATAACCGGCTCCCAAACGGGTCGGGCTGACAATCGTAAAAATTCAACTTGCTCAATATTTAAGACCAAAAATCCTCATGTGTGTGTGGGGAAAGTCGACGACTCTCGTCATGACTCTGTGAATTGTGATGTGGAACTGAATCTAGCCCATCAAGAAGTGAGCTGACTGAGGAACAAGGAAGCAGGCGTGAATAAAAACAAGCACGGCTGATCTGAAACATAAACATGAAGTACGGTGGACCTAAGAAACGGAGGACCAGCTCACGTGTTCACACTGTCTCCAGGATTTTTCTTTTCTTTTATTTAGTTCCCAATTTTCCGGCAAAAATAGTCCAAAAACCGCCATCATTCCCTCTTCTCGTATGTCCTCTCCCATGTTGTGTTTTTCCGGTTGTTGCCATAGACAACGTTTATGGTTGTTGCTATAATTCTTCTTCTTCGTTTTTGTTAGATCACTTTTGATCACGCAAGATATCTGGCTTTGCGGACTAGATTCTAGATCAGTGGTGGGACAGAATCGTTATGTGTGTGGTGTGCTGTGTTGAGACACACAGTACGATCAAAACTGTTCAATACCTGATATTTTATCTTCATGTGTTGGGTACATGAAAATAAAAAATCTCTTCAGATTTAGAAAATCCTTATGTGTGTGCCCCGCTTTAGACAGTTATTGAACAAAAACGATTGTTCCCTAATGGCTGTTATCTGGATCACAGCAAAAATTTAACAATTTTCAAGTTGGGCCATTACCAACATCTCCTCAAAATTTTGGCAAAATCCACCCAGTAGTTTTTGTGTAATCTTGCTAACAAACAAACAAACAAACAAACAAACAAAGAAACATACGCCAGCAAAAACAAACCTCCTTGGTGGAGGTAAAAAGACTGTCACCTCATTTGACTCACCTCCCCTGCAGGGTGGAAGCTGTCTGTCTCCAGTTTCTATCTTTACAGAAGTGGGGTGGCCTTGTGGTTGAAGCTGGACTTGGCATCTTTCCACATCGCTGGTATCAAGTGACACTTTGAGATAACAGCAATAAATCTGGAGTGTGATTTCACATCAGTGGCCCAGGTTGTAAATCCTTTCATTGGAGTACACCAAAAATACTTAAATAAATAAATGAATAAATAAATAATATGAATATTAAATCATAGGAAAATAAAATATAGTTAAGATTAAAACTCTTTTAATTCAATAATACAAGCTTTACCCATTCATCCACTATCTATCCCTTTGGGGTCACAGGGAGCTGGAGCCTTACTCAAGCTGACATTAGGCAGGAGGTGGGGTACATCCTGAACCAGCTGCCTGCCAATCACAGGATCACATAGAGAGACAAACAACCATTCACAGTCACACTCACACTAAGGGCAATTTAGAGTCAACAATTACCTAACAAGCATGTTGTTTTTGGTTTGTGGGAGGAAACCATCATGATGTTCTACCATCATGTGAAAAACGTCTCTTTTGCAATAAAAGGTCATTTAGTTTCCAGTTAAAGTCTGACTTTTATAAGTTAAAGATTCTTTGGAGGTCTTGATTGCCAAACCCCATAATTTACAAGTTTTTTTTTTAATTATTATTTTTGTCATCAAGCACATTCACATAAAAACTCAAACTATTAAAAAGACAATAGTTGGAGCATTGTGGGTTAAGAAAATAATTTAAGACTAAATTGTTGAAAAATGTCATGGTAACAGGGTTGAAACTATAGTAACAAGGGTGAATGGATATTTACATTTAGATTGTGGGTCATGACATGAAAATGAGACAAACAATGAATAAGAGGAATGTTTCATATATGTATATATTTTTATGTAGGATAAAAGGAGCGTTAAAAAATTATAAAATGGACTGTTGGACCACAAATTTGTTCTGGTCGACCTTTAAACATAAAATAATAAAATCAAACAGCATGTGAGGCAAGAGCCTAAAACCCACATTGAAAACTGCTCATTTAAGTCTCAGCCAATAGTGTGAACACAAGTGCATTGTGACGTGTGGATAATCTTAGTTTACCCAAATGGTCTCCACAGTCACCAGGTCTTAGATCTTTATTGATCAGTGGCCCTTTGGGACACACAGATGTGAATAATGCTGTTTTCTGTTCATCTGGATCATCCCTGGTTCTTTGCAGCTGCACTTTTGTGAAAGAAATATGTTAGAAATAGATAAATAAATAATACCCATAGAACATTTATTTGATATTTGATAATAAAGTGTCTCTTATTGATAAAATTAAGGAGATGCAAACTTGTTGCCTCAATAAAAGTAACAATGTTGTCTCATTGGTTGATTTTTTACCAATGCAAGCAATGATGTAGGTTTGAAAAGGAAAATCATAGTTACAACAATGAAAGTGAAAAACTTTAATACCCATTTGTTTTTTACTAATTTAATCAGCAAGGGGTTTAGTTGGTGTATTTGTGCACTCATTAAAGCTGTAATTCTTTATAAATATATGAAAACTAAACGAGAGCACATGTCTGTGATCTAGCCGTGACATGAGCACATCACTTAACCCTTTAAACCAACACTACGTAGTTTTCCACCCTAATATAATATTTCTAGAGTCATTGTGATGGTACATCACCTTACAACAGGTTGAATGACACCTCTGTCATGGTCTGAGGGGGTCTGTATCACCTTCACTGGCACAATATCACTTCAATGTGGATGGTAGGGACACTTCCACACTAAAAATCTACAAACTAAAAAACATGATCAGACTGTACTTATCAGTCCACATGGTTTATTTGTCTCTTGAGACGTCCTGTCGGCTTGCTTCTCCTCCTTCTGTATGTCAACAAATGCATGTTGGTGTGAGGCTCTCTGTTTTTGTAACTGCGCAGTTACGCTCAACGACCATAGAGGCCCCTAGAGAGCTTAAAAAGCCAGAATCTTACTTCGTGCTGCTTTCAAGCCTGAAAACACAAATTATGGCCAGAAAATTGTAATTTTTTGGACCTGAAATGTTTATTCCACTTTGTACTGAAATCCAAAAAAAAAAAAAAAATCTAAATTTCCATAAAATTTAATATCTATAGTTTTTGTATTTCATTTGATACATTAGGTGTAATTTGTTGATCATGTTGATTAGATAGAGGTATCATAAAAGTATCAAATATGATACCACATGCTTTAGGGGGGTTAATGATTTTTATTTCCGCAGAGACATAGTATTCATATGTTATTTCTTGCTCTTTTTCTGAAATGCTAAAATTGTTTTGGTCATAAAGTTGCATGCAAGTTTTTGGACTTAACTTTGATGTGTAAAATCATTACTTTAAAATAAACTCATGGTTTAAAAATGGTTTTATTTTTTTTTTCAAATATAACAGACATAATTTAATAAAAGCATGCAATTAAAAGAAAATCAAAAACTAACTTTGAGTATTACATGTGGTATTTAAGAGGGTTAGCCAAAGGCTGGGACAAGAGAACATTTTTTAGGAGTGTTTGGGGGTATTCGGTATAAAATGATAGTTTACAGTAGGAACACTTAAACAACAATCACCATTACATTTTGCCTCTGGACATCTAAAATTTAAAGTATAACAGCATCTCTTAAGACTTTTTGCATTTATTATTTGAAATTTCATGGGTGGGACGGAAAATGTGGTCAAACTCTGGACTGTCCCATAAAAAGAAATTCCAACACTGAAGGAATAACGAAGGCTCCACTTTGTGCAGATGAGACCTGTTTGTTCCTTTCAGTGCCGTCCCTGTGATCTGATTTTAGCATCAGACGCATAGAGAGATAACAAGAATCCTACTACTGGCTCACTTGAAGCTGTTCTTGAGACTAACATGCCTTAAATGCCTGCCAGTTTACTACAGAGAGCAGCATGATGGCAGGAGGACTTGTCATTGGAAGATTTGTTTCAGGGGAGGGCTTGATAAATAAGGTGCCGAGGATTTATTACTGCATTTTCCAGCCTGCCTTTGAAGTCGGCGTAGCTGCATCTCATCTGCCGATCCACACTCAAAATTGCAGCCACGTGTGTGTGTGTGGGTGTGGGTGTGTGTGTGTGTGGGGATGTATTTATTATAGAGCTATTTTTAGAGCTGAGGTTTTCTGCTGAAGTGCGTTTATACTTGGGGAAAATTCTAGCAAAAGCCCAAGTTGTATGCAGCAGTTTTGTGCTGCTCATGGAGTATAACAGTCTGTTTTTCCACTTAATTAGAGACATTTTGAAGACGTCAAATCTATCACACATCTCTTGGTGAATTTAATTAACCATTTTTTCCATTTTTCTGCCCGCCCCTGGAGTTACTTAGATTTCTTTCCACCACATGATGTTAGGCTTACTGGTTTATTTTAGGATGGGGTTAGATGTGAAGTCCTTGGCCATGTTTTTTTATCCTATCTGACTCAGGCCATTAGCAAACATCTGCTGAACCAAAGCCTCAAAAAACCCGGCCTGTCATGGGGTAGAGGGGAATTCTTCACATGCCCCTCCCTGTGCTATTTTAAGTAGGCCCAGAAGTTGGTGTTTAATGATAAGCTGTTGGGTGTAGCTGACATGCCTGCCATATTATTCCCTTTATGACTCAGGAAGCAACGGCTATGATGGCCCGCTACCCTCCAGAGACATGAATCATTAGAGTCCGTCATCAAGTATGTCCAATCAGCATGGCTTATGGGCTTGTACTGCTGCGGGTTATCTCAAGTAGTGGAAAGCCTTGGAAATAGACAAGGATGCTATTTTTGTAGTAGTTGTTATCCAGAGCTGTTTCCATTTGGAAACTACATCTCAAGCTGATGACTGGGAGGAATATTCTAGTGAGAATGATGTTTCTGAGTGTAAGATTTCAGGGGCCTGTCTGTCCCAAGTTATGCTGTAAAGTCCAAAGTAAACCCTGGTCATGTCAAAGACTGTAGTGTATTAGTCATATTCATTATCTGTGGTGTCAAATTTAGTTTGTATCATCTTAAATTGAGTAAATCTCTCCTTTATGGGATGATTCGATCCAGATGTCTATTCACACTTAATTAAAACATAAAACTTAATGGTAATTTTATGAAACTTAAAAAAGTTTTGGGGTACAGTAGGGATTATTCATAAAGGAGACTCAATATCAGGCCTCACTCAATATCAAGTATATCTTTATCATCACACATCTGTCCACGTGTCTCAGTTTGACACTGCGTCTCTGTGCATGACTTTATTGGCCTCTTAAATTCTGTTAACAGTTTAAAAAAAATACCCAAAGAGACACAAATTCAAGCCAATTAAACAGTTAAATAAGAATTAGGAAATAATGTGGACGATCTCTGTCTGATTACTTCTGAGGGAAATGTGATTAATGAACAGGCTTGAAGATCAGGCATTACTATCTTCTCTTGCTCTGTATCTGACAGTTTTTGTTTTCTTGGATCTTAAACTGATGATGTAAAATGCTGTCCGTTTGAGATTGTGTAGTAAGTAATGAATCTATAAGTTAGGTCACTTTCAACCCTAAAAATCATCAGACTCGGTTAGGTTGAAGTTGCATTATGGTTTAATTTTTCACTTGCTTTGGTTTCCTTTCGCACTGATCTTTGTCAAGCAAACCAAAGCAAATGATGCATAATGAAGCCTCCAGTCAGTAGTTGGGGCTATAGCTGCGGTCTTCATTCCTGCCATTTGACCAATTGTTGCATTACAAGCTGGAAATACACAACCAACACTGAGCCACAAGATTGTTTTATTCAAAGCAGTTTGGAAGTTC
Source organism: Cetoscarus ocellatus (assembly GCA_037902135.1). Lineage (NCBI taxonomy): Eukaryota > Metazoa > Chordata > Actinopteri > Labriformes > Labridae > Cetoscarus > Cetoscarus ocellatus. The sequence continues at coordinate 1,636,224 of JBAMNC010000434.1, forward strand.
TCTGTATCATTAATTAAGGATTAAGCTGCATTTAGGCTGCATGAAGTGGCACCTGAATATTGACTGGAGCGTTGTGTAATCATATCCCAGACAAATTTGTAGACGCTAACCTATGAAGAGGACCAGAGGCTGGAGGTGCTAACAATGCTAATATTAGCCGCAATCTGCTTTATATTGTCAGTGAACACTACGTTAGCTTGTCTTTTGTGATAATCAGCCAAATGCAAGCCACAATTCACTCCCTTTTTTGGTCCTTGTTTGTTTCTGATTCCTTTCACATCCTCCATGTGAGCTTTCACACCAGCTCAAATCTGGTTGGTCAAGATCAAATGTCTTAGCTGCCAAAGCACCCTTAGACTATTTAACAAATTCAGTCACTGATAGGTTCCAGGAATACAGTGGACTGCAGATGCCTTAAGAACTGTAGATTTCACGAGTTGTGACTGGTTTAACAGTTGAATATTCATTTGTGTTTGTGCCAGTAGCCTACAGCATGCTAGCATTAGCAGCTTAGCAAAGCTTTAATCCTCTAATCTCAATAGCTGAGATTTATGTGCTGTCTTTTTCTTGTAACTTTTCCCCAAATCGTACAAACAGGTTGTTGGAAAAGTTTCCCTCACACTGAGTCTAAATGACTTTAATCCTGAGGTTGACAATCACAAAACACTCCTATCGATATGAGCGTACGCCATGTAGCGCTGCTAACTACCTTCTCATGTAATAGTAAAAGCTCTGAACAAAAGTATCAACAAAAGTAGAAAGAGTTTAGCATGGTGGGCAACATGACACCAATTACCACAGGGTAGACCCGTCGACCAATCAGAGGTTCACATGAGCATCTCAGACAGAGTGAGAATACAACTGGATCAGGGTTACCCAATATATGAAGACTTCATGAACATACTCTAGCAGATATCAAATCATGAACTTGAGTTAAGGCAAAATATGGGATCTCTGAGATATTTTCATTCATTTACTAATGGTGAGTTTTATTAACGTACATCTTTTTATGTTTATTTTTGTCAGTGGCTTATTTCTCAAAGTCTTTATAGTGCAAACGCCACACTAAAAATCTACAAACTAAAAAACATGATCAGACTGTACCTTATCAGTCCACATGGTTTATTTGTCTCTTGGGACGTCCTGTCCGCTCGCTTCTCCTCCCTCTGTATGTCAAATATGTGCACAAATGTGCACAAACAAATGCACGTTGGTGTGAGCCGCTCTGTTTTTGTAACCGCGCAGTTACACGCAACGACCATAGAGGCCCCTAGAGAGATAAAAAGCCGGAATCTTACTTCGTGCTGCTTTAATAATCATGATCTCAACATCAATCAAACTAATCTAAATTATGATTTTGCCATAATAACGAGACTTAAACGAGCAACTCCAAATTAGAAATTATGTTCAAATTAGGTTACGTTTGAGCCTGTTTAGCTCAGAGCTGATTTAAGAATCAACTGGCTAAAAAATGTGAGATGATGTTCCAACTTGTAGCTGAAGATAAAAAGGGAAGATTGTTCTTTTATTCACACAGAAGTAGAGTTTAACTTTGAGAACACAGGCCCCTATTCGTGTTTTACTCTGTGAGGAAGAGTAAGGGAAGAGTCGTGTCAGACGAGACTCTACTCCGGATAAATAAATGATCAGCCTGCAACAAACATCAAAGAGGGATTGTGTGCTTCAAAGGGAATAAGGGCAAACACTCAGCAGCGCCAACACTGAAGAATGAACCCTAAACACACACTCATAAATGCACAGAAACACACACGCTCTGTTTCTGTAATACGACCTGTTTGAGATTCTAATGGCTGCATCCGCATTGATCATCCCCTGCCAGCCAAACCACTCATCCTCAATCTTTGTCTGCTTCAGTGACAAGATCGGCCACAAAATACCCAAAATGCATTGCGGTAATGCACCTCCTGACTCAGTGTCATTTCTTAGTTTCTGTTCCCACAGGAGGACCTTCTTTTGTGATCCTGTGGTGCTCAGACCTTAGATTTCTGCTCCATAACATCAATTTACAATCACAACATCAATGACATGTTACATACAAGGTTTACTTTATAACATGTTAACATAAGGGGGTCATGTTTTCTCTGACCTCAAGATGTAACACTTACACTCTGGAGGCTGAACAGATATGTCTTTGACTTTCTGAATGATAAGTCCACACCAAGGTCAGGTCACATGGCTGCGTCTGTGAGAATAGCTTCTTATTATAACCGGATGATTTTGCCATGACCTTTGCTCAGACATGTAGGTGTAAGCATGAAATCTCTGTTACTCTCTCTAAATACATATTTTCTCTTAAGATTGTTAGAGTGTAAATATCATTAACCAAAAGACAAAGGTCCCTTTGTGCACTGTCATATTCCTCAATATTAGCATTAGCTGGAAAGACTTGCAGCATTTATTATCTGCTCCATAAACTGATCAAGATGATTTCTAAAATGTTATTGTCTTGTTTTTCATATGAATTTGGATGTTAAACGTTCGTTAGGTTTTCTTGTTGTCTAAAAAGCAGTCTTAAACACCATCTATTTTTTCGTTTAGTCAGTCAAATCAGACTTTTTTTATACAGCATATTTTATCTTCAGTCACAGTTAAAGCCGCACTATATAAGTGTAAGAGCCATGTCTTGAACTGATTTCAGTTAAGTTAAATATTTAGCAAATTTCATTGTTGATATTTTGGTGTTATATTTCATGTCATTTAATGCTATACAAAATGTTTAAAAAAGTTAAAAAGCTAATTCATGGTTTATTGATGGGGCTTTGCTCCTTTTCATAGAGAATGACTTATACCCCTTTAATTTGTGAAATGATGTCATGTGCAGTAATTAGCCACTGGGGGTCAGAGCTGAGCAAGAGAGCTGCGGCCAGACGCGGGAGCACACAGTTTTCCTACTGTGTGACTGGAGTGTATTGTGAACTCTATTTTTTCTTTATTAAACGTTGATTTTGAATGGAATTACATCTCCTGTCATTCGCGTGAGGATTAGTTACCGTGTCTACACCTCAAGTGGTTTTTTCGACATCCTGAAAGAACGCCACTACAGTAAGATTCCGGCTCTCAGCTCTCTAGGGGCCTCTATGGTCGTTGAGTGTAACTGCACAGTCGTAAAACAGAGCGCCTCACACCAACGTGCACTTGTTGACATACAGAGGGAGGAGAAGCGAGCTGACAAGACGTCCTGAGAGACAAATGAACCATGTGGACTGATAAGGTACAGTCTGATCATGTTTCTTTTCTAAAAAAAATCACTTTTCAAGCATCAGCTGTCAGTTGTTAGCAACATGTACTTACAAATCCAACAATAACAGGGCCAAATCAGCATCGGCCGGACATCCCTCCTCGTCTTTCAGCTCATGCCAGCGAGTGAACGCCGTGTCAATGTTTATCCCTGTCTGGGCATTTAGCTTATTACTCTCCCGCTTTCTTTTTTTCATCTCCTCCGATAAAGCTTTTCTTTTCTTTGGGTTTTTTGCTGCTTCCGCCATGATAACAAGTTTACGTTTAGCTTTCTTTTTCTTCTTCCTCTCCTTCTTCTTGTTCTTCTTTTAATTTCCGGCAGACTAGACGCAGCTAACGCGTATTGGTGCTCTCCACAGGACTTAAGCAGTGATTAGTCAGTGCATACGTTTAGCTTTCGCCTTGACTTCCGTCTTTAAACAAATTTGGAAGGAGGGGGAAGTGACGAATACCATAAAGCAGTCAAAGCAGTAAAAACTTGTAGTTTTTTAGTGTGGAAGTGTTCCTACCATCCATCTTGAAGTTACATAGTGCCAGTGAAGGCGATACAGACCCCCTCAAACTATGACAGAGGTGTCATTCAACCTGTTGTAAGGTGATGAACCATAACAATGATTCTAGAAATATTATATTAAGATGGAAAAACTACATGTGTGGTACGTGTTGGTGTAAAAGTGCTTTACAAACCAAGAGAAAAATTGTCTAACAAAAGGATTTTTAAAAAGGAAAAAAAAAGTTGGATTTCCAGAATTTGGAAACGGATGAACACCATTAACAACATGACACACCAGATGGACCATTCAGTATATTTCACTAGTCTATAAAAAGTGTTTGGGGAGGCCTGAAAATATCAAAAGCAGGTGACTGGACGATTGCTCTGTCAATCACATTCATTACAAGCCAGTGAGATAATGTAGTAGGCGGGCTCTACTGCTGCAGAGTAAAGTACAAAATGTAAGCCACTTTGTTGAATAAATTCTCACCAAAACATGTCGGAAATGAAGTGAAAGTATCTTTCATATCATAGAGTGCTTTCAGTGATATTTGTTTTCATTTATTAACAAAATGCAGTTCCAATCTGATTAAACTGCTACTAAAGCTATTAGCATCTTCGAGCAGTCACTTCCTGCTGTCGTCCTGCTCATAGCTACCATCTCTTCCTGCTCTAAAGGGTGCTGATGCTGCTTCAGGCCGAGTACAGTCTTTGTAGATTAGAGCTTGGCAAGATGCATCTGACATTACAGACATTGAATCAGATGGATTCAGCTGCACTGGAAGGTTACACTAGTAAGGCTTTAGTAAAGTAATGATAAAATTAAGATAAAACAAACTTATTTTGGAAATAATAAGAAACAAGAGAGAAGACAAGGCAATGAAATCAAGAATTAACTGGCCAGAATTATTATACAGTTAAAATGCAGAAAAACAAATGTAAATATCTTAAATTTTTAAGTGTTAAAAGGTTAAAGTAATATAATCCAAACAAGAAAGTCGAATAAATACATCAAATAACAAACGGAGCATCAATCAAAATGTCAATTTAATAGTAAATAAAGGTTAAAAGTGATTCACTTGAGGTACTTCCTTGGTGGAGTGGATCGATGATGAAATTAGAGTTGTTCTGATTCCGATACCAGTATCGGAAACTGCTCCGATACTGCCGAAAATGCTGGCATTGGTATCGGCGACTACTGGAGTCCAGGCACCATCCAATACCACGGAGCTCCAAATGTCCGTGGTAAAGCTGACTGCATGCTGGTCTTCTGCTACTGATGTTAGCCGTAAGGGTGTATTAGCCGTATGGGTGTAACTCTGCCTGGTTGGAGCTCTCAGCGTGTTTGCAATCTGTGATTAGGGGTAAGAGGTGATTTGGTTCATAATCCATTGCATAGCGTTGCATTGTACTTTGTGTTGTATTATATACTTCCTCTTTTTACACAGCTACGGTGGACAGTGGAGAGCCTCCTTTATCTCCCTTTATCGCTAAGCATTCTGGGTAATGTAGTCAATATAATTATTCTGAGCCGGGTTTAATATGATTATAAATGATGGTACAGGCTTCTGTTTTTTAAAAGAAATGGCTTGAATTTGCTGTATTTATACATGTTTTACAAAGGGTTTAACCTGAGCCAGGCCTTACCACAATGATAATAATGTAACAGTCATGCAGGCGTAGTATGAAAACTTTTTTATAACATACTGGCGTCAGATCGGTACTCGGTATCGGTACTCGGTATCAGCCGATACCCACAGCACAAGTATCGGTATTGGTATCGAGAGGGAAGAAATGGTATCAGAACATCTCTAGATGAAATACTACTCAAAAGCCAGACTGAATAAATGAGTTTCTAGATTGGGTTTAAAGATTTCTACATCTCAGCTTGTTTTAGCTCATTTGGGTTTTAAAACCTCTAGCAGCCCACCTGCAGGACCCCCAGTAGAAAGTTACATAAAGCATTAAAAATCTTCTCAAAGAATTAACATGAACGTGCAGTGATCCAGTAATGTATGAGTGTGTTGAACTGCATGCAGATGACTCTGTGCTGTTTTCCATATCTCGTTTTATCGCCTCTTTCCAAATATGTGGTTTCCCTTTGAAGTCAAATACAGCTAAAATAGAGAAACCATATTCTGTTTGTCTTCTAACATTAAAGTTTTAACCTCTAGCCTTTCTCTTTTTTCCTCCCCTCTGTTTTTCTTTCCCCTCTCTCCCAGCTCTTCTGGCTGTCTCATCCTTCTGCTCCTGTTAGAGTGGGGGATGTCTGTTTTCTAACACCTCTCAGCCGGCTTATCTACTAGGTCTGTATGGCTGCAGATTGGTATTTCCAGCCCCATTTGTTATTGTGCCTGTCAGCCCCCTTGATACCTGGCTGCAATCAGTTATGGATATCAGGCCTGTGTGACAGTGAGGCTCTCGTGTGGCTTGTGACTGAAATCCTGATTGTTTATGATAGACAGTGTATGTGTGTGGCCCGGGTGTCTGTACGGCTGGCTGTGGAAAGCTTGCATGTGTTGGATTCGTGCCTGCATCAGTGCTTGTGTGTCAGAACGCATTATGCCTCTTTGCATGACTATATCCAATGACAGCCTCCATTCCTCCATGCCGGCTATTTGTAGCGCTCTGATCATTCCTTTCAACCTTTTGGGTGTCCAGAAACTGTTTTTGTGATTGTGCACTTTGCCGTTTCATCCCCTTTGAATTGGTGGATCATGTTTCCATTTTGCTGCCTTGATGTTCCAGCAAAACTGTATTGAATTTTATATGAGCTGCCAGGATTGTCTTAATTATAAGAGGGGCTCAAACTTCTAAAAGGAGAAGATAATTGGCACCCAACAGAGCATCCTCATTAGTTTCTTTGCTATGCTTGGCTTGAAGTATCACAGACTTTTCCATGTAGTCACTCTTTGTGGAGAGAATCTGAGCTTGTCCCTTCAGGGTATTGGCTGAAGAAGCACAGTCTCACTTAAACACATTTGACTGTAACAAGGAGACTCTCTGTCATGTTTTCGACTTCTCTGGTTTTCAGTCAATCTGATGATAGCTCCAGTTTCATGTGTCATGTTGGTCTTTTGTTCATATCCATAAGTTACTCCTCAGGGTCCCACGGACCCCTGAGGCACCCATCATTTTAAATCTGCCCTAGACTATCAAAACTCAAGCAACAAAGCCCGAACCTTGTGAAAGATACATACAAATTCATTGACTTTTGTAATCATTATAACAACAAAATGATATTTATCATGGAGATTTTCTGCTTTTTTAATCTTGTGTCCCTCTGGCTTGCACCATTTGTATTACATTTGGTTGCAGCTTAGTTTGAACATTAAGTCAAATCTACAATGTTAATTTCATTTGGCAAAAATCGAAATGTCCAATATTCATGGATGAGTTGGTAAGTTATCAGAGTTTTGGTTCCTAAAAGGTACATAAATCATAAGCATTACATTCTTTGTGACACCGCACACAAGAGTACATGGCAGACTGCAGCAGGCATTAGTTTAGCTATACCTCTCTGAAAAGGACAAGTGCTACAGACATCTGACAGAATGAGGCATTTCCCTTAACCCAGTGTGAGTAAGAGAAAATGCATCGCACTTGGTGTCTCATGGTCTCACGTCCACATTTAGCCACTTTATCTCTAGCCACAGGTGCAGCTGTTGAAATTTTGTGAAACACAAAATTTCAGATACAAGCCTAGATCTTGTCCTGTCACTCCTGGTTTCTGCTAAAGTGCAGAAACTGTTCACCTGAGGGAGTTAAACCTCTCTGCCACAGTCAGCCACGTTAAGCAAAACACATTCTCTGTATCACTAGGACTCCATGGTAATAGCCATCAATGCACCCATTATCTATCTATCTATTAGACAGCCAACCATTTACACATGGACTCACACCTAAGGGCATTTCAGATTTAAATTTCTAGATTTAAAACCATGTAGCCTAACAAGCATGTTTTTTGGCCTGTGGGAGGAAACTCACATCTTCATAGAGCACAGAGAGAACATGCAAACTGCCCCCCCCAACCAGTTAGTCCATCAACAAGCAGAAGCTTTCTTGCTGTGAGGCAGCAACACTAAATGCTTCCCCTACTGTGCAGTATCCACAGTAAATCCTGCTTTTAAACCTGTTTTCTTACTTTTGCAATGTCACATTTATGGCTTAACAAAACGGACAACAGAATAACTACCATTAGAGATATCAGAATAAAATGAAATTAAGCTTAACATTTTGGAATTTCATAATTTACTTAGTTTTGGTTATAATTGTTTGTTTCGATCAGTACTCATTTGGAGTTTTACTTTTATTTGAACAAATCAAGGGAAGCAGAAAACCCTGTCACAGCTCACAGCTCAGGATGATAAGCTTAAGAGTTTTATTTCTGAAATATTTACCACATTTGACTCTCCAAAAAATAAAGAAGCACAATCGAGCTATTCAGAACCAGAATCAATAAGCAAAGCTGGAAAACTAAAACACTACCTAATGGCTCAAACACACTGGATGCATGGAGCTTATGTGCATGCCAGTGGAATCTTGAGAAGCTTTGACTGTCAGACCAAGTATATGCATGTTTAGAGAGAGCCACAGTAAAGCTCCACAAAATTTGGCTGATTAATTTTGACAAAGAGAGTTTTATTTTGACTGTTTTTATCTATTAAGTGAAATATTCTTTTAAAGTGGACAAACTTATTTGTTGAACATGGCAAATATGTCTCTCTGTTTTAGTTTCTTTGTTTTGGTCAAGATCTGTGCCTATAAGGTCATCTTCATGAGGAAGATAGTTACATTCTTGAGATTTTTAGCACGAAAGATGTGGCTCACATCTGCAGCTCTGACTTGATAATGTGCATGCAAAATAGAAAACAAACTCACACCACAGCAATCATACTGGTAAAAAGCATCAAGTGTTAATACTACAAGGTATGAAAATGACTTGTTGTCCTTGTTGGGTTTAACTTTGGAAGTGCAGCATCATCTAGAGATAGCTCAGGTTGATTTTCAGGCTGAAAAAAATCAACTCAGGAGCAAAATGGGGAAAATTTATGGATCACAGATATGTGGAAAATTGGGCTCTTTGTGATTCTTGGCTTTGGTTTCAAGAAGTTGCTTTTTACAAAAATTGTTTGTTATATTTTGCATTTTTGTTGACCATTTCCAGTCTTTAGTTCTTACTCTGAGTAACTGTAAACCTCCTTATATCTTAAATTAAGTACAACAAACAGAAAGTTTTGTTTAGAGATGCATTTGTGTAATTTCTGTTTCTAATATGAAGTCTTTGGTTTAAACTGAGTAGGAAAATGCTCTGATAAGATTTTTCAACCACATCCATTTATTTCAGTGGTCTGGAGGGTAAAAGCTTGTTCCATGAATGATAAATGATCCATTTTCCTGTCTCCCTCACTAAATATTTGAATTATAACTAAGGCATGAATCCATCGTGACACCTTTCACCCTGCCTGCTTGGTCAGGGTGTCTTTAATGACCTGGTACTTCCTCCTCCTCCCTCTTTCTTCCTTCCCCTTCCTTTCAAACTCGGAAGATTTTTACAACTGTGACCAACACTGGAAATGGAGGACTATGACGTTCGCTCAGCCGCCAGCATCCTGGCGTCCGTGAAGGAGCAGGAGGCGCGTTTCGAGCAGCTGACCCGAGCCCTCGAGGAGGAGCGTCGCAACGTCAACCTGCAGCTGGAACGCGCAAACCTGCCTCCCAACCCCCCAACCAGCCAACCAATGCCATGGCAGCAGGTGGTGATGCAGGTAAATGAAACCAGCATGCCAGCCCGACATCATTTTCAACCATCAAATCAAATCCAGCCACCAATCTCTTCTTCTTGCGCCCTCCTGTTTGAGCAAGCTCATTCCACTGCCATGCCATGTCATCAGTGTTGGTACTCAGTGTGTTCAGTTTCTCTTCAGTTTGGGAACTTGCTTCCTTTTGTCTGAGCCTGTCCTGGATGTTATGTGACAGTCTGCCCCGTGGTGACTCATCTTTGAAAGAAAGCTGATGAGATTCAGCTCCTCATTCTCTTTTCCTCCGTCCCCTCCTTATACCCCACCGATCGCCATCCAATCACATGCTGTCCTTCTCAAACCGTCCTTGATATTGTCTTGTGGGTTTGCTGATTGGACGTGGCCTTTTGCCCAGCGCCTGGGGAACATTGTAGTCCTGGCCTGGGCTTCTGTCAATGCTGGCTGACTCAGCCGGATGGGAAATGTAAGATGAAGAAATGAGACAGCTGTAATCCCTTGAAAATGTCAGCAGTGACAACAGTACATTGATTTACACTCCTCAAACTGGTATCTGCCATGTTGAATAGAAAATGTAATGGTTATAATCCATTGACTGTATATTAGCACTGACGTCTCCTTCTGTTGAATACAAATGAAACCAAATACACCAGCACTGGCAAACTGCTCAACAGCCTGCCATACACATAACTTGCAAAGGTATTGTGTAAACAAAGTAGCGCAAAGCATGCAGAAGGGTTAAAGCTAAATGTGGCTGGCTGTAGGCTAGCTGGACATCCACAGTGGTTGCAATTCAGGTCCAGCTCCTCTCCTTTTCAGTTCAATTATGGTTTGTTTAACAGGACAAGTTGTGTGTTTACTTGTTGCCACAGAATCAACAAGATGCTCCTCCATTTCCTACTGCTGTCTGTTCAACTTCATTTGTGTTTACTTTCATCACCATGGCTTTGTTTTTATGCTCTCTGCTTCAGCCAGCTTGTTTCCTGATTGGGTTTTGTTATATTCTATGTGATGAAACACAGAAGTCATGCACAGCTGTCTTTGGGTCTTTGAGTCATATTTCACCTCAGGAAAGCCTCATCCGTCCTCTGGGATCATTGGGTAGGAAAAATCAATCTTAACACACCTCACACCACAGGAAAATTTAATAAGGCAATCATTAGGACTACCAGATGATCAGGAATTTGCTGATTTTGGTCGGAAGGTGGGAATCTTGGACAAATTTGGGCTGATTATCTTGTAAAGTGTACCTCACATATGATATAGAGCAGAATGGAGCTGGTGAAACACCTTCATGTAATAAGCCCTTGAATGATTAACTTTATTATGTGTTACAGCATCATGACAGTATAATACAAAACAATACACAAGCATCAAATATCAATTAGCGTCACACAGCACAGCAGAGGACCCTGTATAGAAACTTATATGCTTTGTAAAAACATACATCCCACCACACACAGGGTTAACAAGGTGCCATTTCCTTGGTGTGTCTGAGTTTCTACCTTCTGTGGTGGGGCCAACCCTGATGTATGAACATGAGGTTTCAAAAGCTAGGCAAACAAAGGAGAAACTGGGCCCTATTGTATACCCCATTGAAGCGAAGTGTTGAATGAAGTGAGCGTGTCTTCCCTAATTTCCACCTGATGCAGGATTCATTTATATGCTCAGTGTCACAGCCGTTAAAAAAGTCAATGAACATGCTCTAAAATGGAGCTGGTGTGTTGCTGCAGAAATTGACTGTGCTTCAAACCTCCTCATATCTGGTCTAAAGTCTGTGATGCAGTGTTTCTGATACTTTCAGAGGGACTGACACACATCCACAAGATCAAAACACACTTGTTACTGAGCTTGCTTTCACATGGGATGCACAGCAGCACTCACCTACCGTTAAATGTTAGAGCATTTGTTGAAAAATTCGGTTAAATGTTCATAACAGGATGGAGAGCTGAGAGACAGTGTGGGGTTTTTTACAGTAGAAATGAGAAGAAAAAACACTCAAGACAAAAGACTTTCTCAAAACACTGAGCTATGTTTATAATGTTTGTATACATACAAATGAATCTAACTGATAATCGTGCTCACAGATAATAATACACGATGTGTGGTGTGTTTTATGCACACAATTGAGAAAAGAGCCAAGGCTTCCTGCAGAAAAGTAAGAAATTAAATTGCTAAAAGCCTGCAGTTATTTGATGTTTAGTATCCAGGTCTATAACAAACATAAACCTCCTAGATCCTACTTGTTTAAACTGGAAATTTAAAGCATTAATGAGGCTTTGCTTTTGTGGTTATGTAGAAGTGTCTGACTCGTCCTTTGGATCGTTTCTCATGCGCTGGATGCTCCAATTGAGAAAAACACTTGAATCTGAGCATTAACATATTTCATACAGTGTTCTGTGTGTGTTCTTTGAGTTAAATGGCACAATAGATGCAGAGGACTTAAAAAATCCATATGAAATTCTGACCAAACATCTGACCCTGCTGTGTGAATTGTGAAACACCATCACCCCAGCATATACTGATTTAAAGGTCATGAGAGCTGACACACTGGTTGGTTTGATCTATGTTACACCCAAAACAAAACCATGTATTATCACGGCAGATAATTCATTCCATTTGTGTCCTGTGTCTGGCTTTGCACCAACAACATGCGTCCTCAAAACACCAAAATATTGACCCACATATCTAAACCTCTGCACGCCTTCATGCCATCAGAGTACATCCCACTTTCTCCGAAGAGCTGTTACCTCACAGCAATGCTCAAGGAGGGCAAGTAATTTATGTCGTGCAGATATTTCCAGACCTTTCCAGAGATTTTTTCACTCTGGGGTAAGACCATGTCCTCTGAGAAACTCTTCTGGACTTTACTTACCAGAATCTCAGATTCTGGGAGCACTTAATGGCGATGTAACACCTGTAGCTCCCTGATGCATCACCTTGAATCACAGCAAAAGAAGCTCTCATGCATTATTAATACAGCAAGACTAACAGAGGTGAAACTGTTTTACCCTCATTTGCCTGCGGTTGTATTTGCTCGGTCACATTTTGTCAGCAGTCGATGTCAGCGCTCATGTTTAAAGGGGCTCTCTGCCAATTTGGCCTCATGAAGGTTTAATAAAGACGGTGCAGGAAAATTATAGTGGACTCTTCATCTCCACACACATTACAGGGCCAGTCCCCTTCCCCAATATGTGAGAGAGTGAGATACCCTGCTTCCCCATAAATGGCTCCATGATTTATCTGCCTAACATGACAGGCTGTGAATTAACCCGCTCACCAACATGATCACACACATCAGACTCACTAACACTCACAAACACACTTGCTGGTCCAATTGGTGGTCAATTGGGCGTAGCAGGGCTTTGTCACGTACCCTTTTCCCATTTTACATCAATTTAAAATGTCATCAGTCACCAGGCTTTGGACGGACGGCTCTATCACAAACACCTATAAATGCCAGAGAGAATTGCTTGTGAAGGTTAGGGGCTGATCAGTGTGTGCTCCAAACACCAAAAGAGTTATTGGCAGTGTGGTTTTTAGCCAGAAGTTGTGTGATTGTACAGCACCTGGAGACCAGCTTTATTACAATAATGAAATTGCATAATATGATAGGAATGCATCAGGTCATTCTCATTCATTGTTTTCCTTATTTTCCATTGGAGCTGCCCTGTAAATTGGATTTTAATTGCTAATGATGATTTTGGCCTTTAAACAAACAAACAAACAAACAAATATGTTTGACAGCAGTTATTTCACTGTCAGGCACAAACCTCCTCATGGGAGTCTGGAGAAAATATTCTAAAAAAAGTATTACCTTATCTATAATGCATATGGTTTTATATTACGTTCAGTTTCGCCATTTTATTTTTATTAGGTATTTAATTTTCTTATTGTTAGTTTCCCTCCAATACACAGATGCACACTAACACTGGGCAATAGTGAGTTAGTGGTAGAGCAGTCTTTAATTCACGAGGTTAGGGGTCCGATTGCATATTGGCCAAGACATTTCAACTCTATATGCTCCCACTGATGCATTTAGATGTGTAAGACTGTGATTAGCTAATACCAGAGGTCACTTGATATAGCAGCGTCCTCCACCAATGAATATGGTGTCAGAGCAGTGAAACAGCTGGAAAAAACTTCCATGTAAGCTCGAGTTCATTAAGCATTCACACACTGTAAACAATGCAGCTCTCACTGCCACTTCTGCCTCATCTCTGCTCTGTTGAACAAAGTTATCAGCAGTAATTTTAGAAAGTCATTCAAATAAAGCACGATTACTTTAAAGGTCACACTATCTAATGTTTTTCAACAAGTTTACAGCAGTGTAAGATGTTCCCAGACCAAATGTTGAAGTTTCTTGCATAAAACTCTGTTCAGGTATGATATGAATGCACTATTTGTGCTGAATGGACTCTAAGTGTAAATCCTCATGAGCTGTGTAAAAACCAAACTCCTTTCTATCATTAGATGTGCCTTTGGCTTTCTGTCACTGTGCTCTAATGTTTACTGTGTCTGCACTGACATGCCCAAACATGGTCCTTCAACAATAATCTAGCTCATGGAATGGCTTTAGGAGAAGTGGTATATCCCCTAATCATTTCTTTTTTGAGAAAATGTGTCAATAGACTGTTCGAGCACACATTTTCTGAAAGGAAAGGAGCAAGCTGCAGAGAAAGAGAAAGGGTCTTTCTTATGTTTTGGGGGTTTATGGACAGGACACAGATACATGTTTTTGTAGAAATCATTTAAAAGTTTGCTTTGCATTACATTTAACCTTTAAGGTTGTACTCACAATTCAGTTTTGACAACAGGTATGCCAGGCCTCTGTTGCCACAGCAGAGTCACAATTTAAATGTTCTTTTCTCCCAAAAATAAAATTAAATATTAAGTATGTTTGACTGTACAGAGGGCAAAATGAAAGCATGAAAACCCCATTATCATAACCATTAACCTCAACTAATTTATTAACAAATGCAGTCACACTCTAACCTTACACATCAGATGGACCATTCAATATTTTTCACCAGTTCATCTGGGCAACAGCACATGGAAATTGTTTACAATGTGCAGAAAATTACAAAAGCATACTTAGTAGGTAATTTGATGATCTTGCCATCAATCAATTGCATTAATGACCAATCAGATAATGTAGTAGGCGGTTTTCATTGTTGTTATTTGTTTTTCATTTAATAAAGAAATGCGGTCCAGATCCGACAAACTGCTACTGAAGCTGTTAGCATCTATGCTAATCTCTGTACAAATATCACTTCCTGCTGTCATCTCACTTGTAGCTCCCACCTCTGCCTACTTTAATGGAGACGTGCTGTTTAGAGCCCAGCACAATAGTTGTAGAGAAGTGCTTGTCAAAATGGATCTGTCTGATTACAGATATTCAAACCAGGCAGACCCAGCTGCACTGCAAGGTTAGTCACACTGTAGTTTGCTGAAACTGAACATTTAACCTCAAAATGTGGGGCATAAGGCCAGGGATAAACTTGATGTTTGACCTCATGTTTATAATTTTGTCTGCCAGTGTCATCAGCACTGTTGCAAATGTACTTGCCAATATGTGCTATTGTGCAAGGGTACACCGAAGAGCTCATGCTGTATACGCCATGATGAGTGAGAGGAGCTACAAGCTGCAATTACACTACTCTGGGATGAAAAGGAACAAAATAAACTGGAATAATCAATCATGAACAGATAAACAGTTGTGACTGATGACTGACCACATTATTTGCATTGACTGCACTGTTTTTAAAACATTTCCTGCTGTGCACTGATTAGCACTGAGGAAAATGAGGAAAGGGCAGTTTTAGATTAGTGTAAGGATACATGTTTTTTTTAAAGATGTGAAAAGTTAAAAAAAAAAAAAAAAAAGTTTAAAAAAAAGATTGATGATTTTCATCTCTATAGAGATTAAATAACCATAATTACCATTTCAGCCTAAATCATTTGTAATGCTAGTTTCCACCACACACTCCTCAGACTCTGTGATATATGAAAACAGAGCACGGATCAGTAACATAATGTTTCAAATTTCCAACCCCTCAGCAAGACTCAAATAAGGCCTGTTATTATTTTCAGTGTGTGAATCAGTTTAATGAGATCAGATGTTGGTAATAAGACTGATAAACCACTGATCGAGATAGCGCCCTCCTTCATGGTGCTGAAAGTTGAGCAGATTGTGTCCAAACACCAGAGGGCTGCTCACACTTTTATCTGTCTTTATCATTTAGATCAGGATTGTCAGCATTAAACACAGCTGAGCCCAGAGAGCAGACACTGTATCACTCAAACCTGAAGGAAAGTTATTCAGAGATTTCTGCAGATTACTCCTGCTCAGCTCAAACACTGATCTGAAATGGTCAACACTTCTTTTATCACAAAGCCTCAACCTTCAGTTTCTTTTTGAAGGAGTTGTGTGCTATCTTTTGCTGGGTGCATACTGACCAAACTACATAATGTGAATACTTAAGACACTGACCAGCAAATGCCTCTTTAATGTATACAACAGCCAAGCAACATTAAGTGAGAAGAGAGCCAGGGCTGGGATGGCTCTTGTGGTCCGGTGTGCTTTATAAAAACCCTTAAAGCAAGAGATGATCATGTGGCCCAATGACCTTGACCTTTTAGGTTCAAAATCCAGTCATTTCATCCCTGAGTGAAGAAAGATGGAAGAATAGAGGGAAATCCTCCAAAGCTTTTTTTAGGATGTTGTGCTGAAAAACAAGTCGATGAACATGAAACACAGTTACCTTGGTCTTCAACCTATGACCCCAGAAATTTTTATCTTTTTGTAGGTATTGTGTTTACAGGTTATGGGTAAAAATAAAGTCAAATGACCTTGACTATGAACCAACTTGTGCCACAGTTTACCTTCAGAGTTAAAATGTGCCCAAAGATTGACCAAAATCTCGAAAAAGCACTATAATATTTTATGTTCACAGGCAAGGGATGAACATGAGGCACATTGACCTTAGTCTTCGATTTATGACCTCTAAAATCTTTCTTATTCTGCGTACTAAAAAGGATGAACACAAGACCCAATGACCTTGATCTCTGATATCGAATATGTAATCATTCTGAAAAATCTCTAATAATGGGTGGATGATCAACCCAAAATTATGCCCAAGGCCTTGGCTATCAACAATGCTGAGGTACAAAAATTCATTAAACTGTTGGTTAACAAGCAACACTTTTCATATTGATATCAAAACTAAGAATTAAAGCCAGCAAAGCGATGTAACATAGCCTTAATTATTTTAACTACGAAAAAGGGCAGCATTATTAAAAGTGGCAAAGATAATTGTGTTTTACAGCTCAAGCATCCCCTGTGGAGGCTTCAGATAACACATTTTGAAGATAATTACATCCTAACAATAATCATTTATGGCAAATTATGGCAAATGATTGCAGCTGAAAAGGTTAAGACTGTTACACTGATTTCAACACAGCAGGCAGCGCTGTAATGTGCAGCCTGATATTAAGTGAAATACTGACTGGACAGCAGCCAAACATCTCAAATAAGTCTAAATTTGAGAGTGTGACAGTGTTACATGGGAAAAAAAGCTCTCATTCTCACTTCAGATTTTATGTCCCAAAGACTGATGAACCCTACAAGCTGTTAAAATTTGTGATAATAGCTCTGGGGCTATTCTTGTGGAGATAAAGACATTGGATATCCAATGTATTTTGAGAAATAAACAAGAGACCTTAGCTGATAATGTAAAGAATGAATTGTGGTTTGGCAACACCAGGTGGCAACATCTGGTGTTAAAAATGAAGCAAAAATAACAGCAAAATAATCTGCAGTTCTTTGAGTGTCCACCTGAGGCTCTGTGTAGGAGCTCTGCACATTGTGTTATGTGTATTTTAGAGGTATGGTGCTTATATGTCTACATATGCAGAAACAGTAAACATTAAAGCACAGCACTACACAGCTAAAGCCCCATCCACTTCTTCAGAGCTTATTCGTAAAGTCAGTGAAGAAACATAATGATACACTCTTCCTCCTCTTTGTGAATCTATGCTCGTCAGTCAATCAATCAATCAATTAGTCTTTATTGGAATAGCTCTATAACAGATCACGATTATCTCAAGACATTTTACAAAGAGCAGGCTAATGCCATGAGCTACTTTAAAAAACAATAAATACAGAATTTTTAATTTATTATTCATCAATCAAGGACCAACATACATTCACCATGAGTAAAGCTCTTTGCCACATTTAGCAAAAGTTGCAATAAAATTTTTTTTCTTTAAAAATCTTTTTATTGCGATTTTGGGCCATAAACAGAGCAATACAACATCAAAAACATTGTTGTCAGCTATGCCCCTTATAAGCTCCAACCCATTCCAACCAACCTGACATTATGATGCTATTTACGATAATACTAATAACACAGGGTTATTAATAAAAATAATAACAACAACAATAACAATAAAATGAATTTTCAAGCCCTAAAGGTAGTATGGTTGCAATCAAGACAGAAATAAATGTATAAATTAGACCTCACTCTGAGAGCACAAACCTCCACCAAAGCAGCTCACATAGTGCTGCTTCAACTATAATCAATCTTCCATGATGAAACAACCCCTGTAATATGATTCCTTGTACCTGAAAACCTACAGTGCTCAGCATAAATGAGTACACCCTTTCAGATTTGTCAGAAAACCTTTAGTTTCCTTTCAAAATCAATATTTTCTATGGCATACTATACCAAAAAATACTCCCCCAAATGTGGGCCATTGATTGCAAACAAGATTTTTTAAGTTGCACACAAAAAAGTGTTTTTCTTAATTTAAGATCAGGATCCAAAAATGAGTACACCCCATTCAAATGAGTGGGAGCAACGCTAAATTTTAGTTATTATATTACCCTTATTTTCATCTTATGGTAAAAAAAAATGTTATGTTAAACTCAGCTTTGTCAACACTTTGGAAATTGTTCTTTTGTTCATATAGATATAAATTAATACATTACTTTTAATAAGGGGTATACTCATTTATGCTGGGCACTGTAACGCTGGCACTTGGTAATATACTGATATCATTATTTGTTTGTTGAGTAAAATGATGGTTTACTAATGGCGGTTCTTGTAGTCACAACCAAAATCTAATCATTTTTAACTTAGGCCATTGACAACATCTCTTGAATATTTTAACAAAATCCATCCAGTAGTTTTTCCATAACCTGGAAACAAGCAAACAAATCGACAAATAGAGACATCAACATAACCTCCATTGAGGAGGTAACAAAAATAAAACCACATAAATGAATAAAGTAGTGAAGACATTTGAGGTAGAGCCCAGAGCCTGATAGGTGATATAAATCAGGACATAAAGAAATCCCCAGAGTCCTGGCAAGGCTTTAACTACCAGCTTGTTTTCCGATTTGATATTTTATGACATTTGTTTTGGCTCAGCCTGCTCCTCGTGTTAATAGGTATGTCCCCTGGAGACGCTTTGACCGTTGTGTTTGAACAATGAGTGTAGCAGAGGTTTCTTGTAAACAGCACTGCCCTACTTTCTGAGACCTTACTAATTGAATTCTGATCCTCATTCACTTCAGTGAAACACTTTATGAATGATAGTGTTTACTCCACGCTGTCCTGTAAAAACCATCCCATCACAGCCGTCGGTCACTCCATTAGCCCTCCTGATGTGATTACCAGCGGCGACTCAGTGACACGCACCGAGACGCCTTTACATCAGCATCCATTGACGGGGCCCTGAACATGTGACCGCTCCCATGCTTGGACTTTTTACTCTCTTTTCATTTGATATCGTGTTTGCTGGTTGTAATTGATTTAGCCTGGAGGAGCATTATCTGGGAGGCTCTGAAAGGTCAAGTGGAGCACGGTGACAGTTCCTCTCTGCTTGGATAAAAAAGGCAGACAGCACTCAGACACCCACGTCTGTTTGGAGCAGAGGGAGAAGGTGACCTCATTTCAAATACGCCAGACACCTTGTCTATCGACGCGCTGCCTGGCAAATGCACGATTCCCATCTCACCGTGCATACAATCACTGGGCTTCATCAAAAGGGAAACTCTGGGTAATTCTTGCACTGTGGATATCATTAAATGTCAGTGTTTGGTATTCAGACGCCATATTCCTGGGACGCAGAGGCATATCATCCCCTCTTGCTAATGTTGTGGGAAGTTTTCAAAGGCTTGTGAGATTCAGCGAGAGAGGGAACAGTGCACGCTTTGATCTGCGCTGCTGTCTGCTGGTTGAGAGCTGTTGTGCCATCTCTGGGCCTGCACATCTTCAGCACAATCATACGACCCCCTCCCCGCTTCCAGCCGCCCCCCACCCACTTTCATCCCTGCAGCCCACAGAAGCCCTGTCGAGGAACAATGGACACAAAGGGCTGAGGGTGCTATAGCGACAGGAGATCTATCCTCGCGCTGGCAGGGCCCCGGAGCCCCCGTACCCTCGTAAATCACCTGCCTAACAATGAGCCTCAGTTTAACCCCCCCTCCCCTGTCTTTCTGTCTCACTGTGCCATCACGGACCTCCTCCCCTCCCACAGACACCCTAATTACCTCGCTGTAAAAGTGGCTCCTTTGTTTATTTTTGTATACCGTGCTGTTTCCGTCCCCTCCCACAACACTTTACTCTTAGATTATAGCTTCTGTGTTGGTGTGGCGTGCAGAAAAGTCACAGTTATAAATTCATATGGTGTTGCCACTGATGTCGTATGCCTCCATCATGGATTACAGCAGCGGTTCTCAATTACTTTCTGTCATGCCCCCCCGCAAGATCTATATATTGTCGTCACAAAGTCACAAAAAGGTCAAAGTCAAGATTTTTCTCAATATCTCAACATACCAATTTCTCAATTGATTAGTGTCTAAACACAGAATTTAATAGCATTTATTTACCATTTTTATTTTCACACATGAATAACAATTTATATTTTAACCCTGTAGCATCTTAAAAAAGAAACACAAGACAAATTAGCATTTCACATTCCTATGTCTGTTAAGACTCAACTAAAATGTTTAAAGGGTTAGTTTGGGATTTCTTGAAGTGGGGCTACTAGAAGCCAATGGCACTAGTATATATGATAGTCAATGAAGCTTTGTCCACGGGGGGAGAAATCCGGTGCATGGTGCCACTGGAAGGCTCTTACATTTAGCTCACATATAGCTTGAAACTACTGATAAAAACTCTGTTGGCCTGACAATGCGCTACAGTAAGATTCTTTACAGCGTTTAACTTTTCCTCGTCAGTTTCAGCTTCACTTCATGTCCAGCGTTCATCTGTTCATGTGATGGAGGAATGCTTAGTGAAGGGGGCGTGGCCTAATGTCCCTGTAGTAAGCAGTGTGCTATGTTCATGTTATTGAGGAATAGCATAAATATTTTCAAGTATCCGTGCATGAAATCTGGTTGTTTTTGTCAAAATTATGCCACAATATATTTTACTCAACTGTACCTGAAATTCCTGTTAAGGGCCAGCATTCAGTTTTGTAAATACTAGCTCTTTTCCCCTTTGTTACCATTTATTCTCGCAAATTCCTGTAAAATCCTGTTAATATCCGTTAATTCCCATGGAAAGTGTCCAACTTTGAAAATTCCGAGAATTTTACAAAGACTGTTCGATCAAGGCACATGATCCATCCTCTGTGCTCTGCACCAGACTTTGTGAAATGAATCAAAAAAGCAAAATACTGACATTCATGCCCCAAGACACTGTGTGCCACGTGCTCTAATACAATATGATTGTTTCAGTTATTATTCTTTTCTTTAAAATACATTTTTATGAAGTATATTATAAAAACTTCACAGATTTTTTTTGTCTTTAACAGAGAGAAGTCTATAAATTAAACCTTTTTTTTGTTCACACAAATTCCAATTCCAGTTTAACCCCTTAAAGCCTGTTGTATCATATTTGATACATATTTTTATGATACATCTATCTAATCAATACGATCAACAAATCAACAAAAAAAAAACATCTGAATGCAACCAGACAAATGATAAAAAATGTCCTCAAGTATGTATGCCAAATTTTATGGAATTTTTTTTTTATTTTTTTATTTGGATTCAGTAGAAAGGGAAATAAACATTTAAACTCCAAAAATTTTAGAATTTCTGGCTATTATTTGTGTTTTCAGGCTTTAAAGTGTTAAATTGATTTATATACCCCTCGAAAAAAAAACAAAAAATCACAGAGGGATTACAAAAACAAGTTTTGCTTCAATTTGATCAAAATACTTAATGCCACGAAAGTAAAGCGGATCTTCCTGTTGGCGTTAAGGGGCACGCTGTAATGAAACAGTGCACAGGCACACTCTGTAATTTGGATGCAGGGAGGCATGTTTACATTATTAATGAAAGCTACGCTGTTTTCACAAAGCATGAAAGCATACAAAACAAAGGGCAACACAGCTGAACATGTGGGCAGTGCACAGTGAAATGTGCCAAAATCCCCTTTTCCCCCTGGAGGAAATCCTACAGCTCCTCAGTGAAGCGGTCTATTGGGGTGCTGTCCCTCTGGAGCTCTATCTTCACAGTCTGTTTTTGACTTCATCGGTCTCAGAACTTGGTCCTAAATTAGGAGATGGTACCAGGGCTGAACAAAACTATGCTGCCACAGGAACACCAGCTTCCACTGAGAGGATTTTGGCACATTTTGTTTCAGGATGCTGCCCACTAGGACCTCCTTACACGTTTTACCTCAACGTAAAAGTGACTAATCAGTCTTTCCACAGAGGTAAAATACAACACCAACTGGTATCATTACAGGGGAAAAATAATCAACCGAAATAATTTTTCTAAACTTTTTTGGAGGAGTACATTGCCTAGGCCTAAGGGAGACCAAACAAAGAACTGAATCCAATTTTTCAGCTGTTAATTCCCCGTCCATTATCACCACAGCTACTGTATGCTAATGTTCTGCTGCGTGTCTTTACATCTCATCCAAACAAGAACAAACACAAATACATCGTAAGGATTTCAAATAACATGGGGATAGCATCAATATTTCTTTTTGCTCAAAAAAGGTATCTGTCAGCAGTAAACATTGCACCATTTCACTTCAAAGTCCAAATTTCTTATTAAATCAGAGACAGACTTTATAAACAGTTTCTCTTTAAAGAAGCAGCAGGACCTTTGGTGTCCACTGAGTTCAGACATCAATAATTCTGTTTAGAAATCAGAGTCAAAGTTTTCTTATCCAAGCTCATTTTTATTACTTACACCTTAAGAACTGAGCAGTAAAAAAGTCTAAATTAATATTAACACTACAAATACATCTGACTTCAGTATTTTAAAGATTGCTACTGGCTCAATTAGAACAAATTCATGTTAATAAAGGGAACTTAGTGCATAAAGTGAATATAAGGGACTATGTCAATATTTGTAATTTTATGTATGTATTACACAAAACAGAGTGTAATATTGTTTTATAATATCATGTAACATACTGGGGGGCTGGAGCTTATCTCAGCTGACACCCTAAACTGGTCACCAGCCAATTGCAGGGCCACATAGAGAGACAGACAACCATTCACACTCATACCAGTGAGCAATTTAGAGTCACTAATTAACCTGACTAGCATGTTTTTGGTCTGTGGGACGACCCTGGGTGACCAGAGAGAATCCACACATGCACAGGGAGATCATGAGGAACATCATGGGGTTCAAACCGGCTACCTTTTTGCTGTGAGGCTCACGCGCATACTGCGCCACCGTGCTGCCCATGTTGTATTTCATCATAGTGAAAAACACAGTACTGTTTTGTAAAAAAAAAACTTCTTACATTTTGTGTTTTAAACTGCTTCAGTAATGTCCGTCTATGTTATCTGAATGGCCTGTAATGAATGTGATGATGGAACGATCGTCCAATCACCTCCCAGATATGCTTTTGAAAGGTTTTGTCCATTCCCAAACACTTTCTGTGGGCTGTTGTCCTGATGCACTGCTTAAATGTATTGAACGGTCCGCCTGGTGCGTCAGGTTACATTTATTCAATCACCTTTCACATTTTTTGAGATATTTGACAAACTTAAACACTCTTACTGTGATGTTGTACAGACAGACGTGAAATACATCCCATGGATTTGTGAAACAGGTCATCTGATGTGTCAGGTTATGAAACCCCCTGGTTATTACATTTTTGGTCTTCTTATAATCCTTGTCTCCTGCTGGGCCTCCATTTTAAACACCGGCGTCCTGGGAGGTGTGGACACAATCATGCTCAAGCACAGGGTACTAGTCTGAGTAGTGGTCCAGGCCATTCTTAATGTCCTCTGTATATCTTGTGTTTTTCTTCATCTGAGCTGCACAGTTAATGTGGAGGCAGGAAAGAGTCACTGTTGGCCTCAAAAAGTAATAATGGCTACCATAGTGCCTAGTGCTAAAATGTCCCCCATTATTTTAAAAAGGCTTATAGATGTAAAATCACACATTATCCTATAAGGAAAGAACACGTTTATGAAATTAGCAATGATTTTGAATAGGAATTAAGCTTTTTTTCTCTTGTCTTCACCCTTCTCTGCAACATATGAGGGTCAAAGTGGTAAAAATATAAATAAAGTGAATTTCACATTAAAGAATTGATTGTTTAATACACCTTTACTTGTAGCTCAATTCTGTTTCTCTTTTGTGCCGTCTCAGTCTAACAGCCTATAAAGTCCCTGTAATCCATTTGAAATGATGATGAATGTATCAAACATTAAAGAGCTGAAACTCTTTG
This sequence comes from Cetoscarus ocellatus, assembly GCA_037902135.1. Lineage (NCBI taxonomy): Eukaryota > Metazoa > Chordata > Actinopteri > Labriformes > Labridae > Cetoscarus > Cetoscarus ocellatus. Next base: position 1,660,451 of record JBAMNC010000434.1, read on the forward strand.
CTTATTCCCTCTACACCTCCTCAACTTAAGCCTAAATGCATCGAGCGTGCCATCGAAGTTAAGCTTATCTTTTATTCAGCCACTCCAACATTAAGAGTCAAGTTCGAGGCAAAGACCCATGAATCACACCGCTAACTGCTCGAGGTAGGGGGTCGGTGCTTTCAGCTCCGGACAGGGGCCGCTGACATGGAAGGACAGGAATTTTTACTCAAGGTTGGGGCTGCGCATATTTGCCGGGTCCAGATGAACAGGAGAGAGAGATTTAGAGGGGAGGCAGAAGGAAAAAAAGGCTTTTGTGCTGTGGGCTATTTATATTCCTCTGGGGCAGCTCAAACCTTCATCCTTCAAATCAGCCCCAATGCTGGTGGACTTAATGCCCGTCCGACTGCACCTCCCTGCCATTTGATCACGATCCATTAAACTATTAGGCTCCGTGAAGGCTCTAAGAGGAGGTATCTGCTCCCATTTCTCTATCAGACACTCGCTGCACTCCCATAGGTGAGGAGGAAGGATAAATATCTTGAAGGGCACTAAATTAGTCTGAAAGTTTCCAGACGGAGAGACAATGTTTAGACTTTAAGCCTTCATGTTGAATTTGTATTTATTGCTGTGATCCAGTTTTGTGATGCTGCTCTTATTACCTCTGCCAAGTAGGTTATGGTTTTGACCCTGTATGTTTGTTTGTTTGTTAACAAGATTACGCAAAAACTACTGGATGGATTTACATGAAAATTTTACCAGAGATGTGGTTTGGTCCAAAGAAGAAGCCATTACATTTTGGTGGTGAACTGTACATCTGTCTGGATGCAAAAAAAAAATCCAAAATTTTGAAAAATCTCATAAGTTAACATTTGGCTGAATTTTAAAAAATCATATCTCTGACATCACTTCATTGATTCGATTCAGAATTTAAAGAATAATATATATAACATGTCTCTATCATCAAGGTAAATTTCATGTGGATCTGACCCAGAATGACGTCACTAAAAATCATTGAAGTTTATAATGGCAAATCCCATTCATTTCTCCTCGGTTGCTGTGAGGGTTTCACCCCCTCTCCGTCATTATGGGAATTATAGTTTATTTGCAAACTGATTTAAGATTTTTCAAGCCTATGTGACTTTATTTCCCAGCTTCCCTTGCAATGCCAGCAGAGGAGTTCTCCACATAGACGGACATGAGCGGAGACTCGGCCGTCCAATCGGAGCGCATGGTGATCCAGAATTGTATCTTTTACAGGGATTGTGGAAAAGCCACTGCCGTAACTGAGCTGCTTGACAGAGGTCTGCGCTGTCTGAATGCTTTTCTAGTTACTTTTTTTGAGCCCATATTTTTCCTTAACTCAGGTTCTTCTATTTAATTTTGAAGACTGCTAGAGTATGTCAACAATCAGTGATGTCCAAAAAGCCTTCTAGATTTCACATATTGAGAGCCTTGATCACCTGTATCCTCAGCCCTTTTTTCCAGAAGACTTTTAGACAACTTCCAGGCTGTTTTTTGTTGTGATCATCCAAACAAAAAAGCTCTTTTAAGAGTCACAAATGATCTCCTGATGCAGTTGATGTAGGTTATCGTTTAGCTCTTGCTATAGAGCACAGTGCATTGATCAGCAGACTCAGACTCCGTAACCTGGCACACTGGATGGCCTGTTCAATATATTTCACTTGTCCATCTGGGAAAGAGTCCATAGAAAGTATTCGGGGAAGGCGGAAGCTTCAGAAACTTATCTGTCAGGTGATTGTATGATTGATCAATCACATTTATTACAGGACAAACAGATAATGTAGTAGGCGAGCACTACTGCACTACAGAACGTGAACCACTTTGTAAAACAAGTTTTCATTAAAACATTTCATGTCAGTGTTGTTATTTTTTCATTTAATAAAGAAATGTGGTCCATACCTGATAAAACTGCTTCTGAGGCTGTTAGCATCTAAACTAATCTCCCACCCTCCTCCTGCTTTAAAAGGGCTCTTATAGGGTCGTGCCACTGCGGGCCGAGCGCAATCATTGTAGATTGTAGACAAGACAAGATGAATCTCCCCCTGATTACAGTCATTGAATTAGAAGGATCTCTTGTGGTCCGTACCTGATTAAACTGCTACTGAAGCTTTAGGCATCTCTGCTTATCTCTGTTTGTGCAGACACTTCCTGCTGTCATCTCATGTGTAGCTCCCACCCTTCATCAGGCAGGTCCAGCTGCTGCACAGGGTTACAGACTCAGACCCTCATGTCCTTTCTCTTCAATGCATTAATGCAATAAATGATTTCACTGAAAACTGACTGACCTGTATCAGATTTGGACCTCCGTGTGTGGGGTGACTTTTGTTGTTGTGACTATCAATCACAAACAAACAAATGGAATTTAAAATCTGATCTGAGTCACATGACAGTGACCAAATTCATCTAGTAAAGATCACTTTTCACTGCAGTGGGGATCAGTTTAGTTCAGTACAGTTTGGAGCAGTAAACCCTGATCTCCATTGTGTTTCCACCTCCAGCTGTACCCTTAGAGGTGGGGATGTGAGCAGATAAGAGAGGGTCATACCAGCCATGTAATTGCGTGACGTCACAGCAGCTTGGCACAGTGAAGCAGTCTGAAGTATGATTGTAGACGAAGAGATGAAATGGAGGACTTTCAGCACTCCAGTACTGGAGCATTGCTCCATGTGGACATCCTTTACAGCAACAGCAGTGAACAAATCACATAATCCACGGCTTATTTGGACATGGTGAGGTGTGTGTTTTCATTTAGCTGCTGTCACATAGGAACTGATGATTATTGTGACCAATCAACAGACTGCAGCACTTTCAGCTCCACCCTTTATCGTTGGGGTGGTCAGTTGTTTGGGTACCTTCTCTCCTCATTGACAGTGGAAACACGTGTAACTGCCTACCGTACCGATCCAAACTGAACAAGGCTGCTTGGCGGACTCAGGGCCGATGATCAGCAGGGCCAGATCAGTATAAAGACACTGGTTGATTAGTTTCTCAATGAAAATATATTTTAAAGTCAAAACATTATGTTGTTCTTATTGCAAACAGTAACTTTTAGTCATCCTCTGGATTGATAAACTCCGCCCTCTGTTTCCATGACATGGTTCAGTCCTGTCTCAGAACCGAACCTGTGCAGTGCCGGTGCAGGCACATTTTGCGGGAAAGTCATTAGTTAGAGTATCAGAGCACCCTGTCTGATCTATAAGTTCACAAAATCAGGATATGAAACGTCAAAGAAAGAAGATGAAAGAGAGGAGCAGGCTCATAGAAATTTGCTTTGGAGATGGACATTTTCAAAGAGAGATGAGCAAATATCACAGAGTTATGATGGTTTCTCCCAGTAATTTATAGCCTGCGTGGTATTCAGATAGGAATGGGAGCATATTTCTGTTGCATGTAAATCATTTTTGTTGAATATTTATTATCTTGTGCCAGGCCACATACAACGTTGTTTTTTTATATGAACTCTTGGTAAAAAAAACAGTCATTTTTTGAGCAATATTTATGACCCTACACCTGCTTTTTGTGTTCAACTTTTGTTTGTCTGGATCTGTTTGAGGATGACATTTAGTCCAAACTGACTGCGTGGCTCTGTCATGAAGTTCAGTGACTAAAATGTCTCCCATGTGTTAGAAATAAAGGGCCCCCTCCCCTCACAGGACCCCGACGCCACCTGAAGAATGTGACCTCAACATTCACAGTGTCCAACAGGAAAACCAAACAAACGGCGACCTTTTTCACCTGAAAAACAGTCAATTAAAAACAGCCTCAGATCTTTGTAGTAGGTCCAGAGGTGTTCTTCAAAGCCTTGATTTAATTATCCTCATGAGTTCAACACACCTCTGCGACAGTTTTACTACATGACTTACAAGCATATAAATGCTTCTTAAATGAGGAACAGAAGCCACATTGAGCATCCTGCTTTGTTTTGTAGAGGTACATCAGGGCTTTATTGGACAGAGTTTCCTTGGGAGTATCTTAATAGCAGGAGGGACTCTGAGTTTCATTTTAATATCTCCCATGTGTGCTCTTCAATAAAAGTAACTAAAATGTTTATATTCAGGCCAGAAAAAAACAGTTCAGAGAAAAAAGCAGCTTCATCCTGCAGTTTAAACTCCAAAACTAAGTCTGATTTTTTTAAATACTTGCAAACGTGCCCTTGCCTTTGGGTCTGATGGAAGTGTGAGGAAATGAATGAGTCTGAAGTTTCTTTCTAATTTCTTCCACATTTAAGATGAACATCTACCTAGAGGTTTTATGGGGGTGTTCATTTGTTGACAGTGAAAGTATAGTGATGGGTGAAGAAGAAGCCCTTGAGTGTTTTAGTTTTTCATGCTGGTGTCACTGTTAGAAATCAAAGAAATTAACATAAAAGAAAAATCATGCAGTTCAAAAAGAAGTAAGTGGAAGTGTTAACTTATTTTTTCCCACCTCTTCTCCATGAATTGCTGATGGTTCACTTATCAATCAGCTGCCTCGTTAATGTATACATGTACAAAAGTATTCATTCTTTCGTAACATACTTCCTGTTTAAGTATGTCTTAAAGAAATCTTTTTTTATGTGCACAACAAATCACTTAAGAAATAGATAAGTGGTGACCACTTTGTGATCGTCAAATGCCTTCATTCCAATATCTTACGAAAATCATTTCTCTGTATCTCTTTTTGAATTGACTCATGCTTGGACATTGCTTGAGCTCCTCATCCAAATTGTTCCATAGTTTTGTTCCACAAATAGATATGTAAAAATTGTCTATTTTGTGCACACACTGGGGTATTTGAAATTAAATTTTGTCCTGAAATTGTAACTCCCCTCCCTTTCAATTAACATAAAATTAGAGTCATAGAGATGCAGTAAAAAGTGTGCTCATGCTTAAGGAACATCAAAACGAGATGTTTTGGTAAAGGACAAATTAAAAGGAAATTCAAAATACATGCTTCAAAGGTTGTTAAGCACCACTGCTTCTTTGTGTAAACCATGGTGACTGAAATGGAGCATGTGATGTCTTAGTAAAAAGCTGATGAATAAATAAAAACAGGGATTGGTTAAAGTGTAATTATTGCAAAAAAAAAGACAAAAGAGGAGAGAGTAGAAGAGCTGACAATTTGGGCCTGCTCTGTTGGTTGGGGGTGGCATGGTGGTGCGAGGTAGTGCACGTGCCTCACAGCAAGAAGATTGTTGGTTGGACTCCCCTTTTCAGCCAGAGTCTTTGTATGGAGTTTGCATGGCCTACCAATGCCTGCCTGAGTTTTTTCCAGGCACTCTGGTTTCCTCCAGCCGACCAAAAACATGCTTTTGTCCCTTTTATCCAACACAGAAAGAGTGTTCAAAATCCATTCAGTACATTTTAAATCAAGTTCTTTTTACCTTTACTTGAAGAGATTCAAAATGTGCTACTTTTCCTTGCACTTTAATAATATTTTATTTAAGTAACTTTTTTTATTACTCTTTCCTGCCTGGTTTGCAGAGACCTCTGACGTAGAATTTAATCTAGTCTGTGCACACTCAAATGTGGGAGTAGATGTATGCCATATTTGACACAAATCCATTTGCTAAATTCATAGATTTTTTTTACCTTAAGCCATGATCACCAAAATGTACTTCATTGATTCTTGAGTCAAAGACATTTATGCAAAGTTTAGAGATAGTCTTTCAAAGCAACCTTAAGACATATGGTAGTGCTCCCATGTAAAGGAAGGACAAAAGGTATGATGACCTTGACACACCAAATCTAAGCAGCTCAACCTTGTGTGAACTTTCTTTACAAAGTTTGGTAAACAGTAAATGGACTTGAGCTTATTTTCTAGTCTTTAAGCAGCTTCACACCGCAGGTCACATCAACACATTAACACTCATTCACTCTCATAGTCACTCACATCGCCATGCAACAGTTGGAGCTGGGCATCGTACCTGCAACCTTCCATTGACCAAACAAGTGCGCAGTCAGACTGCACCACCGATGCCTGTTTGGGCATTAATTTTCAAAGTGTTGTTGAGACATCATATGTCATCATCAATGTGCTTGATCTTTGACCTCCAAATGTAATTGTTTCGTCCTTCATTCTAAGTGGACATTTGTGTAAAGTTTAAAAGGATGCACCAACATTTTTTTGTTTTCATATCTTGCCTAACTCCTGAGTCCATGACAAGCAGAAAGACATAACTCTTTTAACTGTTCGTGCAGTAACTAGGAAGAGACGGGCAGAGCTTTATGTAATTTTCTGAAGAAATACATATGAAACTGTTGCACTGCCTCAGCTTCTCTTCATGCATGCTCAGCTTCCAAAACACATAGTTCCTCTTCTGAATATTCTGGTTTAAATAGGTAAGATTGTGGATCTTCATCAGTCTTGAAGAATTCATCCTTCGTACCAAACTTCTTCTACTCGTAAACAGAGGCTTTGTGTTGTTGACCTACTTACAAGCACGTCCGCAGTGGTTTGTGCATGCGCCCTGCGGTTTAGTTTGGTATGTATTTCTTTTGAAAATTACAAAAAGTGCTAATCTTAGTCTAAAGATAGATTATGTAACATAATGTGATAAAAAAAAGAGCCACAACAAGCACACAGGACCATTTAGAGTTGCTGAAGACTTTATCTGATGACTGTAGGCAGAGGCAGGCTAACACTTCCCACTGACTCCCAGTGTTTGAGCTAAGCTAATTAGCGGTGGGTGAGCTCTGCCCGTCTCTTCATTGGTACTGCATGCACAGTTGAAAGAATGGTGTGTATCTGCTTGTCATGGACACAGGAGTGAGGCAAGACACGAAAACAAATAAAATATATAATTTAAAGTATATACCTTCAAGCATGCACAAGAATAGCCTGGACAGTCTTTTAGTTCCAAAGACAGATGGATGCATGGATTGACAATGCAAAAATATAATCCCTCCAGCCTCAGGACTTGCTAGTGCAGAGCCCGAAAAGGAGCTGCAGCAGATTAATCATCCAGAAAAAGAAGTCTGAACAGGTTCCCTTAAGACCTTGAAACTTAATAGCAGATGAATCAACTCAGAAGAGGCTACGTTAACTCTCAGCTGGATACTTTACCTGGAATTAGACTTAAATCTCAGCTCTCTTTAATGCTAACAGAGCAAACCTCCTGGCATTAACAAGTTCCAGACGATCTTTGCTCTTCCACCTGTGAGCATCACGGGGATTACCAGCACTTTGTAACAGCAGCCGCAGCAGTCTGAAGGTGGTTAACCATTCGATTAGAGCAATTAAGTCAAAACCACACATGCATGCACCGACTTCTGTTTAATGACCAGAGTCAATCCTGATTCAGGCTTAGACGAGCCAGACTGATTGCTATTTTGGTTGCACACTCACACTTTGTCTAAAAGTCATTTGTCTTCACTCCTCTGAGGGGCCCTCTTTATGTGTTGGCATATATGGGAATGGTGAAGTGGAAAGAAACAGAGCATGGTATGTGAACCGTCTCACTCTGAGTGTCTGAGAGAGATTCTCTATGTGCAGGTTGATACTAAAGCACAGGAATGTGTGAAATGACTCTTGACATACTTTTCCAAGAGCTGCATACAAACTGATTTTACTACAGCTGTTTTCAAATGTTAGGACAGCATACCCTGAAACACAAACCCCACTTCCAGTAAGAGTTGGGACATTGTGTTTATCACAAATTAAAACAGAATGCATCCTTTTTGACCTATATTCAGTTGAATACACTACAAAGACTTTGAACCACAAGGGTTAAAATGATAAACCTTGTTGCTTTTTTTTGCAAATATTCACTAATTTTAAATGAAATGCCTACAACACTTTCCAAAACAAAAAAAGCTGGGACAGGAGCATGTTTATCACTGTGTTACATGCCTTTTCCTTTTAACACTCAATAACACTCAATAACCTTTATTAGTATCCCGTGGGAAATTTGTTTTGCAGCAGGCATCAGCACACCAGTGCATGATAAAACATAAAACACATAGGCATTAGGAAAATCAGGAAAAATCCTGAGCACAAGCCAAAAGGAAGGCACTTGCTAGTGCTTGTGAAGCTTTGTAGGTAGAATTCTTTCCCATTTTCTTTTACTACAAAGCCACACTGTTGTAACACACAGAATGTGGCTTTGCATTGTCTTGCTAAAATAATCAGGGACCTTCCTGAAAAGTACGTTGCTTGATTGGCAGCATATGTTGCTCCAAAACTTGTAAGTACCTTGCAGTATAAATGGTGCCTTCACAGATGTGCAAGTTACCCATGCCACTGGCACCAACACACCCCCATACTGTCACAGATTCTCGCCTTTAAACTTTGCGCTGAAAACAATTTGGGTGGTCTTTTTCCTCATTCCCCCAGAGGACATGGCGTCCATGATTTTAAAAAAACAATTTGAAATGTGGACTCAGACCACAGCACACTTTTCCACATTGTTACTCAGTCCATCTCAGATTAGCTCTGTCCAGAGAAGCCAGAGGTGTTTCTGGGTGTTATTGCTATGTGGCTTTAGCTTTGCATGGTGGAGTTTTAATTTTCACTTGTAGATGTGGGGATGAACTCCTTGATTGACAACAGTTTCCCAAACTGTTCCTGAGCCCACTTTGAATAAACCTTTACAGGATGATTTCAGTTTGTAAATCAATGCCTTCTGAGGGATCAGAGGTCACTGGCATTCAGTATTTTTTATTTTGCATTTGCCACTTCCCTGCTGGCTCATGAGCATGTCTCAGTGCCATTTTCCCGGCTCTGCATTCGGTCTATGCTCCATGCTTTGCTCTGGATGTTCCAACTCAACAGCAGGACATCACACTGGCAGGTCTCGTCTGGGGGAATGAACAGTTTCAGGCAGCTGCTGCCACTGTAAACAAGTGGGGAGGGGGAAGTCCCAATGGGACTTTTTGTCTTGTGCATAGAAGTATGAAAGAGCATTTAAAACTCAAAATAGCATAATAATGGGATCATTTAACACTATCTAGGTGACACAACTCGAATTGTAAATCACTTTTAGCACTGTTACTCTTAAACAACATAAGAAGCTAAGTCTGGGAAGTTTGCCAGTGGGCTATGGCTCAGATGTTTAATTTTACCTTATTTTCATGCCCATCTGTTCACAATAAATCTTGTACAGATGGTAAGAATTTCTTTTTAAACTTTGGCAAAGTTGTCTTCAAGAATCCTCTTTTGTTCTGGACATGGTCCACAGGCATGTAGTTAAGAGACTGGCCAAACTATACAATGGAAGTTTATCATTGGCTACATGTCAGTGTCAGACTTCTCCAGTTCTGTTCTTTAGTTTTATTTTTTTCAAGAAGGGCTGCATTTTTCATTTATTTTTTGCATCGCAAGGATGAAAAGGAGGACTGTAATCTACTTATAGAAAATCTTGCCTTGCAGTTACAGTATTGCAACCTAAAACAGAAAATAGGCCCTTTGATCTGAAGTGGTATCTCTTAAAGCAAGCTTTATTTCCTTAAATGAAGGCAAAATGGCATTTTTCTGGGACAAAAGCCTCCAATAGATTGGAGTATAATCCTCTGCATTGCTAAGTAGACATTTTTCAAGGGTAAAATTCAACATGATTGTCAGAGAAGTAAGAGGAGGGCTTTTCTGCAACTTTCCTGTTGTTCTAATGAACAGCAGTCAGTGTGAAGAGAGCAGATCACGTCAGGCCTGCAGACTCTCACATAAAATCATATCTACAGTTTGTTCATCAGGGCCCTCAGACTGTGCAGATATTGTCTTAGAGAACATAAAGCAGAGACTGTAGGTTATCTTTAAAAACACTTTTTATGTCTTTTTTTGTTCTGTGTATAGACTGATATTTCTTTGAACTTCACCTCTGTATAAAAGTTTGATGGTAAAGTCGTGCTTCCCAAGAAATGTATTCTTGGCGCAGAGGGAGAGCTTTGAAGTACGATTCAAAATTAGATGTCATTAAAGTCTCCTTTGAAAGGGAAGATTATAAAAACATTATTTTTGTAATGAAACTCTACATTATAAAACCAGGAGTCTTTCCTCCCTCTGTCTGCTTTTTATAGCTCTATGCCAGCAACCACTGAGGCTGGAGGATTTATGTTGGATTTTCCATCCATCCGTCAATCTGTCCATCCGTCCAGACTGTCCCTGTATATGCAGTATCTTCTGAATGCTGTAAGACATCAACATCAAATTTAGCAGAAATGTCCACTGTGGCTTAAGGGTGAACTGATTAGGTAACTGGACTCCAAATGTCAAAGGTCAATGGGATTGAGGGAAAAAAGAACCCATTGCCTGTAAATTTGATATCTCAAAAGCACTTGGTGGGATTTTTCCCTGTAAGGGCACAAAAGCCCACTCTGACTTGAGGATATAGTAATTGGATCACGGTTATATGCTAAAGGTCAGGCTCACTGGGCCTTTTGTTTATCTATTGCTATTAGTTCACCAAACTTTTCAAATGTTTATTCTTACCTAAAGATAAACTGACTGCTCTTTTTAGAGCAAAGGTCAGAGTCTTAGGGAGTCTTTGAGCTTTGCACAGATGTTCACCATGACTGAAGGATGAACTGATTAGAATTTGGAGATTTTACTCAGAAGGTCAGGGTCAGGAAGCCTCAAAATCATCCCTCGGTATTTTAAAAAAATACACTTTGGTATTTTGTACAGTCTTTGCACAAATGTGCACTCTGGCTCTTGAATGCAGTGATTAGAGTTTGGTGGTCATTGACATGATTTTTCTTTGCCTGTAAATAAATTACCTCAAAAAAGTTGGAGATGTTCTTCAATTTGGCAAATGTGTCCATTTGCTGAAAAAAATAAACTGATTTGGATTTTGAGGCCATAATTCAAAAATTATGGTCAAAAGTGTCTTGTTCATCCCTTGCTTGTGAATGTGACATCTCAAGAATGCTTTGAAATATTTTCTTTAAACTTTGGACAATTATCCACGTTGACTTATAGATAAACCAGGTAAATTTGGAAGATCATAGATCATAAGTCAAGGGTTTTCTTCACACTTTGCATCAATATCCTTATCTGATTAAACAGTGCTCTCATTATATTTTAAAGGTCATTAGTCAAATGTCATATGTGAGTCGTTGGGTCTTATAATGATCCTTTTCTTCTGATGGTAATATCTTAATACCACTTTAAGGGATATTTGTCAATCTTTGGACATACCGTAATTTCTCAATTATAACACACACTTTTTGCTTTTAAATAAGCTCTAATTTTTCGGTTGCGTATTATACACAAGTACAGGCAAAAACGTACCAAATATCGTCTTACCAACATCACGATTGCAACACATCTGATACAAAAAGCTGAAATATCCTCTTTCTCTGCAAAAACACAGGCAAACACAGGGCACTGCTATCTTGTGAGAAAGGGGGCGCAAAATAGCTGTGCTGTGATTGGTTGAAGACATAGACATGTTGATAGCTGCTCTCTAATTGGTCGGTACCCTACACCTGAGCATGCTTGGGCAAAAATTGAGTCATTGCGCATGGGTGAAGCAAAAGGTGTTTCCGCATCCGTTTGAGAGAGAGAGAGAATCATGTATTTGTTGTGAAATTCCTAATATTTCATTGATTAAAACTCTGAAAAAAGGAATTTTTGAGTTGTCTGAGAGAGTAAGGTTTGGGCAAAATTTGGGTGTGTGTTATATTTGAGTACAGTGTTTTTCCAGGCAAAAATCATGAAAATATGGGGTGCGCGTAGTAATTGAGGGCGTGTTATAATCGAGAAATTACGGTCTGTCCTTCTTGACTTAGTAATAAAGTGATCAGCCTTTGGAAGCCGTAAGTAAAAGGTCATAGGTCATGATCACCTTGCTTTAAGTGCTTAAAGAGGCTGCCTTCAAACTTCTCATAAATATAGACTTTGATTTAGAACAACAGATTAGAGTTGAAAGGTCATAGATCATGTGTCAACATCATGAAGCCTCATGTTCATCCCCTAGATTTGAAAGGTCCTCAGTTAAAGGTCATAGTTCATTGAATCTCATTAATATCCCTTTATTCAGTCAGCTTGTATGTTTTCTTTTATAAAAAAAAACCTTGCACAAATTTCCTCTCTTAGTCAAGCATCAACTAATGAGATTATGGAGGCCATGGTCAGGATTGAGACTCATGTTCATCTCTTGCTTATATCTTCAGTAATTCTGCAAGATTTTCTGTAAACTTTGCCCAAATGTCCATGCCGAGAAGGTTTAAGTAATTACATTTTGAACTTTAAAGGAGTCACATTTTGCTTGCTGTTGCCTGTTGATGTTCACATTCACTGATGTCAAAAAATTGTCTGGGTTTTACATATATATTGCTCTTACTGTCTTACTGTCTTACTGTCAAAGACATTTTGTTACAGCTTCAGCCTTTTTAGGCCCCCTTCCCCACATTGACCCAGTCTTCTCTGATTGGTGCACAGGTCAAGTCTGTGGTCATTGGTCAGTTCAGCACTCTACTGTCAACAACTCTACATTTATTCTAATGTCAATGCTCAGCACTGGGCTTGCTACCACTAGCTAATGGTCTTAAATGGATAATGCAACAATGGTATGACATCACACTGGTAGGTCTGGTGGGGCTATAACAAGATGTCTTATGCAGCTGCTGGCACTGCAAAAGGGGGAGAGGTCTTAAGGCCGCAGACTTTTTCTTTGTCCACTAAGGAGCTCGACCATGTGTAGGAGACATGCTAACCTCACTAAAGGGCATATATAACTAAATAAAGCATAACATAACCTCTTTAAAAGTCAAGGTCTTTGTGTCTCTTGTCCATTCTTTGCTTTTAACATCTCTACTAATCAGACTAGCAGAAGTACCACCCCAACTCTTCTTCACTCAGAACTGTATTTTCACTGTCCTGCATTGGAACAACTTGTTGAAACAGCGAGGCAGCAGATCTAGTTGTAACTGTTTCTCTCTCCCTCCCTCTGTGTTTCTCTGCTCCTGGCATTTGGAGTGGAAGCGTGAAGCCTGATTTTAACAGATGCAGCATTGTTGCAGGTGTCTGGCTGTCAAAGCACGCCTTGTTGCTGAACATTAACCTTTGTGCCATCTGTTTCACACCACACATCCTGACTGAGTGAAGCTGACTTCAGGAGCTATGATTACAACTCCTGGATTATTCATACACTTGTACATGTACTTTACAAGGCCGAGGCGTGGGCTGCAGGCACTCCAGGGAATACAGGTTTTGTCTGACAGTAGCACGTATTTTTGGATACAGTACATATCAGACGACTGTGCTGCTGAACACACCACAGGGATTATCTTGCAACGAAAAGTAAAATGTGTTTTAGGATGCTTTGATAGCCTCAAACCTGCTTTATTTCAGAGTTTCACAATTTTACATGCATTTGTTTGTTTATGCTTTGAAAGGTTCTTCCCATTCCTAAACACTTTCTATGGGCTGTTACCCAGAAGTACATGTGAATAATATGCTGTTTTACTATACTGAACAGTCTATCTGGTGAAACATATTAATAAAAATCAGGGGTCTCTTAAACCACAGCTCAGTGTTACTGTTAAACGGTACACGGAGGAACAGAAATGAATTTTATTAGAAAAGTAGTTCAGTTTTCATACTACTTTATGCTAGAATCTTTTCTTTTTTGGTGAATAAATGTGGTAATAGCAGCACCAGTCCACTTTGTTAAACAAAATATTCTTGAAGTCCCATGCTTATGACTTAGTTGGTTTTACATCATAGCTATCAGGGTTTTATTTGTAGTTAATTGTGTCTCATGAACATACATGCATAGCCCCAGAGCTTTTTTGAAGCCACTAAAAAAATTCAGTGGATCCTTGAAATTATGTAAGCATACTAATACAAGTCAGTGATTAAAAATGGCTATATTTGTAAAATGTTTATTCTGAAGCAGCCCTTAGACATTTGCATGTAAATTCATGTTGATGGTAACATTCATCACTGTGAATTACTTGCTGCAGCCCCACAGAAACATTTGTGTGCAGCTTACAGTCTTATGTAACTCCAGATGGCACAGAGAATTGGAAAATATTCGTTAATAAAATAAAAGCAACATTAAACAATCAAATGGACACAGGCTGAGCAGATTTACAGAGAAAATAAAGAGTAATGCCTCTTCACTCATTCGCTCCCATGAGTTTTTCAAAGCACTTAATGGATTTTTAAACAGGGTTATGAAACTCACTCAACGGGTAAATGGCTTAAATAGAATGTGATATTGCAAATCACATAAGCGAAATATATGAGCCGGATTTAAAGTTATAAGACCTTTATCCAAGATACTTTTAGGAGGTTATGTCTGCAGGATCAGTTCTTAATGGTGTTGTTGAGAGTAAACACAACCCAATGGGGGCCAGGTCTTTTATTATAGAGTAAGTAAACCCTTCTGTTTCGACTGAGGTGCATCCATCAGTCAGGGCTTACATCATACAGTCTTAGCTTCTTTAGAGGATTTGATTAATATCCACAAAACTACTCAAGGTGAACTTATACACAAGTTCACTGATAGTAGGACAACAATATGTGCTGCTGCAAGTTCATATGCTATTCACCATGTTTTAATGGAAAACATAGTTCAATGACAATCTTGGTAAAAACTTTCACTTCCCACAATCCTTCCCTGTTACAGTGGAGTCTTTGATTGGTGGAGCTCTCTGTTTCTCATGACATTCAGCTGTTATGAGAAACAGAGAGCTGTGTTTTTTGTTATGTTGGATTGAAATGGGAAAACAGTGGTTGGCACTGATGTTAAAGGCATTTTTATTATTTTCTTTTGATGTAAACATGGTTTGTTTGTCATCTTGGAGAGAAGAACTGTATACCACCTAAAATCCTACAGCACAGTGATATCTCTGATGCATGCAGCCTGCTGTAACCTGTGCGGTTTGGCTGTTCTCTCTCTGTGCTGCCAAGGATCCAAATGTTGAATCAGTAGTGTATGCTTCTGTGCAAGTTCATATGTTATCAGTCCTGTTTTAATAAAGCCTGGTTTATAGACAAATTTGAGGAAAACTACACAATCCATAAACAAACCGTGTCAGTGATTTATGGAGTCCATCAAGGCAAAGTCCATCGGTCTGCTGTTACAGTTGAAGTTTTTGGTTGTTTTTTGACAAAGAGGATCTAAATGGGAAAACAATGGTATAAGGTTCTGTAGAACCTTGGCTTCTAACCTAGGGTCTGTGGAGAGAGGCTAGAGATCATAGATCCTTTAAAACAACACTTTTACATCTAGTTTTGACATTCAAAACTAACCCCTAAACCAGCCCTCAGTGCTTAGTGTGTTTTGATACCTCAGACTTCATTCAGAGGTTTTCTGGGTAATTGCTTTGGTCATTAAGAATTTACAAACACTGGTGAAATTATTGAACGTACCCGACACACATCAGAGTTTCCCAGCTGATGTAAACTTAGTTCTGTGTTGCTGGACTTAGCTCAATGTATGACTTTCCTCTACAGTGGCAAAAGTTGGCCAGAATGTCAGTGTGTGAATGGGGCTAAAGCACTGCGCTCTCGTGCTGGCTCCAATTGCTCCCCTCTTACCAATATAAAGCGTCTGATGCTACCTCTAGGGATGGAATAAAGAGGTGGATCAACTCTTTCCTCACTTTCCGTACCCTCCCCCTGTGAAATCCCCAGCGAAGGCAAAACATCTCGTGTGTAAATGGTCACTGTTTAGCAAAAACCTCCTATCTCCAAAATTGCCACTGAACAGGAAATGAATAAATTGTACTATAGCATGAATGAATATTGTATTGTCCTGATTATAAATTGGTTTCTTGTACTTTTAGTTGGTTAAAAGTTTATAAAACATACTCACCAACATGGAAGATGACCAATGTAGGTGTTGCTTTGGACTAAGGAAAGATTTGTTGTGAATTGATTAAGTATCTTTGAACCCAGTTTTTTAATGGATCATGTATTTGTAATTTGTTTAAATGTGTTTTGGACCCAGGAAAAGTAGCTGCAGCCATGTGCCAAAGCTAATGAGGATCATAATAAGCAACTATAATAAGCAACAATAAACAATAGCACTATTTCATGAAAGAAATAAGAAAATCATTGAAAAAAAATGGATTTGTGCCCGGAAGCTCTGAAATGTTACGGCTCAAAAGTGGCTAGTGGTAGGGTGCAAAACTGCAATTCTTCAAGTGTCCACTTGAGACTAACTTTAAAAGCACTGGATGTCATAAACCTTCCATGTTAAAATGCTGATTTGTATAGCAGAAATATCCATATTCATAGGTAGCTTACAAAATTATTTTTGGTTGTGATATTTCATCTCTGGTATTGATTGGCGGGAGGTATTTTAACTCGTCTGTTTTGGTTCGACTAAAGATCCAAAATGTGCTTAATTAGCAGCATGAATGATAGCATGGCAAACCATTATTGGTGTTACTGTTGTGAGGCTCATTGCCTTTCTTAAGTCAGCCTTAAGATGCGGTTCCACTGAGCAGTCTGGTTCAGTTCAGCTTATTACAGTACGATACTATAGGTATTTCCACTGTCAAATGTAGGATAAAGGGTACCAAAATAACTGACTCATGCTGTCCCACTTTTATTGTTTTATTTATTTTATTTATTGTTTATTTGACATGGACACACAGTAACATTGATGCTGTGACATTTGAATATACACAGGTCCCAAATGCACTGCTTTAAGTGTTTATAGCACAGTGCTAATTTTCAACACCAGTCCATGGGAGGCTTTTAAGGATTAAAGTTGTACAAAGAAAAATTTAGAAAAAACAGAGATACCTAAGACACAGTTCATTAGAAAAAAACATCAGAATTAAAATATCCAGAACAGATAAAAATATAAGTTCAGTTAAAAAGCTGAATGAGATGGTTCCTTCAGGTAAACATGTATACAAGCGAATGTTTTATATGTGGGAACAGTATTGTTGCTCCTTCAGCCATGATTTAGTACCTTTGTTGAAACTTTAAAGTTAGTTTGCATTTTCAGCTCAGTAGGTAGACTATTCCAGAGTTTAGCTCCTGTGACAGAGAAGGCTGTTTGTCCAAAAGACTTTTTGCGCATTGGAATTCGGCAATTACCATTAACAGAAGCCCGTGTGTTCGCTTGACTGGAGTCCTGATTCCTGCTAGCAAGTTCACCAAGCATAGAAGGAACGAGACTATGTAAGCATTTGAAAAACATTTTAAGAATACAGAAGCTAATGAAACTTTCAAAGCTAAGCATATTGTGTTTCTCTAAAATGAGACAATGATGCCATTGACAGGTTTTTTGTCCATGATTTTTATTGTCTGGTTGTATATGGATATGATTAGTTTTAAAGTTGTTTGTGAGGCTTGGGACCAGGAAGTGAGGCAGTATGACAGATGTGAAAATATCATAGTGTGCATGTAGAGTCTGGCTGTGTTTATTGAAAGATACATTCTGATGATCTTGAAACAGTTTAAGTTGGTTTTAACTTTTTGGCACCCCTCTAAAGAGGTGCTGAGTGTACAAACCCGACCCTAAAGGGTGGGGCTAAAAGTGCTGCAGTCGGTTGATTGGTCCGAAAAATCATCAGCTCCTATGGGACAGCAGCTAAAACAAAAATAGACACCTTGCCATGTTTAAATAAGCTGTGGATTTAGAGGGATTTGTCCACCTCTGTTGCTGTGAAAAATGTTGCTCAAAACACTGCTCCATGAAGTAATAGAGTCCTGAAGTCCTCCATTATTGCTCTTTGTTTACAATCCTGCTCTTCTTCAGACCGCTTCACTGTCTCCTGCTGCTTACATCACAAGTTTACATAGCTGGCATGACCCTCTCCTCCCAGCTGGCATCCCGTACTCATGTGAAGGTACAGTTGGCGGTGGATATGCAAACAAGATCAGGGTTTACTGCTCCAAACCAGACCATTCAGCGGAAACAAGGCTTTATTGTCTGTTTTAAGGTTTTCAGGCTACTGCCGATTGGTTTCAAAAGTTGCAGTCAGTTGCTAAATGCCCGATGTTAGTCAGATTTATCCAATGTGTTGTAAGGCGTGAACCCAAGGCTAATGTTTTCAACTCAAAGAAATGGAGTTTACACAGCCACTGAAAAAGTGAGCAGTCACTGTTGAGTTTGTCTGCCTGTCTGCCTCCAGATCATCAAATAGAAAAGATGATTTGTTTACTGGACTGTGCATATTTCTGACACAATAAGAAGACACTTAGACTATAAAGTTGAGATTTAGACCCTGACTGATCGATAATCCTACATATTAACCATATACACGTATTCTAAACTGGATAAGTGGTTTTGGGGTCAAGTCAGTCTAAGAATAAACGGAGCGGTAACATTCAGAGGATAAAATACCGAGCTTGAGGAATGTAAAACCTCAGCCATTTCTCCCTTTTGGGATTTCTCTTCTCTCAGTTTTCTCTTTTTCAGCAATCCTTTTCTCTCCCTTCTGTAAGTCCCACCATCCCTCAAAGTTGTCCTTAGTTAAGCCTTGGACGAGGTTATTAGATTAACATTCCTCCTCTGTCTTGGTCACAGTCATAGATATTTGAATGCGAATTCTTTCACGTATCCGTCCCGCCCCTCGCTTATATCAAGTGCAGTGAGAGGAACCTCACAAAGGAGCTAAAAAAAGGAGCTGTGTGTGCATATGTGTGTGTAGGGTGTAAAAATTTGCAGTGTTGGGTGCCTTTGCCTCAAAAGGGGCAACTTTTGTTGTGCGGGAGCCCCATGCCCCCCTCCTCCTTTTTCCTCTTTTCTCTCTGTCTATGCCAACAAGGGGGAGGGGTCGACGGGTTGACAGACAGACGCAGCTGGAGTGCAAAGAGGGAGCTGGTCCCTCCCCGAAAAGATGCCAGACATAGACCCAATGACAGAGAGCGAAAGAGCTGCTTCACTTCCAGCTCCTGCTGCCTGTCTGGGAAACCCTCCTTTCTATTTACACACCTCCTCCATAACCCCCCTCCCACAGCCCCTCTCTCAGCCCTGCAGCTTTTTGTCCTCGCTCTGGCTAACTTTTTTTGGTTAAGTGTGTGAGCGTGCGTGCATGAGCACACAATCCAACTCTGCTCCGTTCTTTTTCTTGGACTCTAGTTCGGTCAAAGAGGGGGGATTCTGCAGGGGACAAAGAGTTGATGTACCCTCTCTTTCTCCCATTTAAAACAGCACGTACGCACAAACATCCCGCATACATCTTATGAACATATTTACTCACACAGCATCTCTTCAGAGGAGTAAGCAATTCCCCTTTTCTATGCTTTGACATGGCAACCCTGAGAAAGCAACAATCACTATGGAAGTTGGGTTATTGGACTTTCAAAATAAAAGCTCAACAGTCTTAACAAAACATAAATGTGATGTCAGGGATGGATGTTTCTATGCCCAATGAAAAACAATACTGGCTCAAAGGATGCATGTTGTTGTGAATCCAAAAAGCTGCTTTTGAGCTCTTGACATTCTCAGTAATTTTAAGAAAAAGCTTTTTTTAGGGATGGCCCAGACAACAAATGACCTTGGCTTACTCCTACAGTAACATAGATATTTATTATGGATTGTTTTGGCACATGTGTACTTTCAATGTGGCCAATGATTATTTTCAATTTTAGACTGTACATGAACATAACTTGGTTAATTCTTTACACAGACAGTTGGTGAGAGGAGCATTATTTCTCATCATACTGTAGGATTTGCTTTTTTCAGTTGCAAGAAAGCAACATTTTATATATTTATATATCCTACAAGACACCTACGAACGACCCCAAGCACGGAGAAGCACTTTTATTACAATGCTTCATCTCTTTTTTAAATAGCGTCTGTGTCTTTATTCACATTTTAAAATAAATTTAATAATTTATATATAAACTTGTAATTAATATCCTACTTTTAAGCTATTTTGTTGTTCTCACAAAGAGGAATGGGTTGTTATAATTTGCTCACATAAAGTGGTCTTACAGCATATAATTCTGGTTATTTAAATTCATATTGTAGTCCTTATAATGGAGTTGGAGATGTCAGAGAAGTGCAGTGTTTGGGCAGTGCTGGTGGCGAGATCTTTTCATGTGTTCCACAATTTCTGGCAGTGCCCCTGAGGAGGAGCAGCAACTTAAAAGAAATTAGAACAGACAAAGTAAAATGAAGTGACAACAAATTATTCATATTTAAAAAGAGTGGATCAAAGCAGCAATAGCAATAAATAACTGTAGGCCTTAAAGAAACACAAAATAAAACTGCACAAAACAAAAATGATTAAGATGCAAACAGAGAGTCTAACCCTACCTTAATTCCATTATTACCTACTCCAAGGAAGTTATGTTTTTGCCAGTGTTTGCTAGTTACTTAGTTTGTTTGTTAGATTGTTCAGGTAAGGTAACTTAAAAAGTCATGAAAAGAATTTGATGAAATTTACAGAGAATGTTGGCCATGGCAACAGGAAGAAGTGACTACATTTTGGTGGTGATTTGAATCTGTATGTAGATCCAGGAATCTTTTCAAGGATTTCTTAACAGTGTGAGACACAGCAGGTGAATGAAAGAAGGTCCAACAAGGAATTAATTAACAGACTCACAAGCCAATAAAACAAAGTTTTGTAGGTCCAAGTCATAGTTTTAAAAACACTCTGGCACTGATTTTTTAAAATATAGTCTTAGATATGTTTTTGATAGATTAATTATCTTGCTGTACCATGTTTTTTAATCAGCATAACATTATTTTTTGTGTTGTATCAACCCAGGCTAAACCCACATCAACTCATTGCAAATTTAATGACAATTAACCAGTCTTACAGAATATTTTTCAGGCTTTAAATCTGAATCTGAATCTGAATCATCAAAGTTTGCATATCCAAGGTTTAGGCCACTTGTCTCCAAGTCCTTCACGACAGAGACACCTCAACTTTACACTGTTCAGAAACTTCTTTTAAAATGTCCAGTTTAACTGTACACTTAAACCACTCAGATAACAGAGTTTCCTTTCTATATATGTTTCATAATAAAAGTTCCACACAGCGTTTTAAGTAAGCAGTGGTGGTTATGTAGGCTGTTATGTGTGTTACAGCAGTTTGTTAGCATAAAAGAACTCTTCGTAAAGGTTGTAAGGTAACTTTATTTTGATTGACTCAAATAACTTGTTGTCTTCTTTGTGCAACATTGTTTTAAAGTATAACTTGAACAGTAATTGTGTATGGATTGTTAATATTGGTCAATATTATTGTTGGGTGACCAGATGTCATGATCTAGCCAGGACCATCCAGTTTTTAGGCCTTGTGTCCCATGTTCCCACAAAGCTCCATAAAACAGCTTTATGACCCGCAGTGAAGTATCAGGGTGAGTCACTGAGGTGAGTGGGAAGGGCTGATGCCATCATCCTGTGTGACCAGTACAAACCAGGAAAAGGGAGACTTTACAGGACAAATAAAAACAATCAGCCTCTGAAAGGGGATAACACACACTCAGATGTACTTCTTGACATTGTAAATGTTGTTTCTACTAAACATCATCAAACTTCTGTTACATCTGCTCCAAAATTATCACCACTGGGTCTCTTGTGTATCCAAAAAGCTTCTGTTTGATACGGAGATGAAACTCTGGAGCTTTCTTTCTCCGCTTTACTCGTTGTGGGTTGCATGTGTGAAAAGGGCTTATGTCCCGATTTGGGACAGTACCTGTCCCTATTTTAGCTGATTAAAATAGGATACCAAATCATTTCACCATGCTGTGACACTGATTGTCTATGTCAGTCAATATTATTGTTGAGGCTGCAAGGGTTTTAACCACTAAAACCATCATAAATGCACTGCATGTCAGTGCTCACTGCTGATTCATCTGTTTATATGTCCATCAATTTCAGTGTGAAGCTGTATTTGGCTTGCTCAGTTGATCAAACTCACAGCTGTGAAACATCAGGCACAGTCATACTGGGGAAAGGATGCCCGAGTTTTCCACAGAGTGGGTGAGGCACAGCTTCCCTCAAAAATCACCAATGAATTTGTCCCATTTGCAAAAACTGCAAGACAAATTTTTTAGTTGCCCATGGAGGAAAATTCCAACATGTAAGGCTGTATTAAAGCTAGCTAACACGAATGGAGGTACAGGCTGGAAGTACCTCTGTTGCAATGAAGCAAACACTACTGACATCCAACTTAATGTATCCTTCTCTTATCTTGTGCTTTGTGTTTACTGATAATAAAACAACTCATGCAAGTCAACATTACAAATATGATGGAAAAACAAGACTTTACAAAGCTTAAGAAATAAAGAAAAAAAATCAGTCAGAATATATGACAATGACATGTTATAATAATATGTAAAATTATAAAATGGGTATGATGAACTATGAAGCAGTAAACATCTTAGACATCATTACACTAAAAATCACATGTTAACACAATGAATATATCGTTGCTGTTAGGCACAAACCACCTATCTCCAAAACTGCTACTTTTCAAAGGGAAAGAATGCACTTTACCACTGAATAAATGAATAATGTTTTGTCTTGATTACAGTTTTTTCATACTTTAAGTTGGTTAAAAGTTGATAAAGCCACACCATAATGGAAAGAGACAAAAAATTACAGATCTATGTAATTTCTGTGGGTTTGGTAAATAGAATTTTTGAATAATAATCTAGTATTATTGATAATGGTAATAATAATAATAATAATAAAATAAAAATAATAATGATAACAATAATAATAATAATAATGATAATAACAACAACAACAATAATAATCATAATAATAACAATAACAACAACAACAACAACAACAACAATAACGATAATAATAATAATAATAATAATAATAATAATGATAACAACAGGGCTCTCAAGTTTTGATCTCAGGTCAGAGTGAGATTTTTGCTTTCGACGGGGTGGGGGCGGTGTCAGTGACCATCCTTATGCACTTATTAGTAGTCAGGTGCTGTTACTTACACTTAAACTAAAAACGTGCAGTTTTTATTTTAATTATAGTCAAACATTTTCTCATGTTCTAAGTATAACTATTCACTTAACTAACTCCTTTTCCTTTTGTACAATAAGTAATTCCATGATTCCGCAGCCTACAAAATTAAACAACGAGATAACTTACTGTACTCATGGGATAAGGCACTCCCACCCTGAGTGTGAAGTATGCATCCTTATCTGGAACGTTGCTGCAGTCAGATCAACCGTATCTTACCCGGATACAGCAGTGCTATTATTTGATTGGCTGATATATAGGTGTATGTTATTTTTTGATTGGCTGATGGGTAGTTGATCTTATTGCTGGGTCGTGTCAAGCCCCCGTTCAGCTCTATGATGCTCAGAGCAACTTGCTGCACGTTCTCGAATGCATATGTAGCACTGTAACTCAGGGTGCGTTACACAATAAATACTCATGCGTGAGAAATACCAGGTTTGGCTTGTGAGCGTCTGAAAAGGTTAAAATGCGTGCGTCACACGCTAAATGCATGAGACTTGAGAGACCTGTAATAATAATAATAACAGAAATTTTGACACCAGTTTTTGTGTATAATTTTAGAATAACATTATTTGAATACAGTTTTTCTTTTATTTTGAAGGTTTGACGATTTATATGTTGCTTTATATCAGGTCTTAAATTTTGGTCACCCTAGTGTTAGCATAAAAAATGTATGAAGGCTAGAATGTATCTTTATTTCAATTTTCTGAAACAACTTGTCGTCTTCCTTGGACAACATTGTTGTTGTAGCAATTGATATTTATTATATTTATGATATTTATGTTCGTCCATATTAGCTAGCATGCAAAACGACTGTTTTTGGTCTGAAAATCTTGTCACCCTAATGTAAGCATAAAAGAAACCCTTCATCTTTGTTGAAAGTTTTCATATTAATTGACTTAAATATTTCATCGCCTTCTTCTTTTACGTTTCTTAAAGTATAACTTGAACTGTAATTCCGATTGATAAGCTATATCAGCCGTTAGCTAGTTAGCCTGCAGATCGACGGTTAAACCGTCAAAGTATCGTGTAACGGTCGTGCTTTTATTGTGAAGGGCTTTCTTCCGGTGTCTGCGTGCTTCACTCAGTGCAGCCTGACTCAGAGCCGAGCAGAGGATGGCTGCCTGCGTCTGAGCTGCTACCTCTGCGCTCACAGAGGGAGAGACACTCCGTAAACAGAGCAGGGAAACGTGCGGAGACGAGAGGAGGAGAGGAGGGAAGAGGAGAACTTTTCCGAGCGGAGGAAATACTTGTCACACATTTTTCCCCGGGAGGTTTTGATATTCTTTTTTTATTCTTGTTGTCGGGACCGAAGTGTTGGACCATGCCTGCAGAAGTGAAACAGGTTAGTGTTGCTGCCGGTCTGTCTCCTCTCATCGTAACCTCAGCCTCTGTCACTCTTCTTGTCTCTCAGTTGATGCTTCATTGTTTGAATTTTGTTTCCTAAACATAAGTTGGAGCCAAAACATCACACTTTATGCCGTGCATTGAGCTTTATTGCCCAGTTTAATGTGTGTAAACAGCGAATGTCGCATGTATTTATGCCCTTCATGTGGAGGATAGCGGGTCATGCATGTGATGTGTGGAGACCAGAGGATCTCAGATGGTGTAGACAAGTCCTGGTGTGCATTAGGAGTCTGTATGTGTTATTACTACATTACAGCAGCTGATCGTTTAGTGTTAAAATGAACCCCTATCCATAATTTATATGCTTCAATTTATATTTGAAAATGCAAATTTAGTAACTTTCAGAAACAATCCATTTAAAATCTTTGAGAGTCTTGCTGATAACAGAATAAACAGGTTAAAGCAGAGGGCTTACTTTTTTTTTTTTTTTTTTTTTTTTTACCAAGAATAGAAATACTCAAAACTGACCAAGCTTCAAGGCATCAGCATTGAGTATCAAATTAAACCAAAATGCTGAAACCTTTGGACTGTCCGCTTGAAAGACTAAAATAACTAGGTCCCATTTGTTAAAAATATTTATATAATATCAATATCTGTGATGACACTGACCAAGTAAAAAATACATTTTCTAATTGGATAGGAGACACATGGTTAGAGTTAGGGATGCACAATATTATCAGACCCATTACAATATCGTATTAGCAGATATTTGCCTAAAAAGGTGATTAAAGGTATCGGAATTTGTGAAAAATTTGCTGGTATTTTGACCTTAAAAATGACCTTAAATGTGCTATACATTGTCATAATGCAATAATGATGATGATGATAATAATAACAATAATAATAACAAGAATAATACGCTGTGTCATTGTCACTCTGTGTCCACTTTTTTAAATCAAAAGCAGAATTTATTGAAGAATGAAATGTTGTTTTTTTGCGTCACATCTGTTTCTAACAAAAAAAGACTGTAACCATAAAACAAATCTGTTAATTTTAGTAAAGTAGAGACTCTCGGCACAAGATATTGGTATCAATATCGGTATCCCAGATGACAGCTACAGAAATATTGGCATATTGGATATCAGCAAAAATTTAATATCATTCATCCCTGCAAGCTAATCAATACTCAGAAATAACAAGCTTTAAGAACATTAGCAATGAGTATCAAATCAAACCAAAATTCCATACCTTTGGACCGTCAGCTTATTAAACTCAGAAAACTACAAGTCCCATTTGTTGTACGTTTTAAACTATTTTGAAGTATGTAATGAAAATGTTTGAGTGTAAGTTATTTATTCTAACTTGATAGGAGACACATGGTTACACTTTGGTGATATCTGTATCAGCAGATAGTTGCGTAAAAGGTGATTGTCTGTCTCGGCAGATATGAAAAATTTGCTGTTATTTGACCATAAAAATTGGCCATAAATATCCTACATATTGCCTATGATATTGTCAAAATGTACAACTGTACCATAATGATTTACTCCATCATCAGTCAATGTCCTCTTTTTTAATTACAATATTTTTTATTCAGGAATAACCGGTTGTTTTCCTACTTCACATCTGTCTCCAACGCAAATGCACTGTCACCGTGGAACAAGTCAATATTGATTTCAGTATCTGCAATAATGAGATTGGAAATTTCAACATATCAAATATCTGCAAAAAACTAAAGTTATGCCTATCCCTGCTCTATGATTTAATCAAGGCTGTCTCTGAAAATGATTGTTGATGTTTGTATGATGTGGCCTGGGATTTTGGCTGGATGTACTTTGTGCCTTGGGCGTACAATTGAAAATCACTGGTGTAGCCTAGAGTATGTGTGTATGTGTATTTATGTGTGGTATGTTTGCATGTGTTCAAGCTTCTGCATGACATCAGAATCAGATACTGTAAGAACTATGTACTAAACTAGGGCTGATCATTGGACCAACCATGTTATACATTGATATTGTTTACTTTAATGGAGATGCACATCATATCATGATGTTTTTAATAATTTGAAATATTATCAGGAAGTTGTCATGACAACAGAATGTGAAACTTTGATATGATTCAAGTAAAATGATCAATGGGTATCAATTTTTGATACCATGTCATGTTGGTCACCTTTTAAATGTTTCTAATGACCAAAAACTACAGGTACACAGATTAAATTGTACATTAACATTGGCAAGGTTAGCCATCCCCAGCTGGATCAGTATCTTGTCTTGTGTCAAGGACAACAACATCTGTACTGGATAGAGCATGCAGACATAACCACTAGGTTCTCGATGCCCCTTTTTATGCATATTTTTAACCAAAAGCAAGAGATCACTTTCATGAATGTCATGCATGAATTGTTTGGCAATATCCCATATGATTCAAATCAGACAGTATTGATATCTGTTTTAATCAAGACAAAATGTATTTTTGAATGCCTGATGTTGCAGTGATTCTCAAAACAACACGTGCTGTAATGCACTGTTTGCAAGCTCTTACACATTTTGTCAGAGAACTTGATTTTTATATTAAGGCAGACATATAATTATATAAGACTTAGAAACTTAAAAAAACAATAAGAGTCAATGTCAGGAGCTATGACTCAACCTTACCTTCTCTTGGGCAACAATTACATTGGCTGTTTTATGTCAAAAACTTGTGTCAGTGTCATTTTTAACTGCATTATCTTTGCACTAGCTGCAACTCCCTCTGGAACTCTCTCCCCCCTCACTTACAAAACTGCTCTGATCTGTCCACATTTTTAAAGACTCACCTTTTCAAACGAGTTATTAATGTGTGACTGTGCTAAGTGTGTTTGTGTGTGCGTGTTTGTATTTTAATATGTCAATGACGGTTTTATGATTTTCCCGGTTTAATGATTTTGAGTTAAGGATGTTATTTGATCTTTTTCTGATGAACAGTGTCTTTGAGTGTTTGAAATGCACTCAATAAAAAAAAAGTGGTATTATTTTACTATTATTAACCTTTTAAGTTGCCATTCTGTCTCCTTGACTGAGAATGTTTGAAAAAGGTTCTTTGATACAGAACCAGAGGAGGGCGTGACTGACAGTGTGTTGATTGTTCTTGATATTTATTTTGGAGAGTTGATGAGGGGTCAGGTAATGGGTTACTGATTGTGATTTTTAGAAATTCCTGACAAGCTCTTGCACATTGCTTTAAAGTTGCCTGTAGACAATTTGGATACAAGGACTTAAAATGGATTACAATTTCTAAACAAACAGGACTTTTGACAAAGTTTGGATGTACTTTCACAGCTGTATGAAGCAGATGAAAAGATTGTGCAGAAGCCAGCATGTTTAAAGTTTTGTCGTTGAGTTACCAGAGTTTTACCAAAGCAATGGTGGAAAGGTACAATATGTTAAGGTGCGTTCACACTGAATGCAACTTTGGCGATCTAGGCGACCGCACTCCATGCAAAGCAAAGTCAGTAGCGACTTGGTGTCGCTACTGGGTTGCTTTGGACGTGCATCCAGGTCACGCCGCTTGGTTGCCAAAGTTAAGAAATTTGACCTTTTCAGGTGGCTTCGTGTGGCTGTGCCGCATCAGCCAATTAGCATGTGTGGGCGTGTGACAACACCTGTGACAGTTAAGAACAACTGTTTTTATTCTGGATCACATCAGACTGACAATCCATGTCTGTGTGGGAATATTAGTGAATACATTAGTTTCACCTGACTCAACAGAAGTGGCGGTTCTCTGTGGTCCTGTCCTTCCTCGACCTGTTTTTCAGCCTGAGGGGGTCGAGCAGGGCCATCAGCTGCAGTGTTTTACGGTTGGTAGATGAGTGAAAAGGATACAGTTGGAATAATGTCAGCTAACACATAGAAATATATGATCTAATCACAGTGAAACTCAAGTGGGCGAGACATCACTGAGCGATGCATTGGTGACAAAATGAGCTATCGGTATTTATGGACACGAGATGTGACCTGGGTGAGTGACGTGATCTCGGTTGCTAAGTTGCGTTTGGTGTGAATGTACCTTTATGCTTAATTTGATGCACGAAGCTGATTTGATTGAAGTTCATGCCCCCTTGCAAAAAGGAATGTACTTTAGTGCACCAGTGGTTTAATAAGATGCTGCTTTGTCACAAGACCTGGCTACAAGGCTCAATGGCAGTGTGACATTATTGAGGGTCCCTCATATTTTGAGTGTGGGTGTATGCTGCTGCCTCTCCTTTCAGAAGCAGTGTGGCTTTTTGCCTGAACTTCAGGGCATTGCTGCTTGCTATGGTGAGAGTCTCCTCACCCCTGTGTGCTGACTTGCAGGCACTATGCAGCCAAACAAACACAAAGAAAAGGACAACAATAAATGAAAGCTGTTTGTGCTGAAATCCAAAATTCCACAATTCACATGAGTGTACTGACCCGAAGACATCGTACTGTGCAATTCAATATTTCATTGAGGATTGTCGCATCCCTAATAACTGATATTTTCTATTCTTACTTCTCCCTTGAGCTCACATATCTTAAACACTGGAAATGTTTCCCAGCCCTACTTGCCCCACTAAGTGACCATTTTGTGCTGTAAATAGCCAGGACCCTGGGTTATGTTTAGTTGTGTTCCTTAGTGTGTATGTGAGTGTGTGTATCAGGGATTCTTGCGATAAAACAGCGTTGTGACGTATGGGTTCACTGACACATTCATGGGCTCAGATGTGTCAGTAACACCTCGAGAAAGACTGTGATTATGAGACAAGTACTGAAGTATTGAGAGTTCGTCCCTAATCATCGCCTGAGAGGCTCTGAATCAGCCCCTGCCCTGCAGGATTTACAGCCTTTTGGGGCTGTGGTGCCAATTGTGAGAGAGACATGGCATTAAACCCTTTTGTCTTCCACTTGCACAGATACCGCAGGAATGTGCTTTTGTTCGCTCCTGCCAGTGTGTAACTGTGTCTGTGTGGGTGTGTGCGTAGCAGGGCATGATGTGCATACATTATTGGAAGCGCTCCCTGTGTTTGAAGAGCATCCACAGGCAGCCTACACCACCACAACGCTCTCTTCCCCGCCGAGCTTGGCAGCGCTCGGATGCACAGAAATGGAAGACAGACATCCAGAGAAGAAAAAAGAAAGACGGAGAAGTGAGGGAAGAAAATCACACTGAATAAGGTCAACTCCACTTTAGAACCGCTCTCCTCCGCTGAGCTGAGAGGGTGGAGTTACCAAACCTCTGTCTGGCAGGGAGATGCAGCTCTGCACGCCGCTCTGATAATAATACATTAACAGTTGCCTCTGTGGATGAGTGCCACCAGATAACTGAAGGAGCCGCTGCCAAAAGGAGAAGCTGCTTTTTTCTCTCGCACGTTCTTTGTCCCTTCAATCCATCGGTTTTGACAAGTTAGAAGACTCTCATCTAAGTGCCAGCCGATGGATGTAAAGCAGGCCAAAAGTGACCTCTTGGTCTGAATTATGTGAAAGTAGGGCAGGATGATTTAGACCAAAAGTCATATCTTCACATTATTCAGCTGCACCCAACACAGAGCTTGATTTATTTTTCAGAAATAACAAATGGTTGTGACAATAGCAAATTAAATTATAACTTTGATTAAAATCAAATGCTTTTAACATCTGTTTGATAAAACTACTACAAAAAGTAATTTTAGACA
Source organism: Cetoscarus ocellatus (assembly GCA_037902135.1). Taxonomy (NCBI): domain Eukaryota; kingdom Metazoa; phylum Chordata; class Actinopteri; order Labriformes; family Labridae; genus Cetoscarus; species Cetoscarus ocellatus. The sequence continues at coordinate 1,690,303 of JBAMNC010000434.1, forward strand.
CAAATTGTTTGGTATTACTTTGTTTTTGTTGATCAGAAATTGCGGCCAAACTCCTGCACACTATCTGAATTGTACCAAAACAATTTGACAGCCAGATTTCTGTCATGTGCTTCAGAACGAAAAAAAAAAAAAAAAGACATTATTTTTTCAGGGATGGGCAACCGGTGCCCAGGGGCTACATTCAGCCCTCCTTCTCCCTCAGTGCCAGTTAGTTTATATCCATCTGTCCATCATCTATACGGATTATCCCTTTCAAGGTCCCGGGGGCTGGGGACTATCCCAGCTGACGTTGGGCGAAAGGCGAGGTACACCCTGAACCGGTCACCTGCCAATCGCAGGGCGACATTGAGATGGACACTCATACCTAAGGGCAATTAGAAGTCACCAATTAACCTAATGACAAGTTTTTGGTCTGTGGGTGGAAGCCGGAGTGTCCGGAGAGAAGCTACGCAATCACGGGAAGATCCTGTAAACTATCCACAGAGAGGCCCTACCCGGCGATCGAACTGGCGACCTTCTTAATGTGAGGCACATGCACTGCCTGCTGTGCCACTGTGCTGACCCAGTTAGTTTATAATACCAACAAATGTATTTTAATGAAGACATGATAAAATGTGCTGTGTCAGCATAACAAAACTAACCTTGCAGTGCAGCTGGATTAGCCTGATTCAATGTCTGTAATCAGGCAGATCCATCTTGCCAAACACCAATCTACATGGTTTAAGAGCGGCCCAAAGACACACTGCCCAATCAGCGTCCTTTGAAGCAGGATGAGGTGGGAGCTATGAGCAAGACAACAGCAGGAAGTGACTGTTGGTACAGAGATTAGCAGAGATGCTAACAGCTTCAGTAGCAATTTTTATCAGATTTGGACCACATTTCTTTATTGAATCAAAAACAAACACTACAAATTTCTTGATAGAAGGATATTTTAGCTCCATTTCCAAATATATTTGCTGAGAGTCTGTTATACAAAGTGGCTCATGTTCTGTCCTTCACACGCTGCAGTAGTGTCCGCCTACTGCATTGTCTGATTGACCCGTAATGGTAGTCAAGTCACCTGCCAGATGTGCTTTTGAATGGTAAAGAACGATAATCTTAACTAATATTCCTAACAAAAAGACAAAGAGAGCACTGCCTTGCACAACTACATTGGATACATTTGTAAAAGTGAGATAGACAGAAATTATGATTTTTACATGGTTCTATTAATAATCAAAATATTGTGATACCTGTTTGGCATTACAACAAAAATAGAAGTCATGGACACACAATTGTGGGCTATGATATGATTTTAAGAATCCAAAATTACACTCAAACTCTGACCCACTTCCTCAATCAAATGAAAGAATTTGAAACATTATTTTATGGCGAGTTTTTCAAGTGTTTATTTGATAAACATGCTGTCAAAAACAATGCAGGGCAAGTTACACAAAAAGTACCGTAAGTTACATTTTACTCATTACTTCTTTGAGTACTACTTCTTTACATATTTTGACATTTCCCTCTTTAAAAAACTACTGAAACAGATGCAGATTATTATGGGCATAATATCAAAATAAGCATTAAATTGTTTTAAAAGGTGATTAATCGTATTCAAAATTGATATAAATATTGATTTTGAAATATATATTGGAAAATCTTCTCTTGTAAGCAGCCAATATGTTAGAGAGGAATCATTCAAATACTGCCAATTAAAAGGAAATTGGTCTTTGTGTAATGAACTAGAAAGTCAGTTACAGTCCTGTTATAAATGAGCATATTTCTACAAGTATTCTAGCTGTAAACAATGTTTATATCGAGCATTGATCTGGAATACATTTTTTTTCAATCAAAATCAACATACACTGTATTAATGGCATCAACAGCTTTGCTTAGACCTTAATTTTTTCAATTCGAAGTTATACATGGCTTATCATTTAAAGTTTTACATCCTAAAAGCTTAAAATATATGAATTTAATAAAACAGTATCACCAACCTAAGTGCACCACCCCTTAGGCTGCATCCCAAAATGTTTCAGAGAGGTGCAGGACGCCCCCCTGAAGTCTGTGACCCCTGTAGGACTGACATAGTTGGCATACTTGAGGACAGGACTACATAGCAATGTGACCTCTTCAACCCTGCTGGACATTCCTCAGCCAGGAAACACCTGCTTGGTCAGAGCTGCATTTTAAAGAGGTCAAAGGGTCTCCAAGTCACACTTGAGCAGTAAATAGATGGATTTCAGGGTTTATTTAGTTGTTTTGCTGTCAATCTGTCTGTTTTTTCCTCAGCAACCTCTGCTGGACAATTAATGACAGGATCAGGAGTTTTAACTTGAGCCTCCCCTGTGAGGAAACTACCATGGCTGATGGTTTTGAACTGTTGTAGTTTAGTGTCATGTTTGATTGAATTCCTGTACTTTAGCAGACTCTGAAGTTGATGAAGAAATTATATCTTACTTAAATTTTCTTTTAAAAGCTCCTTACTTGGACCTGATAATGGCTGAAATACTGGTGGACAAAGATGTGTCATCATGGGGCTCAGAGGTGAACAAGAGCATTTTTAGGAAGATTGATCAGTTATAGATTTGTCTTTTTTTAATGCCTTAAGTCCCTGCAGTGTGGTGTCAGACAACGAGAGTTATAAACCAGGATTTGTTTATGTTTTCCATTGCTTAATAAGTGATATGAGATAATTAAAGGTAGGTGGCTCAACTTATTTTATAGTTTGTTGCATATAGTTTTCTCCTTCAATTTAGTATAATTCATTGTTGTTTCCATGAGGTCACAATCACTATCTTGGCAGGTTTGGGACACATGCTTCAAACCCCGTATTGAAAATACTTAAATTATGTCATACCTCGGTGTTTTTGGATAGACAATGGGTCTTCGTGATATGGAAAAACCTGAGATGTGTATAAAAGCTAGGATTGTTTGCTATTGTTCCTGATTGTACACTTTCAGCTGAAATATGTTACATTCTGAATCTAAAAGAATTAAAGCAACTTGTGTCTCCACTAAACTTCACAAATAAATTTAAAGGTAGCTCAAAATAACTTTTGCCTCATCCGACAACACCAAAAGTTGTGGAAGCAGTGTTGTTATAACATGAAAAATTACTTTACCATATAAAAATAGTTTTTATGAAATCACGATTAATTGCACAGCCCTAATAGATAGATTGAAAGACAGATAGATGCTTAATAGATCTGGAAGGAAATTAAAGACAATACGTAGGCAGACCACTCAAGTATATTACAGCTAGAGCTACTTGATTATGATAAAAATTAGAATTTTGATTATTTTTATGTATATTGAAATCAGGATTAGCAAATGTAATGTAATCAGATCACTTTGACTGTCAAATTAAACCACAGATACAAACAAAAAAAAGATTTAACTGTTTTTCACTAATCTTGACATCACAGTTATCTTGTTCTGATCATTTTGGAAAGCAATAATTGTGACTGTGATTAAATTTTAGTTATTGCCCAAGTCCTATTCACATCTTCACAAAATGTAAGGTGTTATTTTAGGTTCTCTTGCTTCAGAAATGTTTTGCAGGATCTTGTTTCTTTATCATCCTGTACTCCTGCACTCTAGGATGATGGTGGAGGTAACTTCCTTCATCAGCAAGAAACCTACAAATATTTCTCAGCTGAAGTGACTGTGAAATATGGAAATTATGGATTTAAAGTTATGCTATTTGAGCATCTTTTTGGCATTGAATAAACAGCCAAAAAATGTTTAAAAAGAGGACACACAGAAATAAAACTATGCTGCAAAGTCAGGCAGGGGAACTATGGACCAAAGAAGACAAAATGGAGGAAGGGATGGAAGAATGAAAAATATTAAATTTGACCAAAATGGATTCAGTATCTTCTGGTTCAAAGGTTGTAAATTAACTTGTACAGTTTTACATTTATTAGTATATCATGATGTTCATTTTAGCTCCTGTATAGAGCATTTATTTAAGCATGAAACTGACTAAAAATAATCCAGATTCCTCTACATTGACCAATGAAATCAGAGGAGATCACCAGCGACTACCAACAATTATAATGTTGTTATTTTTAATGCTGAAAAGTGTTGTGGCTGGGCAGGTGTAATCTTAAATGAGGATCCAGACACAACAAATAAACTCTTTTTATGTTTCCCACTGCAGAAAAGTGACCAATATATTTGATATATATTAAAGAATTACTGGATACATATTGAATTAGATAAATACTAAGGGTTTGTCCCACTACAGACATCAAAATGAACACAAGTCAAACGCGTCCCATAGAGCTTAAACACCAACGGTGAGGCACAATAACAGACTGATTTTTTCAGTGTTCGAATTTGAAATTCATCATGACCAAGCTGTAAAATAACCACCCCACTCATCCTGATAGTAGTAGATTTTCAGCTGTCACAGTTTTAATAAGTTATGTCCTCCACGAGTTGCTCAGTCCAGTAGTTAAAATCGTTTTTTACACTCACTGAAGGAAGTAGAAAATATCGTGGGGAGATAAGAGAGATGCGGAAGAGCCTTGCCCTCATCTAAATGCTGCAGCAGAGCTTATGGCCAATGAGTTTTAGCCCACTGAAGATTACTGCCGAGCCCTCAATTAGTGGGGAAGCCTGCACCAGACCACGTCTGAGTTAAATATAAACTGCCTTTTATTTTGGAACTTAAAACCAGCGGGGTAGCTCCTAAATCCTTTTGAATTCAGCGGCAGAGGCTGCAGCATCTTCTGCTCATGAAAAATAGAGGAGCAGATTTGTCGAGAAGGAGAAAGGAAAACATTATGAATAATCCAGCAGTCATCATCCTGCCAAGGTCTATCAAAAACCGACTTTACTTCTCCTCCGCAAGCTAGAATGTAGAGGACCTGTCTGCATAACAAAATAATTCATCAATGATCGAGCCAAAGACTAAAGGAGGTCTCGTCTGCAGACAGTGGGCTGCTGCCAGATTCCTGACAGCTCGCGGGGCTTTCAGCTGGAGCAGCCCAGAGTTCCTCCCTCAGAGATGCTGTTTGATTTCTCACCAAAATTAAAAATCCCTCAAACTTTTATCCGCCTTTTTTTCCTGCAGGGCTGTTTCTTCATGACATCTCGACCGTCCTTGTAGTCTCTTCCTCCCGCCTCCTCAGGCTCCGTTTTTGTGAGAGCAAGAGAAGCTGAGCAGATCAATATTTGAAGACATGTAGAGCATGAGGAGTGCTATTGTTTGGTGAAGTGGGGATCATGCAAGAATAATGCCAGTGACCGGAAACAGATGAAGTGAATGACTGCTGAGAGAGCATCATATGGTGGGGGGGTTGGGTACAGAGATGGCGGGAGGGGTGGGGGGTTGTGAGTGCCTGGTGTGTTTTGAAGGTGACAGCGTATGATCATATGGTGGTTAGTGCTGGTGACTGGTGACACCAGATGGCCTACCCATCACACAGCCCCGCCATACTTCCCATGTTTCACATGCCGTTCTCATGGCTGCCATCATGGCACGACTTATGACACAGCGTGGGCTGACATGTTGACATGTCACAGTATCTGAACTGTAGCTCACCAAATACATGAGAGCTGCATTTCTAACGTGGTTCACACCTCCTCTTTTACCTGATGCCTGTATTTGGTTTTCAGCAACATGAACTGAATTTACTTTGGAGCAGCTGACACCGTTTGTAACTCCACATGGTAACTACGCCTCCAAATCCGTACGGTAACCCCAGCACCTTACATGTTTATGCTCCTTGGTTCAGCATACAAGAGGTCACTGAGACAGTTTGTAGATTGAAGTGTTAACTTGTCCAAGGAAGCACTTGCATTTATATATGCATAGTTTGTACACACAGCACTTTATTAACCCCTCATGGGTAAATTCAGTGTCTTGCACCTTATTATTACCTCTGCCAAGGAGATTATGTTTTGGCCCTGTTTGTTTGTCTGTTTTGGCTGATTACACAAAAACTGCTGGACAGATTTTGCTGAAATTTTCAGGAGATGTTGGTAATGGCCCAACTTAAAAATTAATGAGATTTTGGTGGTGATCTAGATAACCACCATTAGCTAACGATCGTTTTTGCTCAATAACTGTCTAACTAGTAATGCTAGTTGTGGGTTTTCAGGGTCAAGGAATCATATTATGATAGTAACTTTATCATGGAACTATTGCATGTAGATATAACAGTAATATGTGAGCTACCTTAATGGAGGTTTGTGCTCTCCAAGTGCTTTCTAGTTGATACATGTTTTACACACACAGGCTGAAATACACATGCACATGCACAAACAATCATATGATCATGCACTGATAGAGAGACATCATAGTGATAGCTGCTGTCCTTAAAGGGCCTAATAGGCCTGTGCTCAAAATATCGATACGGCAAAATATTGTCATGCACTCCTTGGGGATACAGGTATTGATACGGATTCTACAGAATCGATACTGCCTCAATATTTGACAGTTGTCATCAGTGCACTTTGGGTAATGTTAACAATAGCACAGCTCAAAGTAGAAGCCACACTACATGATGAAGCACATGTTTCAAATTTAAACCCAGGTTCTACCATCCTTGAGGACCTGAATTTAAGTTTCTTAAGCTGTTGAATCATTTAAAACTCATCCTTGTTCTTTTTCTTCTTGTAATAAAAACAAAAATTGTCAGGAATTCTGTTAAAAGTGTAGTCAGTGTTCACAATTTACGTGTTAGGGATACATATTGTATTGTGGCCTCAGTGTCAGGATGCATATCGTATCGTGAGGTTGCTGGAATTACCCAGCCCTAATGCCTCAGCAGTTTGGGGGTTCAGTGCCCTTGCCCTTACTCGAGGGCACTTTGGCATTGCTAAGGAGGTGAGCTGATACCCAACTGCACTGCTGTTGTGTGCCTATTCCTCTTGACAACTTGCATTATTTATCAAAGTTGGCATTTTGAGAGGCCTAAGAAACACATTTACAGGCAAGTTTTAGTATAGCTGTTGCATTTTGCATGAATTTGAATCTGCTAGTGTTCACAACCTGTTTTCAAACTGTTATTATGTGGTGAGTTTAGTGCGCTCAATTGTTGACATGATGTCAGTAATCTGTTTAATTTAATGTTTAAATTTGAAAGATAAATAATCTATGACATGCTTTTGTCATGAGGTTCGAAACTTTTAAAGCTAACCTGAAGATGGACAGGTGCAGATGCAGATCCGTCTTGCCAAGCTCCGATCTACAACAATTGTGCTCTGCCCAAAAGCAGCAGGGCTTAGTCAGTGTCCTATAGAGCAGGAAGAGGTGGGAGATACAACATGAGGAAGTGACTGCACTTAGAGATTAGCATAGATGCTAACAGCTTCAGTAAGAGTTTTATCAGATTTTGACCTCATTTCTTTATTAAATGAAAGGCAAATAAAAACACTACAAATCTCTCTGTAGTTTGGATATTTTAGCTCCTTTTCTGACATGTTTTGACCAGAGTTTCTTTTACAAAGTGGCTCACCTTCCGTAACGCAGTAGCGCCCGCCTATATTATCTGATAAATGTTAATTGACTGAATGATCATCCAATCACCTGCTGGATATGCTTCTGCCTTCTCCAAACGCTTTCTACAGACTCTTTCCCAGATTGACTTAGGGAATATATTGAATGGTCCATCTGGTTTGTTGACTTTAAGTTAACTGCTATGTAAAATATTTTTGTTTCTATTTCATTTTTGTCAGTTATACAGTGCAAAAAGCTTCCACCACATACAGTTCTCTGCTGCCAAGACTGTGCTGCAATTACTTAGGTTACAGTTTGTTTAAGTTTATCTCAAATCTCTCGATGCAACACTACACCAGACATCTGGTCCTCCTGGTGGGTTAAAACAAACAGAGAAAAATGTGCAAAGCCCATCTGACCCCAGCAAATGTTCCTCTTTTCTATACTTAGAACACTATAAGGTCCTGCTGTAACGTGAGGGATCCATGCCACTCAGCTTATGGCTCTATAGATCTTCCTCCTCTCCTCCATCTTCTCTGTCTTAACCCACTGGGCTGGCCCACAGTCGTCTCCTCGTTCACTGTCTGACCGCCTGTAAGGGTTATAATAATCTCTCAGCTTTCATCATCACGCTTATAGAGTTTAAAAAAAGCATGGCTGTAAATTAGTCTTCAGGAGAGAGTGCAGGATCCTGGAGATGGATGATTTTTCTGTTATGATGTATTATAGGAGGAGAAGCATTAATGAGATAGCAGCTTATTATCCCAGTGGAGGTTTTCTGACCTGTTCAGTACCTGTTATAAAATCTGTGCACTGATATACTAATAGAGATAGGAACTAATTTATTTATCAGTGCTAATGCTATTAACAATTCTACTTATTGATCAGATTCTTTCACAGTTCCTTTATTGATTCCTGCTAATATTCTGTTTGAAAGAAAAGTTGTCCTGTATGGTTTTTCAGCAGCAACAAAGAAACACATGACGCTCTTGATATTCAACACTGTGCTGCAGAGATAAATGATTCTGCAGGTTCCCTCTTACTGCCATGATTTTTGACTTCTTTGTTATCATTTCTGCCGACTGCCTCTGATGACAGTGGGAAGAGCAAAGTGGAAGGCATTGATAAGGGTATTGATAAGCAAAAAGACTAATGATATTGATTCCTTGAGAGTTTTGTTATCAGTTGTAAAATGGAACTGTTTTTTAATTCTCATCTCTTTATACTTAGATTGTCACAATATCAGATTTACTATGATATGGTGGCAGTAAAATATTCAATATTTGAAACTTGTTTTGAGGCAGCACCAAATTAGACCTTGAAAAGGGATGATTTTTAACAGCCTGCAGTTGTTTGCAAACCAAGAAGTGTCATTTGATGTAATTCTAATTCTCATTTGTCAAATTCTTAAAATTCTTGGACAAAAAAACACCTTCATGTGACGATTTAAAGGTTAAAAAATAATTTAAGGCACATCCAATTGTCCAGGAAAAATATTTTCTGGTTTCATATGGTTTATACTGATGAGCAAAGGCAATTCTTTACAAAAAAAAAAGAAAAAAATGTTCAGGGAATACAGCCGTCACATTTTAATTATGTTAAGCACAGTCTTTGATTTGAAATGTATCTGTTTGATTATTTGGCCTCATATTTACTCTGATTACAGTAATAACTGTGATTAATTACTTTGGTCAAGTGGTTAAATATGGATTAAAAACACTTTGGTGCTATACCCCTTCAGTGTAATCCTGTGGTGATGTACGTGTTTTCTTTTACAACACCATGACCAGCTTTAGATGATGTTTATTTGTGTATTCAGGCTTCGTTTAAACGCCAGCAGGAATATGTTGTGCAAACAGAGCAAAAACACCAAGATTCAATAACATATTTATACAGCAACATCAGGTCATAATTTCCAACTTGCCTCTGCAAAGTTGACCTTCATCTGTTCTGTTATTGCTTTAAACCCCCATCACCGAAACCCGACACACCAGCTGAACTGTTTAAAGTATCTGTGGGATATATTTCACAAGTCCATCAGGGCAACAGCCCAAAAAATGTCTTTAAAGGACATTGCTGTTAAAAAAATAATCTGAAAATGACTGGAGGATCATTCTGTCTGTTACATTTACTATAGGCCAATGAGATAATGGAGATGGCGGGTGGTCCAAAAAAGTAAAGAACATAGAGTGAACCAGTTTGTAATTCTAGCTCTTGCTTAAACCAGCAAAGAGGGTTAAATGAATCATTTTAATTTGGAAACATTTTCAGTGGCAGTATTTTCTCTTCTTTTAATGAAGACATGGTTTCAAGTTCTGGTAATACATCCAAGGCCAGCCTCTTCTTGAGCAGGCGTTGTTTCAGCCTTGCATTCACCTCACGCTGTCACTGTCGTCATGGCTGTAGCTTCTGCCTCTTTCCCCTCAAAGCATCCTGACAGGTCAGTGCCTGTTCAGATTGAGCTCTAGTGTTTGTTTTAAGCTTTCCAATATGGATCTGCCTGAAGATGGACATGATATCTGGCTGATCCAGTCATTCTGCAAGGTCACTATCTTTGTTTCACACATCAGTGGCAACATTTGGAGAGGTGGTTGAACCTGGTGAGGGTCTGTCCAACTCTTTGCCAGTTCAACCCACTTTATCAGTGTATTTATGCAACATTCATAGTGTGCAGGAGTTCTCTAACCTGACATGCCGGACAGACAGTTCCATATATCAGTGGCGGAAATATTTCACTAGTACATCTGGAGAAGAGCGCAAAGAAAATGTTTTCAGAGGGAAGAACCTTAAAAACAGCTGCAGCTGGTGATTGGACGATCGTTCTGCCAGTCACACTCATCACAGACCAATCCATATCAAGCCCCAGTATGATGTAGCAGCTAGACCCTGTTGTTAGCCGTTAGCTTTAACTACGTTTCAGTCCTTAGACTATCATGTTACATTAAGTAATACCACAAAGATGTATCATTTACCACTTATACTGTATGTGACATGAACCTCTTCAATGACAATCCCGCAGATATTACTGAGACCGCTTCAGAAGCCTCTATTGTTTACAAACATGCAGTCTCTTCCCAATGTCGTCACGTCTTCAGTTTCCACCTCTCTTCCCTGATTGGGCTGTCCAGCTTTTGGTCGACTGAAGTCATTGGAGGTTGGAGCTTGGCAAGATGGATCTGCTTGATTTCAGACAATGATCAGGCAGGTCCATGTGCACTACAAGGTTAGGAGTTCTCTGCAATATTTGATCAGTTAAACAAGAAATATCCTCATGTTGGGCTTGTGTTTTTGTACCCATGGTAACAAACATGATACAGGTTTTATTCAGCTGAATAAAAAGGCATCTTTATATTCAGCTGAATAAAGAGAACCTTATGCACACATTTCATGCACAGTCATGAAACATAACATGGCATTTAGGGCTTACAGTTTGAACTGCAAACTTTCAGTGCTTTTGCCATAGCTGAAAACAGCACAATTAAGTCTAGACTCTGTGTCAGCCGACTCCTCCTTTAACAGATGAATAAACACATTCACAATTACACAAACACTGCGGGGTTCAGAGGAACGTCAGTTAGATACCAAGTTTATTTATCAGTATTGGTCTGCAGGCTATGGACAGGCTCAGAGTGTTTATAAGGGGGTTGGATTTATGGTTTTCTCTGACAGTGTTCAATAAACACCTCCCTGTATCTGGGCTGCTGGAAGCCAGCAACTAGAGCCGTGTTTTTGATCACTTAGATAAGAAGGCCACTCGCTCCAGAGAGAGCAGAAGACAGCTCCGACACGCCGCGGCTGAGACTGAGGCTGACCGGGAGGCTTTTAAGTAAAGCTCATTACACTTTAGATAATGTTGTGCTTGTGGACACATTAAGGCTGCAATTATTGCAGGAACAATATTTACATGATAATCCCAGAGTTCAGCGGTCCTTTGATTACATAATGGCACAAAGTTTGTTATTACAGATCCTGATGCTCTCATTTAAGAGGTATAAACAACACTCTCTGGTCAGGATGAAAACCAAGGTCCGTCAGGTCTGATTATTAGTGATGCTGTCAAAAGATGTTTGTAGTGCTAATGGAGGAGAAAAAAAGTTACTGAACAGATAAAAAGCATCTTCACAGAGACGCGAGTGGACTGAAAGACACAGATGAAGACAAGGACAAACAAGCTGATGTTCTGTGTCATGTCAACCTGCCAAATCTGGGTGTAGTGTTTACAGATGAATATACTTGTGTATTTGTCAGTTCATATGTTTAGCTGTAAAAGGTTTGGCTGCAGGCTCTCTGGCTGACAATGTAAAAGTTCCTTGACATCACCAGGAGTGGTAAAGGCTGGGGATACAATTTCTCCAAAATGTCGCATTTGCAAACATAGCAGGGTACATCTTTATGGTAATTATCCACATAGTTTGTAACTGTTGGGTTTATGAGATGCAGGTTTGGGGAGAGGTGTAAAAACTCTGCTGTTCCAGAAGTTTCCACATGAGGCTGGCAACAAACGCAAAGAAATATAGTAAAATATCCGTTTGGACAGTGGAAATATGCATGGCTATAGCCTGGTTTAAAATGGGTTTGGTTTGAGGAGCTAAGCTCTGAACTAGAACATGCCAAAGTGGGTTTTTATATTACTGTACTTATCTCTTTAGATTGTTTAAGACAAGATTATTGCAAAGTTGGAATGTTTAAGACCGCCTTAGCTGCAAAGTGAGTTTGTCATCTTTTCAACATGGTGACTACTTCAGATTAGATTAGATTAGATTAGATTAGATAGAACTGTATTAATCACTTGGGAAGACTCCCTCAGGGGAATTACAATTCCAGCAGCACCATTTATAGCAGATAAAAAGATATATAAATGATATAGATATAAACAAAAATATAAATAAAATTAAAAATTTAAATAAATAAAAATATGCCTACAGGCTGGCTACTTTCCCGTCCTCAGTCTTCCTGTTGCTCCTCCTTCCTCCAAGTGAGGAGTTGTTCAGTCTGATGGTCTGAGGGACAAAGGAGTTTTTCAGTCTGTTGGTCCTGTACTTTAGAAGGAGCAGTCTTGGGCTGAACAGACTCCTCTGGTTGCTGATGACGTTCTGCAGAGGGTGACTGGCATCGTCCATAATGTCCAGCAGTTGGATGGGCTTCAAAAGAGTCTTCAGTAACCCAAATGGATGGTGTCTCTCAGACTTTGTTGAGTTCCTCATACAGTCTATAGATAATAACAACAGACATGGTTGCACCTGAGAAGGTCTCAAGATTAAAAGTTTTAGGGTCATGACAGAAAGTGACAGCAGAGCTGCGCTGGTGGTATAGATTGTAATTCTGTGACTGTGTAGTGAAGGCCTCCTGCTGTATTTCCCCTTTGTACTTGCACTTTGCTCAAGGAAAAGCAGAATTTCGGTGCAGAACATGTGGACCACAACAGACTTGGTAAAGTCAGCCATTCAGTTTCTGAGGGAAGCTTTTGAGTCACATCGGCCGCAGCTGCTATTTTAAAACGCTGTCTGAAACTAACTTTAGATCAAGCTGTAAACAGAAGAAGAGACAAAGTTTAGGTTAGACCAAAGGCTTTCTGACCTAACTCTACATAACCTTTAACCTCTGTAGAGTGAGATGGTCTTAAATACATAAACCTTTTAGACTAAAGTCATTTTTGGCTGTAGATATGTTTATTTCAGTTGTTAAAAAACTGCTGTGTACCATGTAGTTTGCATGCGACCTCCTGTGTTTTTCCATTTTCCATTCCAAACATTTTTTCATGGTCCAAAATTACCCAATGCCACAGTTTTTTCCAGGACCCTATAAAATCTGCAATCACGGAAATGGACATTAAAAGCGGAATTCAATATAAATGCAGAATATCATGGAAATGGCTGACATTTTACATCAGAGCTTTTTTTTTCGGCAAAGAAAGAATGATATCTCTCAGGAAAATGCTCAGAGGGGGTCACTAAGGCTGGGGACAATGCATGCTTCACTTCCTCTCCCCCTCTTTCTCCTGCCCTCATTAACAATGCAAACATGTCGAAGCGGCCGCCTGAGACACCGGCTAAGTTGGCAAAGAAGCTACGAAACTCCCAGCTAACTCCAAAGTACAGGGCAGAGCAGTTTCCCAACAATTATTATGTCTCAAATCTTCTGCAAATTTTGTCAGTATACTGTTGACTTGACCCATGTGTGAGGACCACCTGAAGAGTGAGTGATTATATTTCATTACTTTATACTGTGTCTCAGGGTTAAATTGGCGTAAAATACTAAAAACTGAGAAAAAAAATGGAATGAAGGGGAAAAAAATAACACAGATTTTATAGGACCCTACTTTCCCCATCAGCTCTCTTTTACTACCTCCTTTTATTGATTGTTGGTGATATGACTTTGTATCACTGCACATTGCAGGCACCGCTTAATTAACCCATCAGCCAGTGGGCCAGAGGTGGGTAGTCAGGTACCAAGCTCAGGTACGCCCTGGATGACCTGTAGTTTACAGACACTAATGCTGACACCCACTGTCACAAATTAAACAGCATGTCTTTTTAAGAGTCTTGAGTACATCCCCAAAAACCCAAATGCACGAGGGGTAACATAAACTCCTCACAAAATGATTCACACAGGAGTTTGACCAAAACCGCTTTTCTGTGAGGTGACAGTAATGACTGCTGCATCACCAGTGTAAATTGGGATTAAGATGAGAATAATTTTGAACTTGGTCTCTCAAGATTTTCCTTATTGCCTGTGCTGCTCTGACCCTGAACCGTACCTTCTGCCACTACACCCCATCCTCTATTTGCATCCCTGAACCTGTAACCATGTAGCTGTAAGTCTTTGGAATGTGCACAACTAAACAGATGCAGGGTTACAGTGGGGCATCATTTACGCACAAACTCACGACTGAAAGAAAGTTTATCCCCGGGATTAGCACCACTATTTGCCTCGAGGGCAGGAGATTGATGATGCATTGGGCTGATATTGCATTTTTCCAACATCTGCGGTAAAGAAATACAGTCTGCAATGTGGTGCTGTTGCTGGTCCAGGACTACACAGATCAGTTTCTGTCTCAGTCTCTGTCTCAGTATCATACTTATTGTAAAGATTTCAGTCTGCCAGGGGAAGTGAGCAGTCATTAAAGTGCATTATATGGCTTGCAGGAACATAAATAGCGCTTAAGATAGCCTAAAGGATTAGTGGATTAGCTGATATGATATGTGCCATTTACTTCAACAGGAGTGCAGACTTAATGAAGATCACCCAGAGAAGGTTTTCTTCCAGTCTGCTGTCTTATTCCTCTTTTCCCATGCCCCTTACTGGGAATGCTGCTGCTACCCTGTCCTTCATTTGCAGAGCAGCCTGTTTCTGGGGCCTTTTTTCAGAGGAACTGGGCCTTCTTTGACAGTCATGTATAGTTCATATAGGCTCCACCCCCTCTGTCTTGCAGCTGGGGACCTCTAAAAGGGGCCCTAAGGGGGAAGGTCAAAGTCCTCAAAAAGCTTTTCTCAGGAGCAAAAGCCTTTCCACTTCTCCCTTTCTCTTTTTAACCCCCTCCAGTACCATCCACATTGTACTCGGTGTAACATGCAGCGGTTGTAGCCATGGGGGCAGGGACAGCAAGAGAGAGATGGCTCAGGATCCTCTCGCATGTTTAGTCTGGAACTTTCTTTTGAGGGATTAGCCCACTTCCTGCCTCTGGGCCGGCCGCTGGAAGCAGCCAGGATGCCGGGGAGAGCATCGATCCCCCATCATCAGACCATCTGTCTCATGCTGCCTTTTGGGATTAATGATTCCCTCTGACAGCTCTTTAGTAGGGCTCTGTCAGTGCCCGACTGACCATCCAGATTACTCTGACATGTGGCGGTGCGAGGGGAGCGTGCATGAAGCATCTCCAACTTACTTAGTTCAACTGCTGCAGGGAGTCACCACAGTCGGTGGGCGTTTAAAACCAAAAGCTGATCGTTTTTAGTGGGTGCTGAATGTATGCGTTAATGGTAATAGTGATAAATTCTTAAATAAAAGGAGAACATGAATCCAGTAAATGTACTCACCTGATAAACTTTATGTTGTGTTTGTCTGCCAGATTTGTTGTTAAATTTTTTGCCTTTACAGCAGTGCACTTCAGCACATCCTCTGCTGAAATACCGTGTGAAAAGTGATATTTCTTATATCCAGGAGGGAATAAGGTTCAAACTGTCCCTCCATGGGGCAGATTTAAAGCACGAGTCCACAACATACAGATTCTGTTCTCCTGTTCAACCCTTACTATCATCTGTTTGTACCATTTGGAGCTCATTTGTGGTCCTGTGAGCCACTACTGTTACACAGTGGGTAATCTCACAGCCTGCAATGACATTAAAAGTTATTAAGTATAGACCAAAAGCCTCCAACCAACAAGCCTTAAATCTTGCTGCCCACCATCGAGTGCTGGGTGATTTACTTTCAGTTACGATAACAATTATGGCGTCTGATGATCACAGAAACAGAGAAATGGACAGATGAGCCTCAGAGGTCCAGATGAACACTCATTTTTTTATGAATGGTGGATAAAAGTTCACTTTTTGAG
This sequence comes from Cetoscarus ocellatus, assembly GCA_037902135.1. Taxonomy (NCBI): domain Eukaryota; kingdom Metazoa; phylum Chordata; class Actinopteri; order Labriformes; family Labridae; genus Cetoscarus; species Cetoscarus ocellatus. The sequence goes on from JBAMNC010000434.1 coordinate 1,706,289, forward strand.
GCATGTACAAGCTGTGAGTGTAGTTCACTTTGGAGACAAAAAACAGCTTTAAGCTATATGTGTGTCAGGGCTTAATCAATGCAAGTGTTCTCCCTGCCTGTCAAAAGATCCGGAGCTTAAACACTAGGCTGTAAGACGTCTATGATGTGTTTCAAAGTAAGTGCACAGTCTGTTTTATTTTAAGACTTGACTTACTGTGATTTCACAAAAGGCTTTTTTTCAGAATCATTGTCTAGTTTTTAATGTTACTCACAAAGTTGTTTAGTGCTTTCCTTCATCCCTTCTAAACATTGTTCCAACAAAACATAAATTTTGAATCACAAAGTTGATTTTACAAGCTGCTTTAATGTAAAAAAAAACATTAATTAGTGTGTTCATTTGGACTTGTTTAAATTTTTCCACAGACAAAAAGCATGTGAAGACAGATATTGCATCTTTTTATTCACCCGTATTAAGAGAACATTTTGGTCAGTATTGCCCAGCCTTAAGTGCACATTTCATGCAAAGTCATGAAACATAATATGGCATTTCAAGGCTTTTGGCTTGAGCGGAAACTTCCAGTGCTATTACCATAGCTTAAAAATGCAGAATCAAGTCTAGACTCCATGTCAGCTGACCTCCTTTAACAGATAAACACACTCAAAAACACACAAACACCGTGGGGTAAAGAAGAACGCGTTAATGAGCAATCTCTCTTTCCTCTTCCTCTCTGCATGTAAACAGAACTCCTGAAAACCTACAAAACAACTAAAACCTCTGTTTGCCATTAATTTTGCAGCTAACAAAACAAAGTAAATTATGTCTATTCCTAATATTGCTAATGATTTTGTGTATTGAATCTCAGTTATTACATCGCCCTTGATGCTCATTGCTCAGCCTTGTCTTCGTAGAATCAGACCTATTAAGATTACAAGAAAATACAACACAATACAAAGTAATTTGCAGAATTTATTACACAGCTGTGGCTGCTTCTCAAAGCAGTACGATTTTATCATCTTTCATATGCAATCTTTGCACAGATATATGAGATCAGTGAGTATTCATGCTTAGTAATAATGATCTTAATATTACTCAAAGTAATCAGGATTTTATTTTTTCATTAACTGAGCAGCACTTTCACCTTCACTGGCCACTTTTGCACCGATGTAGCGGACATGGGCAACAAGATATCAATCATATCATAAAATAATATATCTGATTTTACAAAACTATAGCACAGTTTGGCTGACTCCCAACACGCTATTAAGATTCAGCATTTCTGTAGTGGATTAGGTGTAGCTGGTCAAAAACACGTCTTCAGACATGATAGCCAGTGCGGGGGTTGTTTTTAATGTGTTCTGAACAATTACAGCAGTTAACACCTGTCTGTGTACAGTGTCAAGAAATGAACTTTCCAGAAACAGAGGATTAAAATTGTCAATAAAATAGAAGTTGTGAGCGGGGCAGGTGGACTGGAGCCAGGTATGGAGACTGAGTAACCTGCTTAAACATTCTGCTCCGCGACCGAGTGTGGGGATTTGGGCCAGAAATAAAAACTGTCTTTCCAGTGTCCTTTAAAACGTTAAAAAGCCAGTTAAAATCTCCCTTTGTAACCTCAGACTGCCTGCGGGAAGTGTCGTTAGTACCGACATGCACCACGATCTTGGAGACAGAGGGAGGGAGGGGAGTAAATGGAGGAGTTTGTCCAGGAGAACGGGAACAGTGGCACCAGGAAAACAGTGAGTTATGGCGTTGAAAGACCTGATGTACCTAGTTATGGAGTCTCTGATGATTAACGTGGTGGTGGGGGAGGGTGACGAGGAGATGATGAGCGCGCGCTGTTGCCTCCAGATGTTGTGCGCTCCACCTGTGCTGAGGACGGTGGCAGTTGATCATGGTGGGCCGGCGCAGGTGGACCAGGTGGAGTGATGGTGTTGAAAGCCCAGGGGAGCGCGGACTGGGGCCTCGTCCCTCAGGGCCAAGAAGCGGTTAGAGAGGGAGAGCCGTGGTGGTGAAGGAGCTCTCCCAATAGACCTCCAGCCGCGTTGCACCTCCTCCAGCCAGGCTGGCTGCGCCTGCGGCTTCGTTGTAGAGCGGTGAGTGGGGTGCGTTAGGGGCCCCACTTTCATGCCAGCATCAGGATCGTCCAAAATGAGGGGGCCGAGGTTGTTTTCGTTTGGATTCAGCCTAGATTTATTAGCCTGGAGACAGAGATCTCAAGCCCAGATGAAAAATATCTAAAACAACATGACTATTAAAACAAAGATAAAAAAGTTCCCATGAAAACTCGGTAAAAGTCCAAATTTTCGGGAGAACATCTGGCGGTCTGAGTGTAACGCTGGCACAAGCATACAGCACTCAATGCGCGTTATTCTGTTTTAATGCATAACTTTTAAGCCTGGACTCTGGTGCTACCTGCTAGTCTGTGGTAGTACTCATGTTTGCCTCCTAGATTGCAATATATTCCTCCAGCTAGATGGAATGGGTCTGTGATGTGGGTCAGCAAAGAGTCTATATTAAAACATACTTTAATCTATAGCAGTGTCTGTAGACAGGGTGGGACAAATTTTATGGGACACTAAATAACTCATGTGTTTTGAAAAAAGCTGAATTATGATATTATAAGTGAGTTTCAGTGCCCAGGAAATCACATGAAAAGTCTTTAATTTTATATTGTGAAGTAGAAAAGCACTCAGAAGGCTCAGACCTCCAACAGCCATCTCAGTTATGGCAGTGGCTTTTCCACAACCCCTGTAAAAGATACAATTCTGGATCAACAGATCCAGAATAGAGCCAGGATCCAGACCAAACTCAGCACATGTATGGAGGTTGTTAACCTGTGTGAACATAACAAGTTTTGGTGACATCACTTAATATTTTCATTTTATATGAATTATTGAATGTTGTCAATGGGATTTCCCATTAAGAGTTCAATGGGTTTTTTTGTGACATCAGTCTGAATCAGATCCAGATGAAATTTACCTTAATGATAGAGACATGGACCCTATATTATCGTGTTAAATTGGAAGCGAATCCCTATAGAAATGGCAGAGATATGATTTTTTTTTTTTACATTTCGCCCAGTGTTAACCTATGGGATTTTTTGCATCCAGACAAATATCCAAATCACCACCAAAATTTACTGGCTTCATCCTTGGACTAAAGCACACCTCTGGTCAAATTTCCATGTAAATCCATACTATATTTTTTGCGTAATCTTGCTAAGAAACAGACAATTAAACAAACATAAGCCGGCAAAAACATAACCTCCTTGGCAGAGGTAATGAGATGAGATTATTTAGCTGTAGCACATACATGCTGTTGCTTACTCAGAGCTCAGTCACAAAGCCTGCGGGAAGTCTAAAGAGAGAGGGCTGTTTGTTACTGACCCACTGGCAGTTGAAGTGCGCTGATGAGGTCCAGCGCTTCATTTGAATGCTGCTCTGAACCTCACAACACACAATAGCGGTTGTAACTGCTGATGGCTTGAGTCCAGAGAGAAAAATAAATGAGAATGATAGAGAGGGAAAGAGTAAGAGGGAAAGTCCAAACCGCTGTAAGCTGGCAGGTCTTGGGGCCCAAGTGGCCTCTGCTACACGTAGCCTCTGGCTCTCCGGCCCCAGCACTGTCCGTACACAAACATTATGCTAAGCAGTGGCAAGAGTTCAGCCAAACCAGAAACACAACCTCCAGAAAGAGGAGAGATAAATGAGTTCCTGGCATTCTTTGAGTCTGATTCTCCACGCAGACAACGGTTTGTACAGTTTAATGGCGTCTACAATAGAGGCATCCCTGTGCTGGGCTGCCTGTCATCTGCTATTACATGTGATGGCAAAGCATTGTTTCTCATCTCCCCATCTTCTCTTGATATGCTCTCAGCCTGTTCCCAGAGGAGCTGCTGCTGAACAATGGAGTGATGCGCCTCCTCGCACATTCCACAAGGCTCTATTGAGCTGTCTAATGAACCTCTACTGCATGCGTGGCCCGCGCAGTCCGCCGGGGCTTAGCGAAAATACCTTTGTACCCCATCACACCCCCCTCATATTTAATTTGTTTGGAATGTGTAATAGGCTGTCAAGTGGAGCACGGTGCAGCTTTGTTGTGTGGCAGCCAGGTCTGCGGATACAGAGGGACAGGTGCCAGCCATGCAGGGAAGGTGCTGTACTTAACACTCAGCGCAGGGTTGGAGAGAGTACCAGCTCTCTTTGGTGGAGGCTTTTAGAACTGCCAGTGTCCGTGTGCTTGAGCCAAGCAAGCTTTTAGTTTTATAAGAGGACATGGTATCTGTTTCTGAAGAGGGGGCAGTTTAAAGTTGGAGAAAACAGGCTGTGTCAGGATCCAGGCTGAGGCAGGTAGAGCCAGCGTGGACATGAAACAGGACAAGGTACTGTCTCTGTTCTGTAACTCAAAACTAGAATATTAGAGAGTTATAAAAGGAAGGGACACATTGTGCAAAAAGGAGAACAGACAGATTAATTAACTTCTGTCAGAGTCCTCAGTTTTTGCAGCTTTTGTTCTATCACAAGTAGGGATGGGAATTGATATGATTTTATTGATACTGGTGCCATTATGGATTCTGCTTATCAATCCAATTTTTTTATCAGAATCAGAAATACTTTATTAATCCTCATGGGGAAATGATGTTTTTTTCAGTTGCTCTTATACACAGTATAGCAGTAGGAATATCAAGAGAATAAAAATTAAGTTAAAACTAGAAAGCAGGTTGCAACATGCAGAATCTTTAAGCTATACTTCAGCTTCCTTATGAAGGAAAATAAATAAAATAAAGTGAGACTATGAACAAGACCAAGGAATTTACACTTCTCACATTACCAATATTTACAATATGAATATAAACATTGCAGCACTGTGTGACAGTAGACCAAATTTGACTGGGTTTTGCACTGGATATTATGATTGCTTATTTACTAATATTAAAAAATATCAGAGGTGAAAACAGTTAAAACCATTTATTGTCCAGGACCTGACAGAGCAGTGATGCTACAGGGCTGAGTTATATTTATCAATTCCTGTGGAATTTCTGAATGAAAAAGCAGGTCGACACCAAAGACATGGCTCCCCTGATAAATGCAGACATACAGATATATAGAGTGATTCAGGATACTGCTGGTGTTTCCACTCGTGCTTAAATCTTACTGCGTGTTCTGCAGCTGGTCACATGTTGTGTTAGATCAGGCCACACTTTTGACTGTCTCTGCATCCTGCCTCTGATGAGAGCTGGACATTTTTCATTTCCAAGGCAGCCGGATCTTAGTGAGGAAATTTTTACGCAAAAAGACAAATGATATAGATTCTTTCAGGTAATTGCTATTGATTCTCAACTGGAATTGGTTTTCGGTTTCTATCCTTGATCTCAAGTGATTCAGCAAGACAATATCATATCCATTAAATGACATTGTGCCACTCTAGGATGGACTTTTGTCTCACAATATCACCAAATCTACACATAACTACATGTAGGGATGCTCTATATTTGATTTTTGCTGATATAAAACTAGTAAAATTCTGGTTTTTTCATGTTTAAAGATAATTTTGTTTTCTAATTAAAATTGAATTTAGCAATGAATTTGTCTAAAATGTTTTTTCTAATTATAAATATAACTGGTCCTCCAATATTGATCACAGACTTCTAAATCTTATCCTATCATAGTGTGACAAAACTAGTTTAATAAAAGGCTCTGCTGTAAAACATGCAGATATCAGACTGAGGTCATGTGAGTTGACTCATGGTCTTTTCAGCTAAAGTTTGGAATAGCCACTTCATCACAGAGCAGCTTCAGCGTCGTTGTCTGAGCCAGAGGAAAGTCAAGGCCTGTTGCCTGAAGTGTGTAAAACCATAAAGACTCTAGACTTTTGTTTTCCAGTATCATTTGTGTTTTTATACGTCTCAGAAAGGCAGACAGTTACATAAACAGCTCCAGCAGTAGCTCTAGCTGTGTATGTCTGAGGGAGTTCTTCTTGCAGTGTGAGAAGACTTTATGGAAGAAAAACACATCCTCAAAAATGTATGTTCAATCACTTCAAGACAAACCCACTGCCGAAATTACATGCTGTGTTTTTTTCTTTGCTGGACCTTTGCCAGCCATCACCGTCACGCTCACATGGGTATTTATTTCCTTATGGCTGCTCTGAGTTGCTATTGGTTACCAAGCAGCTTTCCACGATCCCTCGGGATTGAAGAGCGTCTCAGTTTAACACCCCTGTTGGTCAAGCATATTTTTCCTCCTTTTTTACCCCCTTCAGATTTAGGACATGCAGAAAAGAGTGCAATAAACCCTGCGACGTTCTCAAAGTAAAGCAAACAAGACCTGTTGATACAGACCTCCTTGAGTTTCAAAATTCTTTCCATCATTTTCTAGTACAGTTAAGAGAGGCTTAATCCAATAAAACCCACTCTTCGCCTGTATTGTGCACCGTCTCTCTTGGATCCGGCTTTGAGAGGGTGTATGTTTGTGGGGGTTTGTTCCTCTTGAGGAGTGGCCAGCTGCAGCCTCTGTTGTCTGGGCCACGAGGGAACACTGGGAGTGTTTTTGGGGTCACAGAGCAGCTACATTCCTGACTCCAATGCTCAGATGGGAGCATTCATTTCTCAGTATGCTTTGGCCATCATCCACATCCACTGTTTTTCCCTGCGTCACAGTGCTTCAAGCTTAATGTCCCTGAAATACTGCTGCTAATTAATGCTGCTGGTGTCTGTAACTGGCAGGCAGAACACGTATCAATGCCCTCCTTGTGCCTTGTTCGGGCATCACCGTTTGGTGAGCCACAAGTCACAGGAGAGCTGATGGGCAGAGTGCACGAGATCCCTCTTGTTCTCATGTCGCTCATGCTGGGACTTTAACAAGGTCTTGTTATACTCCTGAACTGTTAATGGGGATGAAAGGGAAGTGAGCTAAGAGTTTTACTACCTCCTCTAATTACCTCCTGAAAATAACTATAATGGTGCTTCTACAGAGAGTGAAAATGAAGGGGGAGGAAATTTACTTTATTCTTGTGGTCATAAGTACGGTTGTCCCGATAGAAACTAATTTCCTCTTGAATAACTGGAAATTTAAAATCAGCTGGTAAGAAGACACTCATGGTCTAGATTAAATAAAGGTTTCAACATGGCTACACAATGCCAAAAATATGCCCTTTTTTTAAATGATTGATTTAAGGCTTTTTAACCTTTATTAAATAGGACCAAACAGACGAAATAGGGAACAGGAATGAGGTCACAGGTAGGATTTAAAACCAAACAGCTAGTGTCAAAGACCACATCCTCTGTACACAGGCTAATGGAGATGACCCATAGACTGGACAAAAATTGAAGTCATTGGAGCCTTTGGAGCGCATACTGCACGTGCCATCTTAACCGAACTTAAGCTCCATCTACTCACAGACAGAAAGGCTGTGTTGGGTTGGGACTTAAAGCCATCTGACCAACAACAAAGCTGTCTGCTACATTTCCAAAACTGGAAATCCTCAGTAAATCCTCCGTAAAAGAAAAACAGAAATTGTTTAAAAAATAGTTCACCCCCCAACAACTAGAGCACGTAGAGGTGTGTTAGACTGAAGCTGTTTTTTTAAACCAGGCTGTAAAGATGTGTATTAAGGCTGTTGTAAGACTGCCATTTGGTGGTTGGAAACACAAGAAGCTTGACAAAGCATTCATCTACGCAGCATGGTATTTATAACTAGAAAGCACTTGGAGAAACATAACCCCTTGGTGGAGGTAATCAGGAGTGCCATGTGTCTGACATTGTTGCCACTGAAAATCTATGTAGGTCAGTTTTTGTCCACACAGAAAGTCCACAGGAATCAGTGAGGTAATCATTAAAGAACTGGATCAATAAGCAAAGTTGATTATGGCATTTTTATCAAAAAAGTCATTAATTCCCATCCCTAGTAATGTACCAATTTGAGGAGAAACTAATAAAACTGCTACCCCCTGGAGTGTTGACTCAAATGTGCTAACAAATACTACAGTAGCGTAACCCTTCATGATTTGTTTCCACACAATCTGGCAAACACAGGTCCTGTTAACCGAATAAACAGCCCACTATCAATAGTACTTTTCAGATGTCAGCACACAAAGGCCTCAGTAAGCTGACAACAAAACCAACCCAGTGACCTACACACAGCAGTGCACCCATGTTATCCTTTAGCTCTGAGCTCAGCCAGGCCAAACGATTGTCTGGCTATCAGAGAACATCCAGGAGGGCCTTATCCAGTGATGTGGTGCTGTGAAAACCTTTTTAGATTAAGCATTTGAATGCTTGCTGAATTAATTGGCCAGCAGATCAATGCACATGATCACCTTGATGGAGATTTCTTTAAATGCATCATCATTGAGCTGCACATTGATCGTCAGAGTGACTTCAATGGTAGATGAATGCAGGGACACCAAAGGGAAAGCTTCCACTTGTTGAAACAATCCCAGTAATTTGCATCAGGACTGATTTAAACAGCTATGGCATTGTCGACAAACTGTGTGTGACTTGAGGTAATGACTGTATGTGTTCAGATTTGTAGTATAAATGGTGTATCCGACCATGGCAAATGTGTCAGTTTTAGTTTTTCACTCGCGGTTTAATCCTCATATATTGATTAAAAACACTGGCTTTCTGCTCTAAATAATTCATCACTGCTGTAGTTTTTGCAGCGCCACAGTTTTACAAATGAAGAATATGCAAATGTGTTCATGTTCGCTATATTAGTGATGACAAACTGCCTGAAATCTCCAAAGAACCCAGAATTATTCCAACCACTCTCCCTGAAATACGGTCATCGCAGCAGGGATCCAGATTTTGGATACTGGATCTAAAGGGAAGGCCATCAAAGTGAAACCTATTGTGTCCCCTGACACACTGTGGTTTGGAAATCACAGTGGGCACGCGCTCAGAGAACGATCTGAAATTACAGGCCTCCATCTTCACTCTGCAATCTGAGGCTTGCAGGCAGCAGGACTGGCGTGGCGTCCCCAGCCCTCCAACCCCGGCAGCCCTGAAGCCACAAGCTGCTGCTGCTGCTGCATTGAACTTCATTTTTTTCTGTGGCAAACAAGTCCCCTGCCTTCTCTCGTCACCATGCACCAACAAACCTAATTAACTTTCCCTCTCAGCTGAATGCTTCTCTACTCTAAGATTCCAAAATGTGGCTCGCTCTGTTACAAGTTCGATGGCTGCAGGGTAGGGCTGGGCAATGCATTGAGTTTTTAAGATATGTGGATACATTATCAAAGAACAGCTTCAATACATACAAGGCATGTCCAATAGATCATTTTACTATGTACCTCTCACAAAGCTACTGGTGAGCTGCATGTCCTTGCAGATGAATCTTGAAGTCGTGTACGTGATGGCCTTTCTTCCCCCTCAGGTTCCTGCTCTGCCTTTTGGAAAACGTCTTCTCAAACTCTATTTGAAATTATTCCCTTATAATGTCATTAGAGGGTATGCCAACCTCAAGAGGTGAGAGAGACTCCCTGAGGCAGATCTCTGTTAAGCCCACAGACAGTTTCAGTGAAAGGAACATGTCTGTGCAGCCACAGTAAACATTAGAGCACAGCAATGAAAGCCAAAGCCCATGTACAAAATGAAAGGGGTGTGCTCAGACACTACTTTTTACAATTAAACAGTCTGTTTTGTTCTGAGCAGGGCTGAATCAGAGGGGTTTTTACTTAAGCAAGAAAAAAAATCACTCCCTGGGTGGAAATTTAATCAAGAAACTTCAAAAATATATTCTTAGGACATCTGGGACCAGTGTAAAGGGGATGAAAAGAATCAAAATATGTTACCTTTCATTGTAAAAAGCAGGCAGGCACCTGCATACTGTCTTTGTTGCAGAACAATGCCAGCATTTCAGTATATTGAGATTGTCAAAATGTTACAGTATACACACGATAGAATTAAAGATCCTTAAATGCATATAAAAATGCAAACTATTAGTATTAAAACTGTGATTAAGTTTTAAGAGGCAAGTTTATTGCCTTTTTTACTGTAACTAAATCAGTGCTCTACCTCTAATGCTGCCCCTGAAGATCAGAAAGTTTCTGCAATTTTTGATACAGAGAATAATGGACCTTAATACATAAAAAAGTTGCTGTTTTAACATTTTTGACATTTTAAACAATGTTTTTCTTTCAGTTTGTGATATTGGGGCTGAATGGTACTGACAGATTTAAAAAAATGATATTATGATTATACCTTAAGTTTTTCATTGCCTTTCTTAAAAATTAAAAATAAAAGTTTATGGGGCAAATATTTTTTTTGTTCATAACTTTTTTTTTTATTTAAACATTCAGTTTATTTATTTTTATTTGGGTGTCCAAGTCATTTTCAGACTTAGAATCTTAAGTTCTGCATGTTTTCATTACTAACTGCTGGATGCAGCTCTCTGACACCCACACAGAAACACAGACAGAGTAGGAAGAAGAAAAGGGGGAGGAAGAAAGAAAGGAAGACACATTGGCTGAACTTTGCAAAATGTTTTTTTTGTTATTACTTTGAACCATTTCCAACAATAATCAGAGTCGCAGGCAGCTCAACACTCACCGTGTTGAGCTGCCTGTAACTCTCATAGCTGCACACATTAGCAGCAGAAAAAAAACACAAATAGCTGCACATCTTTGTAAGTAACAGCTTTATTTTTTGGCCTCCATCACTTAACCTCAAGCATGAGGATGAGGTGCTGCTGACAGTGGAAAAGCACTCATGTAAGATGTAAGATGAGTGTCTGCATGTCTCAAGAAAGAGGGTGCACAATCCAGTCGAGAGTGGGTTTTGTTGGATTAAGCCTCTCTGAACTGTACTAGAAAATGATGGAAAGAATTTGGAAACTGCAAGCAGTGCAAGTTGCAGCCGGAACATGCATGCAGACGCACAGACTGTAGATGCAGAGTGTTCAATTCTCTGAAAACTTAAGATGATACAAGACAGACGTGCAGGAAAAAGGTGATATGACTACCATAGCATGTCTTGCAAAGTGACAGTAGCTCATGTGCATGTTAAAATTGCATGGTAAAACATGATACCCATTAGCCCAGTTTGCAGTTTTTATTTCCTGTGGTATCACGCAGGCTTCTCTGTCACTTCATTTTGACCTGTGCCATATCCAACGTTTTGATTCTGGTATTTGACATCCATTTGTTATTAATTTACAGAAGAAAATAACAAGATAGAAATTATGTCTACCAATCAGCCAGACTGAATTAGAATATAATTTTAAGTCCATATTGTACAGCCCTACTGCAGAGGTGTGCAGAGTCTGAAGCAGGTGCTGTAGGAACTTTTTACTGCCTCCTCACTGCAGTTTTCCTCCCCAGGGAGGAGCTGGAGTCTGCAGGATGGAGTTTAAACCAGGTTTCTGTGGTATTTTTACCAAACAGACGCTATATGTTTCTTTTTTTTTACACATTTTATATGCAAAGTGAATTTTTCTGAATCTCTATATATCAAATTAATGCATGTTGATGTTTATTTGGCTGTTAGTGAACTTTGCTGGCAGCAGCTCTGCGGTATTGTGCAGCGAAGATCTGAAGTGGGTCAGTTGCTGTGTAGTGCTGAAGCTGCTGTTCCTCTCAGAGGAGTGTGAGAGAAAAGAGCACAAAATGTATAACCGGAAGAAAAATGCCACAGGCGGACGGTACCATCGTTGTGACTCGGCGCATTTCTGTCCCCTGTGGAAAAGGGAAAGCTGAAAGAAATGATATAAGAAACCTGTTTTCTGGATTAAAGCTCCCTGGGTGTTTTATTTATGAAGTTACCATTTGTCTTTGTCTTGTATCCTCAAAAGTTGGATACTAGTTCTCTACTTCCTCCCACTCATGTTACACAAGGTCTCATTTTTTCAAGTACATTTTCTCTTCCTTGCAACAAGAAGTAGAGTCTGAAAGATGTTACAGAGTTGAGGCACAGTGATTTTTATACAGCTATTAATGAACATTTTACATGTACAAAATTATGATAATTTTCAATATGGCATGTTTGATGGGCAACATTTTAAGAGACAAAATGATGAACTAAGGTTATTTGTGATGTTTTCATCAACAAAAAACCCCTTTTGGCCTAAATCTCTGATTTCAGAGTTTCAGATTTCAGTCTCTGTCATGTTTAACCATGAAAATAGATTACAGTCTGATTAAAAAGTGCTTTACTTTGCCAAGTAAAACATTTATTTTTTAATCACCAGTCAGGTAAACAACATGCCAGCATTACATTAATTAGACACATGAGATTAAACGTATCTACTGATATTAGTTCTTACCATATCATATGCCGATGGACTCATATTTGTCAATATTGCCATTAAAGCTGATCAGCTGTGAAACCGATGCATTTAAGCAGCTCTAAAAGGAAGTTTACACAGAAAAAGGGACAATTATTGATTAAAAAAAGTTACATTTGAGAGCCAAAATCACTTTGTAGTGTTTGTTCTTGAGGGGTTGAGATTGTCTTAGAAATGGGAACTCCAAAGAAAGGCGGAAACCATTGACTTACACGCGTGGCTTTCATTTGCCTGACAGTGTTAGCTCACAGATATATTAGTGGTGCTCTAATTGAAGTATTGCTTTTGGCTGATCTATGGGCATGACACATAATGAAGCAATTACAATTTTGCTGCAGAAACACTTCAGTCAATCTGATTTTTCGTTAATGTGCAGTTTTCTCTCCAAAAGTGACATCTTTGGCTCTGTTTTCACTTCAGCTCCTTTGACTGATGAGCATTTGGCTGCTCATGCATCTTCGCTTCCTGGCTGGCAGGCAGCGCCTCCTTAATTGTTGCATGCCTCTGGAACGTGCCTCACTAATGGGGCTGCTGGAGTCCCAATCAGTCAGTGCCCAGTGTGTTTTTTCTTCTCTAATATCTCAACTCCAACAAGCAGGCCAGCCTTGATGATGCAACAAACTGCTCTGGTTTGCCGACGCCACTCAGGAGGCTGCGGCCTGGAGGACTGGTATCTCTTTCATGGCTTCTTCAGGCCCGAATGATGTCAAAACTGGGATCCAGCAGAGATGACACTTTATGTTAATGTCTGCTGGGTGTGCTTTTTCTGTTTGTCACCAGGCTGATCGAATGAAACAACACGTGTGATGAAATTTGACAGCCATGTACTTGGACAGTTCAGAGACTAATTTCTCACAGTGATAACTCAATTCCGGATGAGCAGAGGATGTAATATTTTCACGAACTTCACTACCGTCACAGATGCAGGGACCCTTATCTTGTTTTGTTCTGAATACTGATGCCCAACAGTTGTGAATAAGACCAGCAGGTCAGGTTTTGTTTTTATACAGAGACTGGTTTAGCTGTTGATCAGTCTACATAGCTTTTATGTGAACAAGAACGTCCTACAGGTGGCAAAATAACCTGATAATGTGACCACAGATGTCATCCTCATTTGGTAAACAACATACTTTTACTGAAATTGCTTAACAGAGTACCTTCAGTATTTGTGGTGTGAATGGGAAGGCGTGAAAAGCACTTTGAAAGATCAGATGACCAAAGAAGTTCAACACAAGCTCAAAGTGGATTTATTATTTACCATTTTCAATACAAATGTACCTAATACTAAGTGGCTAGAAATGTAGTTATCTTAAATTAATACACTTAAACACAGTGGTTCTCACAGTAATAGACACCAGATTAATAACCACAGGGTAGGACTGAACGATTTCAGGAAAAGATCTAATTGCAATTTTTGTGGCAGATTTGCGATTTCAATTTGATTCACGGTTTTCTTCAAATCAAGCTTCAGTGCAATATTCACTACTGTATAGACAACAGTAAGAAAATTGATGATCAAAAGCACATAACACATTATTCATCAACTAATACTGATGATAAATAATCTGTTTTCATTATTTAAGGGATGCTCCAACTTCTACTCCTAAACAGAGGCTTTGTGTTGTTGGTTATCAGCACTTCCATGGTGGAGATGTGACGTTTGCAAATGAGTTGACTCTTGATTCGCATTTGTGATTAAGCCGTCCATTTGCGAGCCATTCTTAAATGCAAATTGCCTGCAAATTTGTAAAATAGTATGTGTAAAAAAAGTTGACACAACAGATCCTGGGTCAGTCAGGAGTGCTGCAAAAAAATTGCAGCTGTGGTAATCACATGATTGTGTTGGCTGAAATTGCGATTTCGATCTGAAACGATAAATCTTTCAGCCCTACCAGAGGGATTGGTTTTGGTTAATGGTGACTAGAGGCATTAAATCCAGTCTATGGGTTACAAATTTTCATCAAAAATGTCAAATAATATTTGGCTTCCAATCAGTCTGGAAATCTTTTAATACAAAGACTCCACTGGGTTTGCCTCACAACTTAGTCCAGGGCTCTTAATAGATTTTAGGTGGGAGCTTTGATTTGCATAATCAGAGTTTATTCCTCATTACCGACATTCACTGTTCATTCAGGAATGCCATCATCCTTTCCTTCAGTGTGTCCTACAGCTCATGACTCATTGTGTTTCATCTAACAAATCAAAAGAGGAGATTCTGGAAAGTGGAGCAGCAGCAGCCTAATACCCCAAATGAGTCATGATCCATGTGACCCTCCAGCCCCTCTACAGTCCAGGGCTCTTCTCTTAGAGGAGGTTCAGCCATTCAGACCAAAATGAGCATTGCCTCAGTAAATACAATGCTCGATTTCTCCTTGCTCCACTCTGTTGCTTAATCTTTATTTTGGCGTCAGAACAAGAACTGGGTCTCCTGGCAGGGGAATGAATCTTTAATAAAGGGGGGAGATGTGAGCACCTTGTCACCATATGGGGATCAGAATTCCGCTGAATTGCTCTCTAATCTCCACAACATGTTCGGAATTTGGAATCCTTGTTTTTCAGGACAAAATAGCAAAACCACGTGGCTTCTTTTTTCGCGTTCTTTGAGGAAGTGATATATTCAGGTCCCTTTAGGACTCTTGACTTATAAATCACACAGAAGCTAATGGTTTAGATTAGTTTGGAGGGTTTTTGGGGGCTTTTTTGACCTTATTGATTAGAGAGGACAGTAGATAGAGTAGGATATCAGAAAGAGAAAGTAGGAAAAGGCAGTGAAAGTGCCACAGATTGTCGTTGGAACTCCCTGCTAAGGTTGTCACTTTTCCTAAAAATCAAACTCGGAACGGTTTTCGAACATACACCCAAATAACTGCAGATATTTGATTATTTTGCCCCCCCCCCGTAGTAAGGGACAGAGACTCTCTTATCTGCCCCTTCGGTAAAGACCCTGCCGAAAAAAACGCAGCCACACGGGGTTGAACTCTTGCCGAAGCGCCGCTGCACTTGGCTGTATAACTTGGATGAAAGCCGACAGTTGAGCCCGCAAATTTGGTGTGGAGGATGAGTGACTAAGCTGCTTTGCACATAACTGACACACAGCCCAGTCTTTGATTCTAAAGTTGCATTCACGGAGTAGAACCCAAAATCCTACCACACAGCGCTCCTCAGATGATTCGGTGCTGTTAATGTCCGCTCAAAGTGGCAACTCGTTGAGAGCGCCCTCTGTTGGATGAAACGGTCCACTGCTCCAGGCGCCCTGATGTGCCACTAAATTCAATATTTTACATTCGAATATTTATTTACTATTCCGTTACGGATATTTATCCCCATATTCAAACTTTTTTTTGAATATTGAATATGATGTGACAGCCCTACTCCCTGCTGCTATGAGCACTATAGCCTCTTTGGAGTACCCTTGTCCATGAGGCCTTGCAGGAGGGAGCTTGCTGGTTTGATACCCCAGTAGGGTCGGGTAGGTTTGTTCTGTGTGGAGCTTACATGTTCTCCCCGTGCATTTGTGGGTTTCCTCTAGTTTTTATAACTTTTACAGTACTATTAAAAGGATTTTAAGGTCTTTAAACACACTGTAAAACAATAGAAATACATTTAAACACATAAAAAGATATTGAGAGAGCAACAACAATAGAAAACACAAGGTGCGGCCTTCTTCTGTCTTGGAACATAGTTATTGGCAGTTGCTTGGTGTGTTTCTTCTTTCTTGTTTTTAATAGGTCTAACAGAAAAACATATGAAACACCGGGACCACAAAAACTGAACTGTGATATCATGGGGGTTTACTGTATTTCAGCCACTTAGGGAACATAAAGGGCCAAAATGTACTGCCAAAATATTGTCAGAAGTTTTCCTGTCTGCCAGTACCAGTATTTAGCTTTTGGAGCATTTTTCTGTTGATACCGATACCATATCGATAATAGCATGTATACCAAAATCATGATCACAGATAATGACACCGATACTGATATAAACTTATTTTCTTTTGTCAAGAACAGTTCTCTGCTGTACGAGGATAGATCTGTTCTCTTATTGTTGTCTGTTTGTGTTGATAAATGATGAGTGTATTTGGTTAAAATGTACATTCAGTGATGATATGAAGTATTGTGGTACATTCTGCCAATATTGTGGTCGATAAGCAGGATATATTTCAACAATAAGTGCAGCGGATACATCTCATGATAAAGGATATCATGCAGATAATAAGCATCCCTTATTTAAGCTGCTTAACTTTTCAGTCTGTTGTGGCAGTAGTGGAAAATGCTAGAAACCTGCTGTCTGGCTTTTGCGGTTTTGTGATGTTAGCTTATCTAACCAGCTGACTGAAGCCCTTCACAACAAGCTACTAGAAGTTTATAGTCTTAAAGCAGTGCTGTCCAGCCGACAACCATGTCTCTGGAAAATTCCCCTCATTAAGTGTCTCCTCTGCTGAGGTTCAGCATTTATATGTCAGATATAATTGCCCTGTTTGTGAAACTGGAGGACAGTGTTCGTGGATTTTGACGCTCTGCCGGGCATCACAGCAGTTTGGCACCTTCCCTGTTGTTCCACGATGAATGACCGTTGATTAGTCAAGACTGTCTGCTTCCCAGACTAACCGATGTCCTCATTACACGTTTGGCTTTTCTTTTCAGACCTTTTAATGTGGGGGAATGGGTCAGAACAATGTGTTGCATTAGTCATCATTTCCATGCTCACATCAATAAGATGTCCGTTGTTTAGCTTAATTGTGACCTCTTTTTTGCACAATTTGTCTCTTTGTGTTTACAGTTTGTTCGTAGGGTTTTTTTCTGTTTGTGACATTGTAAATTAGCATTAAAACAAACTGAACATGACTTTAACAATGTTTGGATCAGGCTCAGTGTTTGCAGTGTTACTTTTGTGGCTGTGAAAGGTTTTCATAAAGTTTTTGACAAATTTCCTGTGTGGAAGAAAATCTGATAAGAGTCGTAAATGCTCTGCTTGGAGCCAACACAGAAGGCCACACAGTTATTACGATACTGCCACTCATGTTATGAATGTTATTTCTGTGGGACTCAAATCTGGGAGGGATATTTCTCAGAGTTGTGTTTTTGAGGCTTTTAGGGTGGGGGTTTGTTGGCTTCTTTTTACACGACACGCTAAGTTAAGCGTAAACAGTACGAGTCATGGTTTTCTTTCTCAGAGTGTGGAGAAACTTGCGGTTATGTTGCAAAAGTTTCTCTTTGCATCCTTGAATCCTAATCTGAAACAGGCTGTTCCCTGTTTGCTGCATTCTGCAGGTTTAGCAGAGATCTTCAGTTATCATCCCTCTTTAGTCTTTGTTCACTGCATCACTGGCCTGAGAAGTTGTTTTCATCATTTTGAGATATTGCCCAGTTCCTTCCTGAGGCTAGTGGTCTAATGGGCTTTGGTCCGTGGAATCCACTCCAGTGGTTTCTCCCTCATTGGGCCATTTGCTGAGGCCCCAGTGGGGTGGACAACAATAGACTCCATATGAAATATTCACCATGACTGGGGCATTCCAACAAACAGTGGATGTGTTCACAGCAGTTTAGTGGTTAGATGAAATGCTGCTCTAACTAAAGAGAAAAGCACAACTCCAGTGCAGACACAGAAGGTATTACCATTAGGCAAAGGTAGGGTTGGGTTATATGGCCTAAAATCTCTGATTTTTCACACATGAACTTCATTTTGGATTTGATGTTTTTCCCTCCTAAGATAAAGAAACTCCAAAAGACACAGGTACTACACAAAAACAAGTCTTGCTTTAACTTGAATAAGATATACCTCAAAAGTCTATTTAACTTCCTTTATGAAATTAAAGTGCATGCTGTCAAAGGTTCACTCTGCAGTATACCTGCAGAGTGGCTTGTCTACATTGACACTAAAAGCTGCACTATTTTTACTAAACACACCCAAACAAACCAACTAAAAACAATACAACCTAAGAAATGCTCCCGTGCATAATATGGCGCCCCTGCCGTGATGACAAATATGAACTTTATTATAGGGATGCATGATACTATCGGTTTGATTGGCCGATATCAGCCTAAAAAGTTAAGTATCGGTATGGGCCGATATTGAAATTTTTGCAGATATTTACAGAAGATATATCAGCCACACATATCAGCCTTATATCGGCTCTAATAATGGCAAATTACACAAATGCACAATACTGATGCACCTTCTCATCACTGCATGGGTTCATTTAAAAATCAAGGGTTTCATTTTTACAAGAGTTAAATGCTGTTTTTATTGTTTTACATCTGTTCCTCGCAAAAATATACTTTAACACTGAAAGAAACAAGCCCATTTTTGTTAAGTACGGAGCTTGTGCTCTTAACCAGAAATATCGGTATTGGTATCGGTATCCGCAATAATGAATAAAACAATATCGGCATATCAGATATTGGCAAAAATCCAATGTCGTGCATCCCTACTTTATAATTATTTGGTCTTCAAACAATGACCCAGATTTCAAGTTTTTGTGTGTGTCTGTTGGAAGGATATGAGAGGGATAGTACTAGCTATGGGAGCCCAGGAGGAGCGGTAGAATGTTGGAGTAAGCCCAAAAAAATATATATATAATTCTCTATTTTCCTCAACAGAAATACAAATTCATCAATTCAATTGATACATCACCCAGACCTAGGCAAAGGTAGGCAAGGCCCTTGAGATATAGTTATTAGGAGAGCATCAAACATGAGGTATCCATCTAAAATTACTTTAAGTGAAAATTTAACTGTACTGCACATTGTCTAGATTTGTTATACATTATGTGAAAAAGTACATGATATGTTGAAAAAAAAGATGGAACATTCTTAAGACCGTCTAAACTGCACAAGAGGGTGGCATTGTTACAAAGATGGATGAAACTGGCAAGTAGTGATTGTGACTTTACCAATTCCATTACCGATCTGCTTATTGATCCAATTCTTTAACGATTCCCTTATCAATTCCTGCTAGTTTTTCAGTGACAACAAGTGCAAACATTTAACAGTAATATTCAGTACCATGCTGTATAGACAAATACTTTTGCAATGGTTGGTGTTTCTACCTACTGAAGGTGGTGCAGTCAGCACAATTTTTCTCACACAATTTGACCTCTTCTGCCTCCTGTCTGCTGTAATGTTTGACTTCTTTGTCATAATTTCTAATGACTGCCTCTGATGAGAGCATGACGTTCTTGATTTGCAAGGCATGCAGAACAAAGTGAAAGAAATTTGCAAGGAAATTGAGAAGCAAAAACACAAATACAACTGATTTCTTGAGGGAGTGTTCAATTCTTAAATGGAATTGGTTTTTGATTCCCATCCCTATCCAAGGCGGTACCACCCACTTGTAAAACATTGCCAATTTATTCATGCAATTTAGATAGTCTCAACTTGCAATTTTTAGCAATAAAAAGATAGACATATATTTAAATTGTATTGTTTTTTGCGCTTAGTTAAAGTTGCCAACCCTTTGTAAAAGTTAGACACTGCTTTTTCTCACTTCTGGAAAAATGGGTGGATCTGGCGAGGAATAAGGGTTCCTTATGGCCAGTGTCCCCCCAGTTGATCATACACATTGCAAAACAAACTCCCGACTTTCTCTAAAGTCCATGAATAAGTTTCTGAAAGCAGAAAGGGGCAAGTGATTCCCTCAGTACCAGACACTTTTTCAAATGTTGCCAACATGTGTAAAGTGATTCAGTGAACATGTGAACAAATGGGATTAGAAAAACATCCTTTTGATTGCAAAAAAGTAACTTAAAATTTGAAGCGCCCTCCTTAAACTGCTTGAATTCTACAAATAAGTTGGCCAAGTGAAGTTTTTGCTCTTACCACCCTCACTGACTTGCTCAGACATGATTAAACTTTGCAAATTTATTTTGTGAAATATAGACAGTGCTTTCTCTCATGGGTCTTAATATTTTACTGAATATTGTCAATCTTCTGTATTTGGAAAACACCTCAAAATGTCTGTCAATATTTATTTGATTGCTATGATTGTTTTTTGAAAGATGGGCTGAGGCCTGAAGCTGGTTGTTGCCATGTGCTTATAAATGTATTGCTGCCCCTGAGTCCAGAATGAGATTGAGCGTTCATTTTGTTTTTGGACGATGCCAGTCTGCTATCTCCAGCATCCAGTGACTATGGCTCTGTGTTGCCTCTCTTTGTCTGCCTCGGAATTTCAGCCTAATAAATGAGGAAGTATCCAGAGGTCTGGATTAGATGCAGTGTTATTGTTGCATATCTTATTCATTTGCTGAGATTTCTCTGAGGCCTTTGCTCTGCCAGGCCATCTGAGGTGGAGACACTGACAGTTTTGAGGTGGGGGCAGGTCCCCTTGATGGTGTGCACAAGCTGAAAGAAGCTGCAGTTAAATCTTGAGATTTAACATGTAATGTAGATGGTGTAAGTCCCTTTCCGTGTCAGCACATTGTTCCAAACTTTGTTGTCAAACACAAACTTGTTCTGCTTGCGTGGCTTAGCAAATGTGGAGCACGCGCGTTAGGTGTTAAGCCAGTCTGCATAAATCATGCAAATCTTTGCATGTTTGTGGTGATGACAAACACCCCCACTGATGCTGCTCTGCAGTGGTGAGATGTAAAGTGACTGTTACTCAGCAGGTCCTTACAATGAGAGCGTAAGCATGTGAAGACTGAAGAGAAAATATGCTTGACTCTGTCATAATTTAGAGTGTCCTCTTCAAATTTTAACCACTGAATTTACAATACCACAAAAAAAGAGATTTTTTAAAAATAATAATAATTGTCAAAATCACCAGTGCAAAACATTAGTATACCATTATAACTAGAAGTGCTCCTAAAGGTATTTCCAACATTGTGGACTGAGTTATACTCAAGAATGTGGCAAAGTGCCCTCTCTAGCACTGTCCTGTCACAAATCCTTGAAAAAAATCCAAGATTCGGATCACTGCCAAAATCGAATAACTTCTGCCTTGTGCCATGACCAACACTTCCTGAAAATTCAGTTGAGAACTTATTGAGTTACTGGTGAACAAAAAAAAAAAAAAAAGTGAAAAACTGCCCTGTCTCACTGAAAAATTCTAGGATCTGCATCTGATTTCAGATCACCAAAATCAAACCGCTTCTTTCTTGTGCCATGACCAACATTGCCTGAAATGTTTTCAAAATCCGTTCATGACTTGAATGAATCTCCCTTGATTATAAACTATTTTGCTCAAGAAATTAGGAACTTCTTTTTCCAATTTTTATTTTTATGGTTTGCTTGAGGCACAAATATAAGCAACATTTCAGGAATTAGATTGGCCCTCTTTTGTTTCTAAAAAATGTCCACAAGAGCTGAAACATTAATCCAACAGGTTAAATCAAACATAAGTACAGAGAAAAGTTTAGAAGAATACGATATATGTATATAAAATACATCCAAACAAAGACATCCAAATCCACACACAAAAAAGAAATAAATGAATCAAATAAACAAATAAAATAATTGAATAAATAAGTAATAATGGATGAAAATACACATTTATATACACAGAATCTGTATAACTGGGTTTAAATATCCATAAAGGATGGTAAGAAAAATTTAAGAAAAATAATAGTAACAGTAATCATGATAATTATAATAGATAACAGGGTAGTTATAAGTGGAGTGTATATCAGTGAATAAGTTAAGTGTTAATATAAGGAAACTGTTTTGTATTTTTTCTTTCTTCCCTCCCAACACAGCCAGTTGAACACGGTGCAATGTATAAACACACTCTGTTAGTCTATCTTGGTTATTCTGCGTGATCTGTTTTAAGAATAAGGGGTCCCACAGCTCTGTATACATTTCTAAATTCCCAGTTATTTAGTAAATAAGACGCTCGTAGGAGGCAGTTTCTGATAGGCAACAACTCTGAATAAGTCAGAATGTCCTGCCCTGTCCAGTGTCTTAGGATGACCCTGTTAGCTGTGGTGAGGACAAATTTAAGCCAACATTCTTCCATTTTACTGATTCTTTCAATGCCTTTTGGACTATGCAGCAGACATAGGTTAGGTGTGAGCATGACCTCTGCTCCCAGACTGTCTCCATGACCCTCTGCCAGTAAGTGTTTAAGCTAGGACAGGTAAGAAACATATGAATGATGTCACGGGGCATCAATTTGCACCTCCAGCAGAGGTTTGAATATTTCAGTTTCGCTCTGTACAGCTTTACTGCTGTCCAGAAGAGTTTATTGAAGATTTTAAATTGGATTATTTTGGATCTGGCGTGGGTCATAGGTTTTAGCATCCCCCTCACCAATGAGATCCATTCATCCCCATCATAGGTTGTATGTGTGTTCTTTTCCCCGACAGCTTTTAAGCATGTATTAGAAAACTGGGAGCTTTTTGGTGCATATGTTGTTGAATATCTTGCAAGAGAGAAAATTGTGTATTTGTTGTGAAAATACTGAAATTTCATTGATTAAAACTTTGAATAAAGGTCATTCTTGAGTTGTCTGAGAGAGTAAGGTTTGGGCAAAATTTGGGTGCGTGTTATATTTGAGTACAGTATTTTTCAGGCAAAAATCGTGAAAAATATGGGGTGCGTGTTATAATCGAGAAATTACAGTATTAGGGCTGGGAATTGGGAGATCTAGAGATCTGAAGAAAGCTTTACTCAGTGAGAATCACTTTCAGGCAAAGCTTTCGTTTAGCATGCTTACATTTTGCATACATACATTATTTCACATCATTACATGCAGTCAGATGAGAAACCCTCAAACTTCAAGGTAGAATTCTTTGTGGATTTCTATTCTGGTTTCAAATACAACCATAACTAACGCTGATGTGTACTGTGGCTGCACAGACAGATGTGACCAAGTCTGCAGGTCTAAATGCATTGTGTTTCTACCATGTAGTTGGCTGATTTGCGTTAACTGTACCAGATAGAGAGGTCATGAGTGTATAGCTTCAGCACAGGGGACTGTGACTCGATGTTCTTTCTCACAGTTTTTCATTAGAATCGTGTCCAGACATCATGGATGTCACCTCATGGATACAATATGTCAGCGGGGGATGTTTTCTGAACAGCTTTCAGAGTGTCTGACTTTGTGTGCGCACAAACGTTACATTCCTGCAGAAACATAAAGACAGAGCACAATGCTAAGGCCACAGGATGTTGTGCTGTTGGTGTCGGTCCAGCAGTCCTCCAAGTCTGTTCCTACGCAGTGCTTTTGTAACCTCTGCAATCTGCTGTGAAAAGCTGACTGTGGACCTTTTGAGAAAAACTTGCATATCTGTTTCTTTTCGAGCATTGTAAAGCTAACAAAAAGCCCTGTGGTTATATTCTTCCCAGAGAAAGATTTGTTCTCGATTGTGTCCCAGCTTTTTTTTGTCTTCAAACTGGCTCCTTATAGCTCTTTCTCCAGGAGGATTATTGGAAAGAGCCGTCGCTGTCCAGTAGTTTTTTTTACATTCACATATAAAACTACTGTGGCTGTGTTGTGGTGTGTGTTTGTGTGAGTTCTGTGATACACAGCTGTGTGTGTCTGATAGCAGAAAGAATTACCCTACTGTTTGGCTGCTGCTGACAGAAATATCTTGAGAGGAAGAACATTAGTGTGTAAGCCAGAGGATTAAAATGAGACATTAGCTGGTCAGCCTCTTCCAGCTATGATGTAGACGACGTTCCTCGATGACCACAGCCTATGAAAAGTTTTATGATTATTATAATGATCATAGAAACAGACGTCTTACAGGGTAGATTTTTCCAGTGAAGCAGGATTTGCACTTAACGGAGTCTCGGCCTGTAAAACCTGCAGTAAAATCTGCTTCATCTCACTTCAAGGAGCTCCTATAACACCTGAACAACACACTGTTCTTGGTTTATTAGACAATTCTCCTGCCTGATTTTGATAACTAAGTCAACTCAACTGTAATTCAATAACGTTTTTTAAAGGAAACGGCTCTGTGCTTCACATTATGGTTCAAAGCTCACTTCTGCACATTAAGAAATACACATATAACAGAGATAAATGATATGAAGTACAAAAAAAGAACAAAACAGAACATTCAGACAAAGTTATGACTCCACTTTAAAAGCTTTAAATGTGGTGAAACACACTGATGACTACCATAAACCAAATGGTATTGTTCATAATAACTGTTACCTCAGGTCATCTTAAGTAGTACACCTAGACTATAGTCTTTGCTATATTATTGATAAAGAACCAACACAATTTAATAATAATACACAAAATTGTTGATGTAAATCATATCAAAGAATAATAGCTTAAGAAGTAACTCACAGCCGTTTTCAGCTGATATAACAGCCATACTCATTTGCTGCATTCATAAATGTCATGTTATGCTTCATTTTGAGACAGAATGTGCCTCATTATTTCAAGGCATGAGCCCACTGGACCTAAGAACATTCACCACTCAAATACTTTATCTTATTAGTCATAGCATCAAGCTTTGGTCTGACCTATTATCAATATAACAGTAGGCATGGGCCGAATCAGTGATCACATTTGACAGAAGTAGTCAACACCAGACTTACAAGTCGGTGTGTTTTTTTTATTGTTTCTGGGGGTATTATGCACGCTGGAGCACACAGGAATGGCACTCGAAGGGACACTACAAAAACCTACACTGTTTCTTAGCTCTCTCTCCTGTTACAAACTTTAAACTGACTTCTTTGCAAATACTCTGATATTTTATAGTAGAGGTGTGCTGCTGTTCATTTCAGTGAAACAAGATCAGTAAAGTGTGTGGTTTGATCCAGTCTCTCTAATGCATCTTCAAATTAGCAGAAACACTCCACTTTTGCCACAGACTTTGGACATTAGACCAGGCATAATGAGGTTTATAGCACAGTAAATTTGTGGCATTGGTTGTGGCAGTTTATGTCAATGTGTCCAAAGCATCTTGCTGTCTACACAGTTATAATGATTAAATACTGAGCATGCCATTAGCATAAAACAAATGTATGATGATATAGATCATTATAACATGAATTTTAGCAACTAATGACAATAAAATGGGGGATGTTCTTGCAGCAGAAGTTCAATAGGTCTCTGATTCATTTAAATACTCATGACACTGGTAATAGATGTAAGGTTAATATTAATTATTAAATAGTTGGTGTCAGGCGGGTCCACAGCATCAGACTGTCCACATTTGTCTCTGTGATATTTGCAGAAACAGCCATGTTTGAAAATAGTCTTCTAGAGCTTTAGACACCATGATAAAGTTAAAAGAGAGAGGTAATTATAGTAGAGGAAATGAAATCATAACCACCCTGTGTAATGATGCTAATAGTCGTAATGTTGATATAAATAGTTGTAACAGCAGGATTCTGGTAGGTCCGCAGCAGCAGGCCAACCATCCAGGGAACCATAACTCTCTCACCATAAAACATAGTGTACTCCTCCAGGAAGTACATATTTCTGAAACCAACACTGTAGTGAGTTATTTCTGGGCTCCACTTACAAGCTGCAGAATTCATCACACACCAGTGAGAGTTGTTGAATGCGGCTCCCTAAATCCCCCCCAAGCCCCCCTCCCCTCCTGACAAAAGCTCTCCACACAGTCAGCCTGGCTGCACTCATCTCACACCCTGCGCTCTATTTTAAGCCTTCAGACAGAGGCCCGCTCCCCCTCCAGTGGACCCCACGCTCTCTGTGTGGGCCCGGGCCTGGGGCCTCTCGCTCTCCAAAGACATTTTCAGACACACAAAGCAGCTCCTGCCAGCTGGTGCAAAGGTAGTCGTGGAGGTAAGCATCCAGATGGTGCGGCTGCAGGAAACCTCTGCCCCGGCTGTACGATAAAAGTTTGAGGAGGATGCTCATTAAAGTTTGCTCTCTTTCAGTGGAGCTGGTGTTTGTCAGGGTGCTGCAGTGCTCACAATAGCACACCCTGAACACTTCATTCTCCTCGGTCAGTCCTTAAATTTGGACTGAAGTTTGCAGAATTTTGGTGGACTGTTCAAGTTTGTCTGGTATTTTTTTGTTGTGAGCCGACAAACCATTTAATTAGTTTACAGGTAACAAAACTTTTCCACAACATTATAATTTTCTTTGACCATAGACAGTTGATTATATCATTAAATTCCTGCGTTTTGTTTTCAAGGCATAAGAAATTATCTGTAGCAGCAATGTTGAGAGTACAAGGTTGACCCTTTCTCGCCATAAATTGAGCTTAGGGTGGTGACAGCAGGAAAGCAAAACGCATCTGGTTTTCCTTCCTACATGTATACAATTTGTCCCGCTCTCATATAACTCACAGTAACAAGGCATGCATTACACCAAGCAAAATAAGGATGTGCTCACACTGCTGCATGAAGTGGCCTTAATCTGAATTATGTTTGAAATGATCAGTCTTTAAAAATAGCATTTTTGGCAACAACTTCAATCAAATCAGTCAATCAATTCAAATCACTTTCAAATCAATAAGGCAAAATTACAACAAAAATCACAAGACATTTAGGATTTAGAGTGATTGAAAAAGTGAAGACTAAAGCATAAACTTATTGCTGCCCTCCAGTCAATTTAGAATTTCATAAAAATGCATTTATAAAATGAAAAATCAGCCATGAAGTATTTTAGTCTGGTTTGAGATTATGACACCATGTACACAAGTAAAATGCTTTACAGCATGAAAAATGGAAATTTTCTCCATAATAGTCTGTTTAATTGGTTTTGTTTTATACTTTACAAGACAATATTTGTCAGAACGTAATATGGTATTTAATAAAGCAATATTAAGTAATTTGGGAATACGAGTAAAGCAAATGATATATATAACCAACAATAGCCAAGATTACTGCTTCCTTGGCCCGGTTACTATTGTAAAAAAATCTTCTCAATGGGACTCAGTTGTAAAATAAAGTAAAAATGAACACATTTATACAAAAAACAGTATACCTCAGTTTATTGCATTGAAAAAGTGCCTTTAATGCTGTATTTATCACATTAAATTTAGCTTTACTGTTTGACTTTCAGCTTGAGAATGTGAAAATGAATTCTGATAAAAGCTAGGTTTTTGTTGTTATGTTGAATTACATGTGTTTTATCTTTTTGATTGTATCCCTTTATTTGTAACAAAATTTGCCCTCTGAATCCAAGAACAACATTAATGTGGCCCTCAGGGTAATCAAAGTTGCCCATCACTGGCTTATATTGACATTACTGTGGATGCACTCGTGGTCGATACACCATATCCTGGTTTCAGGTTACATCAACTTTACTTAACCCCGGTCATGGACCCTGGAAAGTTCCCATATCTTCGTCAATTTAGGCATGAGGTAGAGGTTAAACTGATTTTGAGTGATCGCATGGTCCTTGAATTGTAGGTAATCAGGTTATAGTTGTAGACCGGACATCCTCTGTCTGACGAAGACAAAAACACAAAGACACACAAACTCCTCAGTGTCTCTGATAATCAGAGCTGTAGACAGGGGAGGAGCAGAACTTCATCAGCTGTTTTTGCTTCTTCTTGGTGAAGGACCAGCTCAGTTAAATGTGCTATGATGGCTGTTGTTCTTTGCTTATTTGTCTTAGATTACCCATGTTCCTGTTGGTTAAAGGTGTTGTATTGTCAGGCCTTGGGATATCCAAAGCTCCACGAAGAGTTTTCAAAGAATCCCTAGTTAACAGTTAGCCGTACTTATTCCTATTTATAGTCATTATGAATGTAAATGTTACTTATACTGTCATCTGTTTCTGTTTCAGCGTCACTCGTTTATATATCAACTAAGTATTTGTAGTTAAAAAATATTGAGCAGTCCTAATTTCTTATGTGATGAGAGATTTTATACTTCTGAAATTTAAACATTTTTTGTTTAATCCTTTTTTGGTCAATCAATGCTCAGATTTGACCATCTATTCCATATCTGCAGTGAGTTTCCAGTGTAATCGATGAACTTAACAATACTGAACACCAGATGTTAAATTTCAGGCTAAAATCAATTCTTTCCCAAAATATTAATCATGTCCTTAAAAACATTTAGAACAGCAACACATTAGCTGACCCACTGTCTTCACACTCCACTTTCTTTTTAAAGCAAGTAATCAATATTTACAACAATGGATAAATTAGCAGCAGCAGATTTGTAGCCTGTATTGGCATGAAGTTATCTTAAGTTCTTGTGTGCAGAGAGCTCATTCTGAGCCATTAAAAGGAAAAAAAAGGAGACAATGGAGTGGGTGAGGCTTAATTTTAGACTGGGGACAAGCTGTTTAAGACCAATAATGCCCAAAATTGTAATATTTGGATTAAAAAAGGCTAACATTAAGTCAGGATTATCTCTGCCATTTTATTTAATGTCAACAGAGAGTTAATGCTTCTAAAATATTTGCATTAGTCTAATCTGTACAGACTTTTAAAAAAAAGTATCGTGTTGGGGGAAGGGAATTGGTGTGGACTGGGACTGCATGTGGATAGATGGCTAAACTATTAAATTCAGATAAGTAGATATAAGGCACAGGAATTGCATGACAGTATAACAAATTCTTTGTGTTTTTACTTTTACAGGTATAAAATGCCAGTCAAATGCTCTGTCTTTAGGGTTACTCAGTACTGCCACGAGTAACCACTGTTGCTTCACTTGACTTCTGCTTTACTTTCCAAAGCCCTCCAACTTGGACATGAGCGAACCAGTTAATGACTGCTGAGGAACAAATATATAGCATTTAGAATGCAATTTTAAGTTTTTTGATCTGTCTAGTTGAAAGTAAAGACACAATATGCAACTTTTCCAACTTGGAATAATAATTTACAGTTGATCTAACAGTATCGAAACTTAAACAAGAAGGAAGGTGTCAGTCCTCTTTGTTTTACTTTTGTTTTACTTTTGTTTTAGCTATTTCATCAAAAACCATACTGACAGGCTAACTGGCTTTTTTTTTTTAGCTGAAGGTTGGTGTGTGAACACCTAATGTGGAGCTGTGCACATTACTTGCAAATGAACCCTGGGGCTTTTTGTTTACAGTATTTTCTTAGTTAAAAGTAATTGTAATTGGTTTCCGCCAATTTCATCTATCAAAGGCAGTGTGCGCTGAATGTGTGCTTTATTTCTTGCTTGGCTAAAGTAAAAAGTAAAAACACAAATAAGATGTTTATGTTTGACGTAAACAGTATAACTAGTGCACATAAATACTGATTTCCATTGGAGTGTGCTTTCACACCAAACGCATTTGGTCCATAGCAAACATATTCTGGTTCATTTTTATGGAAAGTATGGTTTGTTAAGGCTGGTGTGACAGCTCACATGAACTCTGGTGTAGACCAGAGAACTAAACTCTGGTCTGAAAAACGAGGTCTTAGTTCACTTCCAAGTGGACCCGGTGGGTGTTAAAGCAATTCAAACCAACAATGCAAGTGAATCAAAAAGGAGTGAATTGTGGCTTGGATTTGGCAGGTTATCATAACAGAAAAGTGAGCATTGCGTTAGTGTTGTTAGCACCTCTAGTCTTTGGTCCCCTTTACGTCTTCAAATCCATGCAGAATATATTTATACATCGCTCCAGCCAATATGTAAGTGTCGCCCAGTACAGCCTAAATTCAGCTTCATCTTTATTTGATGGCACAGAATACTTTGTGCCAATGCTTCAAGCTAAATAATTTTATTACTCAAAGCTGGTTGTGTATTGGTTGGTTGGTTGGGCTGAATGGTAGGAACAAAACCCACAGTTACAGCCACAACCAGTGGCAGGAGACAAGGCTGCACAACATTTGACAGACTTTGATCCGGCTGCCTGGGTGCAGTGTGTAAGCAAATCAAACCAAGTGAGAAATTACACAATATTGCAGTTCCACATTGAAGCCAGATTTATGTTTTGGAAGCAACCTAGAAAAGCACTTTGGGGCAATCATCCAAAATAACGGGGAAACACCATAGACCTTAAACAGG
Organism: Cetoscarus ocellatus; assembly: GCA_037902135.1. Lineage (NCBI taxonomy): Eukaryota > Metazoa > Chordata > Actinopteri > Labriformes > Labridae > Cetoscarus > Cetoscarus ocellatus. The sequence continues at coordinate 1,736,393 of JBAMNC010000434.1, forward strand.
AAGTGAAGGCTAGCGGCGTTAGTGGTGCTAGTATCACTAACTCAGCTACACTCCTATCAGCAATCCAAACTCACATCATAATCACTGCTGTTTTTTCTGAGTGCTTTAGTGACATAAGAAAAGTCTGTTGAACATGATTTCTGTTCATGTTCAGCAGAATTTGAAATCATCTCTGGAATCATCTCTTGTTCTTATATCAAGTGTTTATCTGCCAGGTCGTATTTAACTTTGGCTCCATTTATCGGATCAAAATATTGCCAAACTCTGCCGTTGTACTGGGTGTTATTTAATCATTGTGCTTTTTACATTCCAGTAGTAAAGTGTGAATAGAAGACTGAGTAACCAGAAAGTGAATGCCCTCAGCCCGAGCTCTTGTCAGTTATTTTTTCCACTTGTTCACAATATTTAACAACAAGAGAATCATAGCTATTTGTAGCATTAAGCAGCTAATCTAAATGTTGGCCAGACTGTAAAATATAAAGACAGCCTCTTTAAGAAATCATCAGGATGCTTTATATTAAATCATACAATGCATTGTCATTGGTGATATCCAAGCAAGACCCCCTGTAGACCCTGGGAAGATGTGTGAGTTTGGGAGTGGAGCTGCTCTGGCTGATCTCCCAGAGGTCTTTGAAGGGTTGGGTACAGATTTCCTTCCTGTAGGGAGTCATTTCTCCATCAGAGACTGGATGATATCTGTCTTCTGAACTTCTCCTAATAGGACAGTTGAGAGTCTGTTGGCTGTCATCACTCCTCTTCTTGCTCACGGCTATTTTGGGTCAAGATCCTGTTTACTGAACACCCCAGTCAGCATTTCCTGCTGCACAGAGGCTCTGAACAGGAGCAGCTGATGCAGGAGGGGGGTTGTTTCATTACGGGCGGGGGGGAGATGGATAGAGATGTTTGTGTGTGTGTGTGTGTTTGGTTGATTAAAGCTTGGGCGGGGGGTTAGCAGACAGATGCTGGGCCTGCAGCTGGCTGGCTGAGTGGGAGGGGAGCTACATTGAAAAGCAGCGGTGCCAGCAAAGTGGGGCTTAGCCAAACACTGAGAAGAGATAATCCATATTTCATCTGCATCCTCTTCTTCCTCCCAACCACCTGCAGAGCAACACAACACACACCCAGAGCGTGAATAGTGCATGATACAGATATCAAATTTGAGAGCTGCTAACGCTTCAGAAGAACCCCCCCCCCACACTCCTTTTTTATACAGCACTCAGTCTTTTAGAGTTTAAAGCCGCCCTGCTTACCACAAGGGAGACAACACAACAAAACTCAATCATACCAACCTAAATTCTCCCTTGTTGTACAGGAGGCAGCTTTTTAGCTAAAATGTTTTCCCATGCATACAGAAAATACTCGCTTGATCACTCCGGATGTGTTCACATGGGCTAACACCAAGTCTGTATTTTATTACTGACTAGCAATGCCCGATATATACTTACATACATCAGCAACATTTCAGTGAATTACAGTTGCTGAAACTATGACTTTTTTTTGAAAATGTTAAAGGGATAGTTCAGTATTTTTGAAGTTGGGTTGTATGGGTTACTTTACAATAGTCAATTAAATGGTGGAAAGGGCTCCCAGTATCATTGTACCATTAAGAAGAATGAGCTGAGACTACTGGTAAGGTATACTGCTATTGGGAGTGACAGTTAGTTCACTTAATTGCAGGAGTTTTACATAAAAACAAGACAAAACTATGTTCTGTTGAATGTACGACTGGAGGAAGGATTTTAAAGTGCTCGTGAGTGTTTATTTTTCCTCCTTGAAATCTTTGTAACGCACTAATGTGATGCTAGCAAATGTAGATGTAGGTCTAAACCTGACTGTTGAAGCTTTTTATTTGATCTTGGAAGTTGTATCTGAGTTTCAGTACACTCCTTAAATTCCTACGTGGAAGGTCCGTTGTCTTTAGTCACCCCAGTTTACCAGCTCATAACAGGATCACAGATCACTCAGGTGTGACCTCAGTCCCAGCTCTGACATCCAAGTTTGGAGGGAATGGCATTTGCCCTCTGTGCGTGGTGACTGTTTGTAAGAGCCCTCAAGTACCTGGTTTCCACTGAGTGATCTGCTTTGGTTCAGCACAGTTCTGTATGGTTTGGAGCTGTAACACTAAACTTGTTTGAGTTTCCCCTGCCAGCTGTACCTTCAAATGAGGGTCGTACAGACTATGTAAATGCGTGACATCATGTCGTGCACATGTCTGCAGTAGAGCACAATCGTAAACAAAGAGCAACAATGGAGGACTTCAAGCACTCCAGTGCTAAAGGGGTGCCAAAAAGTAGGACAGCACAGGGTGGTTATTAGAGTACCTTTCCTCCTTATTGTTGTGTGATTTGTTTGACGTTACATGTATGTTGGGTGGTTGTTTTTTATATTGGGATTGCCGAGTTACCCGATCTGTAAAACAAATTTACCGTTTGGTACTACTAAAGACACCTTGACCTTGAACCTTGACCTTGACCTATTAGACAGTGAAAACAGCGGGAAATGCTTGGGCACTAGACTGCTTGGTTGAAATGCATCTAAGGTGACTCAGCTCCTTAGACCAAGCCTGTGACTTTGTGTCTCAGACTGCTGTTGATTTGTTTCTGTCTTCACTGTATGTCTTTAAAAAAAACTTACACATTATCACTAGCTAAAATGCATAGTTGCGTAACAGTCTCAACAGTGCTTTCACCATCCACTTTGGTGAGTGATATCAGAATTTTCTAAGTCTGGTATGATTAATAACATTCAACCTACTGTTTGCATCAAAATATGTGTAGTAAAAGTCTGTATTACACATTAAACTTTCAATACATTGATATGAATAATATTCTTATTTTCTTTTAAAACACATTGACATGCATTTATCTTAAAACTCAATTGTAAAGTTTTGCTCCAGTTGAAGTACTCTCCAATTTATTTACCATGTAAAAAGGCCCAGTGTCAAAACTGTATTTCAGATATCTGTCTCAGATTAAATATTCATGATCAGCTCGCAGCTTTGAAAATAACCTTAAAGGGGTCTCTTGCTCCCTTTAGCCGAATACAAAATCCACACTCATATATTCTAACAAAGTCTCAACGCGCCAAATCGACGCCCTCGTCTATTGTCTCCCTGCATTCGTATCCCTGCTCAGTATTCAGAGGAAATCAGCTGGACGTGTTTCCATTAGCTTGTAAATGAGCTGTTGTTTTTTAGGGCACCATTAATTTCTGATTAAAAATCCTAACTGCAACACAGTGTCATCAACAGCAAACAAATGCAGATCCTGTTCAGATCCAATTAAGACCTGTTTACCTCCATCCCAGGCAGAGGAATGTGGCAGGTTCAAACAGGGTGGCCTTGTCTTTGTTTTCTCTTTCTTTTCTTATTATCGTTACCAACCTTGTCATGAAAAATGCTCTTTGAGCAGACTCAGGCTCAGTGTTTTTAACTTTCGGCGCTGAGATGAAAAGGGAGCTGGGTCTTTGTTTTAGAGTTATGTGGAGTGCATGATGTCTGTGGACTCTGGTTGACCCTCAGCTCTCAGATCAGTGGTAATGTATAACAGTAAGCCCTGTCTCTAAACCCCTCTGACTCTGAGGATGTGAGCTCTATGTACAGCAGACGTGATCTGTCTGGTGAGTTTTCCCTTGTACTGTATCGACATGAAATATTTCAATAATGGCTTTTATGGGATCATAAACCTGATCAATCATGTTCCTGAGTGTTGTAAAATACTCTTAGGAAAGCCCTGACGAGGTGCAGACTCAGTGACCACAGATAAGCTGTAGAGACATCACATGAAGAGCTGGCTCCCACAGGAGGCAAGACTCTGCCCCCATTGTGACAACCAACAGGTAGAGACAGAGCTCCACAACATCACATCCTTCCCTAAATAGCAGTTTGTGAGAGAGGAACACTAACCCTCAGAGTTTGAATATACAAGAGATATTTAGAAAATCTCATATTTACTGGGAGCAAAACTGTGAGATTATTGCGGCCAAATATATCAAAGTGTGTGAGGACCTGAACACACAAGACCACAGCCCATACAGCTCTTTCTGTTTTTATTATGTCATTTGAAGTTTCATATATATATGTGAAAACATAAAACTTTGTTAATCTTCATGATATTTTCAGCTTAACTATGACAGTATTACTCAGTTTTATCATTTTAATAAACCATTTCCCTTTTCTTTTTAACATTTTCATGAACGTTTTTATTATTAATATTATTATTTTATTTTATTGTTTGTTTGTTTTTTTTAATGAAATGAAGCCAGAAACGCTCTTTGAACTGAACTGAATTGGAACAGAAGGTTTATTATTGTGTTGCTGAAATAACAAGTTTACTCCACAGAAAGAATAAAAAACTGTTGTGGTTAAATGCGTCTCCCTCTCTGTCATTCATTACAGGCCCTTAGCAGCCAGACTTTATTTATTTATTTATTTATTTTTGATCATGTTTTGGGGCATTTTGTGCCTTTATTGATAGGAGAGAGAGAGACAGTGGATAGGCTTGTGAAGGGGACCGAGAGAGTAGGGTGAGGACACTCTGCAAACTGTCCACAGGCTGGATTCTAACCCGGGCCAGCAGAAGCATGTATGTGAGTTGTGCCTGGTTGCTTACCGCTCTGCCAAACCAACACACCAACAATAATATTTTTTCATTTTTTGTCACAGTTTGATTTACTAAAATTATACGGCTGTTTTTAGAATCTGGAAATAACAACAGATAAATCCTGTTAAAAATCCTGGTAGCCGTCTTAGCTGAAGGTATTTGTCATTTTCACAACAGTTATTTGCGACACAGTCACTTTAAGCGTTACGCTGGAGCTGCGCTGATGTCATAATTGGCATGCATCATTATTTAATCACCTGGCAACATCCTACCAATTTGTGGGCTATTTAAAGAGCAAGATTTCCAGCTTATTTTCTCAGCTTCGTCCTGACATCAAGCCTGCATCAGTCAGGTCAGGTCAGGTTTGGGAGCACCAGTTGGACTGGCACTTCACCATTCATCATTCCTGTTGACTCGGCTGCACCGCCAGCAACGTTAACCCTGATTCATTTAGAGAAGTTTACATGCGATGAAGTTTAAGGGCACAAACCCTACACTGACGCCCCACTCTGTATCAGTCCTCTTGCTTTTAACCCTCCACCACCCCAGCATGCACCTATGGGCTCCAACAACGGGTTCAAGGTTCTCATTACTTATCAAACTCTGTTTGTCAAGCAGGAGTGCCAGGAGTGATGAGATTGGAGACTAGATGCCATGTTCTGCTGATGCTTCAAATGCCAAAAACAAATACCGACATATGCATACATTTGCAGCTGTAATACTAGGAATGCAAATTGAAAATTTATTTTAGTTGAGAATAGTTAACAACTCCTTGCAACACATGGCAGGAGTGCAATAGAGAGGTAATTTAGAAACTAGAAAAGCACTCAGAAGGCTCAGACCTCCAACAAGCAGCTCAATTCTGGCAGTGGCTTTTCCACAACCCCTGTAAAAGATAAAGTTCTGGATCACCTAGATCCAGAATAGTGCCAGGATCCAGACCAAACTCAGCACTTACATGGAGGTTGTTATCCTGTATAAACACAACAGGTTTTGGGAACATCACTTAATAGTTTGATTTAATATAAATTATTGAATGTCATCAATGGGATTTCCCATTATAAAGTTCATTGTTTTTCTGTGACGTCAGAGATATGATTTTTTTTTTAATTCTGCTCAATGTTAACCCATGAGATTTTTTGAAATTGTGGAATATTTTGCATCCTGACAAATATCTGTATCACCACCAAAATTTACTGGCTTCTTCCTTGGACCAAACCACACCTCTGGTTAAATTTTCATGTAAATCCATACAGTAGTTTTTCCGTAAACTTTCTAACAGACAGACAAACAAACAAACAAATATACGCCGGCAAAAACATAACTCATGGCGGAGGTAATTAATCCACCTGTAGGTAGTGCACATACCTTATAGCAAGAAGATTGCTGGTTCAGTCCCCATGTCGGTCAGGGCCTTTCTGTATGGAGTTTGCATATAAAGGTGTGCATGCATTGATCCTCTATGGGCACTCCCCCTCCTCCCAAAAACCAAAAACCATACTCATTGGGTTGATTGGTGACTCTAAATTTCCCAGTAATACAAGTCAGACCTGTCTTTTTGTTTGGTTTACAAAAATTGTGAATGTTTTTAGGAAAAACAACCAGAACTAAATTAAAAAAGGTGAACTTCCAGGTTATAATGTGTAACATAGGTAAAGATTTTTTAGGAATGCAGATTTGATAGTACATATTTGTCATTGTTTTTTACCCTAATGTGAAATGAACACCAAGCTCACCTGATGTTTGCTCCTTTGCACACTCTTATGCCTCCTCCACACACTCTCTTGCCCACTTTCACCATACAAGGCCTTAGAGAGTTGAGCAGGGCACAGTGGACGTATCATCACATTTCTTTTTATTTGACAGAGAATAATAAATAAAAACGTGGCTGTAGCTCAAACCTCATGATAGATTTATCTCAGCTGCACAATGCTTTCTCTATGAGACAGGTACACATCCAGCTCCACCTTATCTCACGACCCACTGAAGGTTAGCACTTAATTGGTAGGATTCCTCTATTGCTCGCCTTTGGCTCTGCCGCCACGCCATCGCCCGCTAAAATGAGCCTAATCCTTTAGCAGGCGGTTGGCACAGGGCCGTGAAAATATCCCCAGAGGGCATTTAATCACGTTTGACTGAGTGCATATTTGAAAAGCAGTCAAAGTTATTGTGATAGACTGCATTAGCTTGGCGAGGTTTTATCTTCTGGTATGGCGACGTGTTTTTTAAATCGCCATTCTGGAGGTGCCTCGGGGATTCTGGGACTCCTGCAGGAGGTTGTGTGGGTTTCCTGTCAAGATGAAGAGTAGTTTAATTTGCTCTTAAATGTCCCACCTTGAGTGAATGCAGTCACAAATTTTCTGTGTGGCCTCTTTTACTCCCAGAGCAGCAGTGCAGACGTTTGGAGAGTCGTTTTTAGAGCACTGACATAAATTGGATAGCTTGTCTTGTGAAATATATCTTTTGCTCTCCTTATGAATCAGTTGTTCCTCTGTATTATTGGCAAGAGTATGGGCCTCCTGTTGTGCAAAAAATGCAGCGTCTGGTATCCAATTCAATAATTCATCTGTATCAGCCCCCCTCCAACACCTTAAAAATCAAAAGGTTGCAGCAGGTGAAACATTACGTTGTAACAGAAGAAGGGTTCCAGCAGAGAGAGCAATATAAAAAATGTGTCTCATTCAGGCTGGCTGCAAAAGCTAAATAATTGCCACGAACACTTGTAATAAGAATTATGATAGCATTAATACATTTATATTCAGCCAATTACAGAGATGGCTTTGGTTTTAGCTCATTATCTGTAAATTGGTGAGACCACGGTCTTGCCAAAGCTTGATCTCCAACCAACAGTAATTGTTAACGTTTTAAGGCAAAAACAGTATTTTCTTTAACTTCAAATTCTACTTCAACAAATTATGTTGACAATATATTAGTTCATCCAATTGTCTTTTTTTTCTGAGCTGACTTTGAACACAAGTTAGGATGTGCTTTTGAAGGCCATTTTGAGCAGATGAGGAGGATTTTTCCTGCTGCAGAGGCCAGTATGTGAGTCGTGGAGGTACCAGAGTTTTTTCGGGGTGAAATGGTTCATGTGAAGGCCCTTGTGACCTATTGTCTTGTCAATTGGTCTTTAAAATTAATCACAACTTATTGGACTACACTGACAAAACCCCCCCTGTAGTCCCACCTGTTTAAACCTCTCCTGGTCAACCATATTTATTAAGAACACCTGGATCTTGGCCCTCTTTTAGTGCATTGATAATCATGGCAGGAATTTTCTTCTTCCCTGCATGATGACTCACAGGTACAAATGCAGCAGAGCAAATATAAAAGCAAAGGGCACCAATGAATGACTGCTGTTTGTCCCCATACCAGAAAATACAGCAATTCACATGCATGCACTGACATTACACAGAATGGTCCAATATCTTATTGAACCTCGTTGCATATAATCCATAGTTTTAGCAGCCAGCAGAATGGCAGCCATTACTGGACTTTTTTGGTATTAAATTCTAACATTATTATTATGCTTTGCAGTCAGTCATGTGGTGGCTAAGTCTGGTAGTGTGCTGTAACATCTATCAAAAGGTCACGAGTTCGAACCCAGCTTTGACGGCTCCGTCTGTCACATGCCGATGTGCCCTTGGGCAAGAAACCCCCAGTTGCTCCCAGTGCTACATCAGTGGTGTGTAAATCAGCATGAAAGGGTCATAGATGTGTTGGCTTAGAGTGATGGATACAATTCACAGTTTCACAATTCAAGAACTTCATTTGCTTGAATTTGGGTGATTACTGCGAAAGTGTTTCATTGAAAGTAAATGCATAAATCAAAAAGAATTACAGTATCATGAAAGTAGTTAAGTAAAATGATAAAATTGGTAATGTGATAAATGTTGAAAAAATTTAGATTAAAAAAAGGTTTTCTGACACACTTCGATATATTTAGTCGCAATAATCTCTAGGTTTTGCATTTCTTTCTGTATATATGGGATTTTCTGATTATCACCTGTGAATTCAAAGTCAAGGTGTCTATATTTATGTTATTTGGGTACTGTATCCTTCTCCCACAGCCTGATAATTCGGGCAGGGTGTGAAGTTGTGGAGCTCTGTCTCTGCCTGTTGGGTGTCTGTCCTCCTCTGGGAGTAGGGCTTAAAGCAAGCTTCAGTGCAATATTCACTATGTTTAAAGTTTAGACAACAGTAAGGAAATCAATGATCAAAAGCACATAACACATTATTCAACATCTAATATTAATAATAAATAATCTGTTTTCATTATTTAAGGGATAGTCTAACTTCTAATCCTAAATAGAGGCTTTGTATTGTTGGCCTGCTTACCAGCACTTCCATAAATGCAAATTGCCTGCAAATTTGTATAATAGTCTGTGTAAAATAGTTGACACAACAGATCCTGCATCCGATTCGAATTTTGATCAGAAAATGATAAATCTTTCAGCCCTGTCTGGCAGCCAGCTCTTTTTGTGACAACCCATCTCTATGGCCGATCTGTAGTCACTTGAGTCTGTGCCCCCTCAGGACTTTCATCAGTGAAGAACTTTTACAGAGCTCTGCTAATCTGCCAGTCTGTACTCTCTGCTTAAAGCCAAATAACATTTCAGTTTGCTTTGTTTTGTGCTGATTCTCTCCAGTACTTTACATATTTTTCTTTCTCTCAGTTAATAACTTGACTTTGGTTTAATTTCTGGGGTGCTGGGGTCCTGAGTTTGGTTTGGTTGTATCAGGTGGTTGCTGTGGTCCTGGTGCTCTCAAGGCTGGCTCATGTGATTTGGGAGAAACCTTTAGACCAGCAGGTTGAAGGGACTTTTTCTGGTTTAATCTCTCATGGGTCAGGGGGATGTGATGGTAGGACTGTAGGTCATTGTTTTTTAATTGTTGGTAAAACTGTTTTTTTTTTCAATTTTGAATATGATAGGATATTGACTAAGTTTTGCTTGTTTGTGGTCTTTCTTTGTACATGTTAGAGGGTCCTCCATGTTCAATTATTGTTTTCTCCCATTTGTTAAAGTCCTGATTTAATTTTGATCCCCATACACAATAATTGGTTCTAATGCAAATTGAAAAAAAATTGAGACTGATTGGAATTGGACTGTCAATTTTAACACTTCATCTAACTCGCAAACTCAGAACCATCAGTAAGTGAATGAGAATTGGCAGATGTCACCTGTGGTGTAAAAACACTTTGAGAGGTCAGAGAGACCAAAAACATGCTATATAACCTCAAGTCCTTTATTTACATATGCACTTGCACAGCACTACTCTGTCCTGTTAGCTCAGAGGTTTACAGTGATCCTGTCTCCATCCTGAACTCTTGGGGATACGTTAGTGGAAGTACTGAAATGTCTTCACTGAAAATGAGTCGTTGCAGGATGTAGTTGTTGTGCCTTGAACATTGTTTTCTACTTATAACACAAATTTCTTGATTGTTGCCTGCAGTGGAAGGGTGGAAGAGTTGCCCAGTATAGGTCTTTTAATAGATATGAGGAAGGAAAAACAATCTAGGAGCATCTTCAGGGTACGGCCCTTCAATCCCAGAGGAGAGTGTTAAGTATCTCTCCTAAAACATTGTTAGCATCCTGCTAAGCCTGTTAGTAGTCCTCCATTGTAACTGCCTCAGGCTTTACTGTTTTCAAACAAGAGACTCAGAAAAGCTACCAGAGATGGAGGGAGGCGGGGGGGTAAATTTCTCTTAAACTGGAGGCCCTGCGGCTCCACACAGAGACAGATTTTGGAGAAATGGTGTCAGGGGGACAATAAGTGTTGCTCTAGTAGCCTGACAGGAAGTGGAACATATGTCCCTCTTTCCAACTCTCTAAATCTTTAGCAGACCTCACATGAACTGAGCTTCTGGCAAAGCCGGTCTCAACCCCCCAATCACCAGTCTTCTAACAAAGTCATGCTGACAGTGATCCACAGGCAGAGAGGAGGGGCACTACAAAACAACCCAGCCCTCAGGAAACCCAGCAAACCCACCTACCCACCCGGCACCCCACCCACCATCGGCATCAGCCAGCTACCGCTAATCTGCCTCCACATTGCTGGATTCTTCTCTCTCACTCTGGCTCATGGTCGCGCCCACTGTCCAAACAATCAAACCATGGCCATGAGCGCTGACCCCTCCACAAGCTGCTCTGTTTTCACTCCATCGGCTCCATGTGGTCTCTCCTCCTTTTGTTTTTTAGTAATTATCCACCTCTCTTTTCTCTCTTGTTCTCTCTGGCTGCTTTGAAAATGTGTGCAAGTTTTTATCTTTGTGCTACTCAATCTGTTTCTGCATATTTTACCCCTAATCTGACTCCAGGCTTTGAATTTTGAGGGAAACATGTGTGGTATGTGACTCCATGTGTACAAGCGTGTTTGTATGCACTGTCTATAATTGATGGCATCTGTAAGAAATTAGCCAAGGCTCCAAAACAGCTCTGGGCAAATGTGAATGGGAGTGTCAGAATTTAAGGGATGTTGGTGACGTTGAAGTTGCCAAGGGGGCAGAAGGAGTCATTTTATAGCAGGGAGTTCAGTTTACAGTGAAATAATGTGGTTGCAGTTGGGGCTTGGAAAATATACTGAGTTTTAGGATCTCAATATTTTTGCATAGTGAAAAGAAAACCCATGGATGTAGCGAGGGATGAGGACTGACAACCAATTCCAGTTTAGAATTGATAACAACTCCCACAAGTTATCAATAGTCCTTTATCAATGTTGTAATGTTCAATTGACTGATATAAGAAGATATGATAGATGCCAGGCTTATTGGTGGATAGAGAAAAACATTTACGGTTGAAGCCTTTAATAGTAATTTTCTTATACACCACATTTGTAATGTTAAGTTCAAATGGTAAGTTATCCACGCTAACATTTTTCATTTAAGAACCGTTTCTGATATATGTAAGGAAATTAAACAGTGATACATGGTGTATTGGTTTAATGGGCTTGTGCCGTTTTCAGCATGTTTTTCCCCACTCTGTCACCCCAGATTCACACTGAACCCACTGTTTCATAGATATATTTTTCTAAGGTAGATTAGGTACAACTAGGAATGTAATGGTTACACGTGAAATGATAAACCGTGGTAAAATTTTCATCATTTAGTATTACCATCGGTCCTCGGCAAAGCAGCAGCGGTGTCTCAGATGCAGGTGTGCATGACCAGTTTGCAACGTTTGGCCTCTGAAATCAAAAGTATTGCGGTTGGTGCCCACATGGACACTGTACCGGAGATTTTTTCCCCCCTCGAAATGGACATAGTCGGAAGTCTGGCCGTATTTTGGATTTTACAAGGATGCCAAAGACAGTCACCCTGTCTGCAGAAAATGCAGACAAAAAGTCTCAGGGGAGGGAGGCAGGGAAGAACCACAAACACCCCCACAGCAGCATAAGAGGGAAGCAGCCTGCCTGGATTATTGAGAAATGTTCTGGCCACTGAAGATCGTTCTTAAATTCACTTTATTTTTTAACTAAATAAACCTTCACAGAGCTAAAATCAAGGGACAGCCAACCAGTCACGCTCACTATCAAAAATGCAAGCAATTTAGGATTCTGTATAACCCTGTCTGTCCCTGGCTGATACTGCTGCAGTTATGGAGACTCATCGTGATTAAGGTATTCGCTAACCATAACTCACGAGGGGGCTGTCAGCATACCCGAGTGGCTCATGTAATTGTTTTTTGTTCACCTAATATGTTTGGATCAGACCAAACACACTCTTGTTGGCTTTTTGGGAAAGTTTGTTTTATTTAGGGTAGAATGAAACTCTGGTGTGGACCAGTGAACTAAAATTTGCTCTGCCTGAAAACGGAGTCTCGGTTTACTCCCCATCAACCTACATTTCAACTTACTTCCAGGCATGTATTGGTAATCAGTGATAAAATTGGGATGCAGTTTTTGTCCATACTGCCCAGCTCTAGTCAGGATGCCCTGTTAGGACCATATAAAGCTCTAACAGAAGCCTTCTTTTGCCCGGGTGCTTGGTCTGGAGGCTTACAGGTGGCCTCTGTCTTCAGGGTCTGAGCCTGATGAGCATTCTGGCCAACTCCAGCTCTGTCTTGGCACTGGTGCAAAGGAGCAAAAGGGCATGTAGACGGATGATGACGTGAAAGGGGGAGGCAGACGGGCTTCAAGGAAAAGGTTAGAAAAAAATGTGAGACTTTGGGTGGGGGGGTAATGAAGGCGTCTGAAACCTGGAGACCAAGCGTGACAGAGATGAGAGAGAAGCCGAGATTTGGCTCAGGATCAGTCGATGGAGAGGGAGAGATTAAGGTCCCATCATTCCCAGCTGCATCATCAGAGCTTTGGCCCTCACCCTCACAGCCATTTGTTTGGGTTTTTGCCCCTAAAGGGAAGAGTTTTTAAAGCACGCATGTATTCAATAACAAACAAAATAAACAACAACGGGTCAACAACAATCAGTCCAGATTTTGGGACCTCTGCCCCAGCTGTAACTGAGGCGACGCTTCCCTGGCAGGCTTTGGATGATACTGAGTGACCTCAATTTCAATTACTATGCCTCCAAGCCAACGACAACCAGAGCCAGCGGCTTCATTATATTCAGACTGTTCTCCAGCATTCATCCAGCAGGGCAAATGTTGAGTCCATATCTCAAGAATGCCTCAAGGGATGATCTTCAAACTTAGCACAGATGTTTACTCTGATTCAAGGATACACTCTTTAAAACTTGGAGGGAATTTTCCAAAGGTCATGGCATTTGACCCCATCTTTATTTCTAAGGAATTAAAGATTCTATGTGGAGTTTTCGTAATATTCTTGGCAAATATTCATTGTGACTCTAGGGTGAACTGATTAGACTTTGGAGGTTATAGGCACTGGTCAATATTACTACTTGTGAATTAGGCATCTTGAGAATGCTAAAATGAGTTAGCTTTAGACTTTGCTCAGATGTCTACTATGATTCAAGGATGAAGTCGTAGGATTTGAAAGTCTCTTGATCATCCCTTGCTTGTAAATGCAGTATCTTTAGAGCTCTTTAAATCTTTTCTCAAATTTTGTTTAAATGTCTCCTTCAAACTTGTTGAAAAGGAGTAAAATATGGGACTTTTAATGTTGTTGGGCCTCTTGTTTAACCTTCGCTAAGGCTAAACAGAATTTATTTAGGAGGTACATGCTTACTTTTACTTTAACTTCTTGTGAATCAGCATTTCGAGAAAACATTAATGTTTTCTTTTTTCAAACTTTAACCAAATCTTTGATTTTAGGGTGAGTTGTTACACACCATGCACTCACACTATCAAAGAAGAAAAATACTAACAATCACAAGTATCACAGCCCTTCTTTTTGACCCACCCTCATACTTGTACTGTTAGGGGATTGTGTACCTCGTGGGGGGCATATAATGGCCAGGAGGTAGTTACCAGGCTGGTTTAGGCCTTTGCCATGGATTGTTTGCCCTTTAGTCCTACTCTCTACTATTCCTTCCTCATAGGTTTTATCTCACAAACAGGTTGCTTTAACTAAATGTTTGGATCACACGACCACGGTTCACACACATTCGTATTTTCTTCTCAGCAGGTCATCCTCGTGAATTTCACCCTCACATGCTCCCTCTTTCAGTCCGTTTCTCCGCTGAACTCCATCATGTGATTCTGCGCTGCAGACAGGGCAGGTGGTAGAAACAGAAGGGGCTGATGGGAAATTGGACAACCCAAGGTTAGCTGGGCGATCTTTGCTAGAGGATTAATTGTGTAAGAGCCATGTAATGATTACTGGCATGTCTCCGGAGCAAAATCCTGTTAGTCACTGCTAAGACTAAGACTGAGCTTGTTGTGCTTGTGAGTGTGTGTGTGTGTATGTGTGTATGGGTGTGTATGTGTGTGTGTATCAGGAGGAAGGTGACTCTGATCACGGCGGTATGCATGACCAGGTGGCGATCTGACAGCTTCTGTTGTCTCAACCTGAAAGTAAGCCCAGACTCCTTCCTGCTGAGCTCAGACTGAGACGGATCTGATGTCTGCTCGCTGAAGTCGTGTAGGAGGGAAAGTTCTCTTTCTCTGCTCAGGCAGGGAACAACTCAAAATGTGGACTGATCTCGGGAGTCATTTTTTTGTTGGTTGTTGACTTTGCTGGTGCTGGACCGCATTGGGTTAAAAATCTGACAGTGTAATATTTATTAATAAGTGGAATATATATTGCATTTCGTTTAAATACAGAAAGTGCTTGTACATGGGACTATGGCAGTTAATTTTTATGTGCAAACTTGTTTTTTGTTTTGATCAAACAAATATTTGTTTTCTTATGGGTCTTGAAGTCATTTTCAGGTCTTATATACCAACCTACTTTTGTTATTTTGCTGCCTATTTACTTATTTATGTATTTATTGTTTATTTGATGTGGACATCGTAATTACATTGGACAAACCAGATGCAATGTTTGAGTGTTTTAGCACAGGTGCTAATTCACAACACTTGTCCACAGGAGGCTTTTGAGATGATAAAATAATAAAAGTAATAAGAGAAGAGAGTGAAGACAAAGTACAGTGTACAATAACATCTTGCAGCAACAGGTTTTACTCTTAGGCAAAAAATCATATAGTCATTTTTTTGGTGCTCCCCTTTTAAGTTTCAAGTTTCAAGATATTTTTTTGCCCCCTCCATCAACCACTCACAAAGTAACCAAAAGGGTGGGTTTGAGATTTGTCTGAATAAATATGAGCATAAATACCGATCCCTTCATTAAGGATTAGTGTCCAAATTTGAAAATCAGTAGTATTTATTTGCCATTTTTATTTCCATTTTTATTTTTTATGTTTTGATGTGTTGATTGTCTTGTACCTTTTCATCCATTTTTATTTCCACACATGAATAATAAGTTATAATATAGCCCCATGCTATCTTAAAAATCAAAGCTAAGGTGGGAACTAATGTACTTCTTTCTTTGGGGACTCATAAGCAATGAATTCCAGGGTTAATATTTTAAGTTTTAACAAAATAAAGAAGTTCCAAATTTTACAACTTCAACCAAGAAGAATAATGTCAAAAGAAGAGTGAGACATGGACAGTGTTAGTATTTCAGTGAGAAGTTAGAGATTAAATTATTAAATGTAGACTAAATTATTAAAAGTAGCAAATGTTTTAAAGGTAAGGCAACAAACTCTCAATGGTTTTTTCACCATTTAAAATAAAATAAAAACAATCCAAAAAAGACACTGTAAAAGTAAAGCACATCAAGGCACAACAACAGCAACAATTCATAAATTCAGGTCTTAAGTCAGTCTGGAGCAACCAACAACCTTTTAGAGCCATCATGCAGACTAAGACGCAGAATTGATATGCAAACACCTTTTGGTTGCATTCAGATGCAGGTAAGACCAAACTGTAGGCAGCTTGACAATTTTAAAGGCACATTACCACCTGAATATCATAAGCTTTGTATGCTTTATGGGTTGACCTTGACACAAAGCAGGTGATGAGCACTTTTTGGAGGCATGAAATGCACTCGTGGTGAATAAAGCCCTTGAAGTTACCTGATTTCTAAGACTCTGAGCCTCAATGCAGTATATTTTTAGAAGGAAAACTGCTACTACAGCATTGGTAAACTGTCGAGTATTTACACTTGTATACCTCCTGAGAAGATGACTCATTCCTTAAGCTCCGACTTTTTCTTTTTCTGGTTCTTTCCTGGGAGAAAAAAAGTCTCTTATCTGCGTACTCGCTGTCTTTTTTTCATCATGGCATCTCTCTATACTGATAAATCACTGAGCAGGTTATTGAACTCAGGAGATGAATGACTGTGGATTGATGGCAGATAGCAGGCCTCTGCTAATTGACACTTCTGTGTCACCTTATCTCCATCTGGTATGTTTCTCGCTTTTTCTCCTGAGCACTGATGTCCATGCTTCACATACATTGTTTTCAAGCAGCCATGTGCACCTTTGGATCTGATATGATGAGAAGTCTGAACCACTGAAGGGCTCTTTACTGAAGGGTATGCACGGATGATGTTGTGCACTACAGGAAAGAACATTAAGGGCATGTAGGGTCCAGATATAGGGCTGGGTAGCATATCAAGTTTACGAGGTTGTTAGATAAACATGCATGGTTAAACAATGTACTTTACAAATATGTTAATGCTGGGTAAAATCTAAAAAATATCCAGGGCTAATGCTCAGGTAGATAATATTTACAGCAAAAAACTTTGATAATAGAACTGCATGGTGGTGCGGCTGGTAGCAAGAAGGACCTTTCTGTATGGAGTTTGCATGTTCTCTCTGTTCCTGCATGAATTTTCTCCAGATACTCTGCTTTCCTCCTACAGACCGAAAACATGCTTGTTGGGTTTATTGGTGCCCCTGTGAATGTCTGCCTTGTGATTGGCTGATGACCAGTTCAGGGTGTACCCAACCTCTTGCCCATTTGACTTTTGCGATATGTTCAAGCTTTCTTGTGACTGCAAAAGGTAACGTGGTAAAGAAAATGGAAGGGAATCAGCAGTGGCTCTGCAGTATAGTATTATCACAACACTTGATACCTGATTCTGTTTTATTTGGATTCTTAATATTTAACAATATGCTGAGTATTGCCATACTTAACACCACAGTATATTGCGATTATGAACTTTTATTGACTGCATTTGGGTCCAAAAAGAAATTAAAAAAACAAATTCTGTTAAATTGAACAAGAAACATGTCTCCAGGTGTAAAGCTCACAGACTGATGTCCATGTGTAGCTGGTTAATACAACCTGCTCTGCTGTGCTCAGCCTGTCTTCAGCTTGTAGCTACACTGCTCTGTAGAGCTTCTGCACTGCTGTGGTGGTGAAATAATTCAGAGACAGAGGCACTTACCTGAGCTCCAACCACCATGTAACAGAAGCTTTTGTTTCCCATAACATGGTGAGGGTAGTAATAGACTGAGTTGCACTTAGCTTAGCATTAGCTTTACTGACATTGGCTTTTGTTTTCCCTAACTGAGGTGAACTGTATTTCCAAACTATTTTATTCTCATGTGTCGTTCTTTACAAACTTCATGTGTCATGTCCTTGTCTTATGTCAGCACCATCATCTGAACTTAAACAGTATTTGATTTTATTACTATAGAACTAAAAGCTTCATTAAATGTTGGAAATTAATACATTAGTAAACAGTATATACTTGGCAGACAGGGTAACTTATGCTATTGCCACGCCATATATGGCAATACAATGGTGTATTATATTTTTCTCCCCTACCCTAAAAAATGGATGGGTGTCATATCTTTCATCTCCCAGCCCTAGCATGATATACAGATTGGGGTGGGTGGGCAACTGGTGGCCTGGAGGGCTCTTGAAGCACCCCTAATCCATCAATGCCAGTCAATTTGTAATCTAAAAAAAATATTAATGTAGGTGGAATACATGACAAAATTTGCAAGAACATTAACTATAGTGAAATGTCTTGTAGAAGGAGCAGTAATTAGCTGTACTAAACACGGCAAACTGTTTTCAAAGGAACATCATACATTATAACAAGGACGATAGGATATTATCAGAACAAAGCTGGTTTCAGCAGATAATCCCCTATAAAGCTGATTATTGGTTTTGGCATATACAAATTGCCTTGATATATCCCATAAAGTGGCTTTGATAGTGGGAAAATGTATAATGTACCATGATGGCTTTTCTCATCGTCACTGAATGTCCACTTTTGTAAATCAAAAGTATAATTTATTAAATATTAAAATAATGTTTGTCTTGCTTCACATAAGTTTCTTAAACAAATGTACTGAAACAATGAAGGTAACAGGTCAGTTTTAGTTAAATCAAGACTTCCCACTCTTGACACAAAATATCGGTATCAATATCGGTACCAGGGATTATGAGTTTAGAACTGCTGCCATATCAGATATCGGCAAAAATCTAGTATCATGTATTCCTGTTATCAAAAAGTAAAACTTTGTTCTCTTTATCTTAAATTTGCTGAAACCGGCCTGACTCTGTTTAGTTAATTAACTGAAGTTTTGCTGTTTTTATTTGAGTCAGAATAACTCAGTCTTGATACATACCTCTTGTCCTTTGTTCCTCTTAAATCATAGATAGCTGTAAAATGAGAGAATCCTACAGTTGCCACAATGCAGCTCTAAGCAATGAGGATGAAACGAATGTGGCCCTCATGAATACCAAAGCTGTCCATCCCTGATAAGGATAAACAATGTAATTGGATGTTATATATCCAAAGTAGGCCTGAAATATTGCTTTTCTATTGTATTTCAAGAGTACAAAGGCACTCGAAGCCTCTTTGCCTCAAGAGTTATCCACTATAATAGCCCTCATACAGCTAGTCAAAGCCCATCATACTGAACAGAGAAGAGTGCAGGTTGTACAAATCCTAAGGCCGTCCTCCGAGCCAAATCCCTGTCCGTCTGACGCCTCTGCCTCTCTGCTACCACCGGCTGAACATGAGTGATGTAACTGGCAAAGCTTTTCAAAGCTCTTTTCTCCTCATCAGAAGTGGGGTCCAGCTCTTGGCAGAGCTTTTAAGGCGAAGGCAAAGCGACAAACATTCCTGTCATTTTGTTATTTACTCGGGCTCAGGGACCCCTAAGGTGGGTTTTTGTCTGCGGATAAACCTGATCCTCGACAGATAGCCTTGTTTGGCTTATGTAAGCTTTTGTTTTGTATTCTTTAATGTGGTTTTATCCACTTTATCCAGGTCTGACTTCTGCTGACACAAACACTTTCACATTTTCATGGCATCCAGGTTCCACGGAGCCACAGCCGCTTCAAAGTAACAGATGTGTTTGGATGTGCTACACCAGGGATCTTACTTTTTAGCCATCAAAGCTTTTCCTGCTGCCCTCAGCTAGATTGGGGGTTGTGTTCCACAACCTTACATACCTAAGCTTGGCCACTATTCTTCTGACAATAGTTTACTGCTCCTGGGACTTGGGCTGTGGAGAAAATCAGAGTTTTCAGACAGATCGGTGTATTTTCAAAAGAGACATAAGACGGTATCCTTTATGTCAAAAGAGTTTGTGTTGAAATTATGTTATCATTTCCTGTGACCTGATATGAAGACATGTGAGTGCAGGACGACATGAGCTGATTAAAAATGAAAATACACACACAAGGCCTAATGTTCAGTAAAAGTGACTTTTTACAGTAAGAACCACTAAATACTTGAAATCATCGATCACAAGAATCTACTTTGAATGTTAAATCTATATTGAGATTGACCATTTTGTTTTTCTTTCTGATAGAAGTTCAGAAGTTAATAATAGCTAAATAATATTTACAATAATGTGTCACCACAGCAATCAGAATAGAAGTCCTACACCTCAAATTGGGTGATTTATCATCCAGATTGTGAAAATAGCAACAAACTCGATCACAGTGTCTAAATTGGACGAATATGTTGGTAACATTTGGAGAGTCGATAAATCTTTACAAAGAATGCACATATTTAGCCAAGACAGTGCGGTCTCTCTCTTGGTTTTTATAATGTTCATAGTTTTTGTGCTGTGCTTTGTAATGTACTGATTTATGTGCCAATTACCGTAATTTCTTGATTATAACACGCACTCGATGATAACACGCACCCCATACGTTCATGATTTTTGCCAGGAAAAACACTGTACTCAAATATAACACATGCCCAAATTTTGCCCAAACCTTACTCTCTCAGACAACTCAAAAATTACCTTTACTCAAAGTTTTAATCAAGGAAATTTTAATATTTTCTCAACAAATACCATTCACGATTTTCTCTCTCAAACGGATGCAGGAACACCTTTTGCTTCACGCATGCGCAATTACTCAATTTCTGCCCAAGCATGCTCAGTTGTAGTGTACCGACCAATCAGAGAGGAGCTATCAACATGCCGATGACTTGGACCAATCACAGCGTAGCTATTTTGCGTCCCCATGTTCACAAAATGGCAGCCCCCTTTGTTTGCCTGTGTTTTTCGCAGAGAAGGAAAATATTTCTGCTTATTGTGTCAGATATGTTGCAATCACGATGTTGGCAAGATGAAATATTTGAAGTATTTTGCTTGTACTCGTGTATAATACGCACCCAAAAATTAGAGCTTATTTCAAAGCAAAAAAGTGCGTGTTATAATCTAGAAAATAAGGTAACTGGAAACGCTGGAATAAATGTCTCTTTGTATTTTAATTTGTTTTATGTTTTTATCAACATTTAAATACTTTTATATTTTGATGATATGGATCTTTGAGTCTGGAATAAAGTGTCTATCAATAGTGTCAGAGTACAAGTAATTGCAGAAAGTACACAGTATGTTAAAAGGTGATTTGAGTATTGGTCTGAGTATTTCATAGACTGCTGACTTACTTGGATTTTGATGGACAGCATCTGTAGAGTTACAGAGAATGGTCTGAAAAAGAGAAAACAGCAAGAAGAGGAACATATCTGAATGCAAAGCAGGTCAAATCTTGGAGCAGTTGGGCTCCAGCAGTAGGAGACCACACTGGATGCCACCCCTGTCAGCTAAGTATAGGAAACTGAAGCTACAATTCCCACCAAAACAAAAGAAGATTTGATAAATGCCGTCTGGTTTGATAAGCCTTGATTTCTCCTGCTGCGCTCTCTCGTACACCTCCACTACTTTATCATGTATTCGTCTGCATGCCGTTAACTCACCATGCACCTCTCCCCTCTCTGTCCTTCACTTAAGGCTATACTCTCTCAGTCTCCTCCATCCAGAATATTCCTCTGGGACCAACAGACCGTACGAGCGCACGGCCAGACGCCTTTTAATCATTTATTTAAAAGGCTGAAATGTCGAGTTCAGCTTCACTCTCATGGTAATGCAGGCAGACACGAGCAGGAGCAGTTTGTCAGCGAGCCTCAGAGGATCACTGCATCCTCTCTGTCCACTGTGTCTTCTAAAGCTAGAGTAATATGCTGCTGTTCTTAAAGCACATTGATGTTCTGCCAGCATCTCCTCAGGGTTTACGCACAGGTCTGAATCAACATGCCCAGATTTCATTAGCAGGAAGTGAAAGAGGTGCAATGACCAGAGTGATGAGTGTTTTTTTAAGTACAAAACAGCACACATTCAGATGACCTGCTTCACTGTGCTCAATAAAAAGGGCATAAATAACACTTGGTGCATATGAATGTAAAAAATAACCACATGGCCCAGCTATCAACGGACAAACAAACTGTTGGCTTGTTCAGCACCATCAAAGTGATCTCCAGCAGGCAGCGGTGGGCAATAGTTTTGTTGCGTAGTCTGGTTTTATTGATCTAAAGAATAGCAACAGATCTAGTGCCATTGTCAATGCAACACAAAGCCAAAATACTCATCTTTTTGTGCTATTATGTGGTATGTTGAAGCAATATGGCACAAGAGCGAGTAATGTACTGAACATAAGCACTGCTTTGATTCAGGTGTAGACAATGATAAACACAGCAGTGCTGACATCCGGTAAAAATACAAAAAGATCAGCCTTGAGTGTGGTGGTGCTTTGATTCAACAGCTCTATAACCAATGAGTAGAAGAAAATGTAGCACAGTATGATCTTGAATAGTATTTCATAGCCCCTGTGATGTTTCCCCTCCATTATGAACAGTGCAGATGTAGAATGCGGGTAACAGGTTTACTCCCTATATCTTGAGAGGTAGTGTCAGAGAGGGGGGATGTGGACTCAGTGGAGGACAGGAGAGCTGTGTGTGAGTGTCTGTGACTTTGTGCATATGGGGAACATGCACCATGTCACATGCATCCAAGCCATACTGCAGCGTGAACTAACACCGATATCACTCCCTCACGGAATTAATGTACTAAGACTGGCAGTCAGTCTGTGCTGTGCAATGGACCAATCACAGGGCTGGCATTCCTTGTCGTTACAACACTTAGTCTCATTTTTCTGCAGTCTCTGGGCCATGCAGGCTCAGAGCAGAGGTTATGACAGAGCGTTGACCCAGAAGTATAAACAGCCTAAAGGGTTTTCATGCACTAGGAGCTAAAAGGTCCAGACTGCGTTGTGCTTTGGAAATAGATGCTACCAGCAAAAATTGCATTGATGGCACGAAGCCTTATAAAGACTTGCATAACCTAAAGTTTTCCAGGTTTTAGAAATACACCATTTGAATTCAAACTGCATTACAAACAGTGACAATATTGGCACTGTGGAGTTCCTTTTGGACTGTTTCATGTGGGTGCTGGTCGCCCTTATGGAATAAGCTGCCACACCAGATGGACTGTTCAATACAGTTCACTCGTCCATCTGGGCAACAGCTCAAAGAAAGTGTTTGGGAATGGGCAGAACCTCTCAAATATACATCCAGCAGGTGATGGATGATCGTTCTGTCAGTCACAGTCATTACTGGCCAATCAGATAATGTAGTAGGCTTTCTGTTGAGAAGTACTTTCAGTGCTGTTTGTTTTTCATTTAATAAAGAAATGTGGCCCAGATCTGACAAAACTGCTACTGAAGCTGTTAGCACCTATGCTAATCTCTGTATAAGAAGTCACTTCCTGCTGTGGTGTCGCTCGTAGCGTAGGATGCTGATTAGGCGGTTCTGCTTTGGACCACTATCAGTCATTGTAGGTAAGACCTATGTGAGACGGATCTGTCTGATTACAGACACAGAATCAGATGGATCCAGCTGCTGTGCATGGTTATTGGTAGAGCCAGACTACAGTAGTTAAACTACACAGGCTGCAGCTGGAAAGCAAAAAAGTGACCAAGAAAATATTCAAACAGTGCTTTGTGTTTAGTGGGGTTAGCATTTTCTGCCTAAGTAAGACTGAGTCTTGGCTGCTTAATTGGTCATTAATGTCCTTCCATTTGGCACCGTTTGGCCCTAAAGTAAACATAGAATCATTTTTAATTACTGCGCACACTCTGAGACAGTGCAAATAAGTTATTACCCTCTGTTTCCAGTTCTGGATGCCAAAAAGTGAATTCACATTTTTAATTAAACCAAGCGGGGATGTTGATCAGAGGGGACCAATCAGAACTGACCTTTCCTGAGCACAATTATTGGACCACTTGCAGCAGCCCTGTGCTGTTCAGCCTGAGGTCGCTCTTAAATAATATATTTCCCTCAGCTCAGAGTTGGTTGTGAGTAAATAAATGTGTCTCTTTCTATATAGCTGATAGCCTTCTCAGTCATTAACCCCAATAATGAGACTTGGGGACCTTTCTCCCGGTGTAATGACCTAACTCGTCTCAGTTCAGAGTGTTAATTGACTCTAAGTTGCAGGATAGAGTGGAGCAGGTACAAAGAGAAAGTTTTAGTTCACTGAGTTTTACTGGAGGATTTTATAAAAACACCCAATTCTTGCTCCTTTTTCCTCCCCGAGGGGACATGGAGAGTGGAGATTAACCAAAAAAAGATCCTCAACATGGAAGAGTGCAAACTTCTGACTGATCAGCGCGGCAGACTGGAGATCAATGTGGACTGTGCAGCGCTTTGGAGCCTGAGACAGTACAAGCCTCAGCTGGCCAATCAATAGAGAGCTGTTCACTTGTTAGTATGTTCCTGGACGAGGAAAAAATAAGCCTTCCTCTGTAAGATGTTTTTATGTTTTTGAGCAAAAAAAAGATTGAAACGTCTCCTCTCACTCTCTCCTTGGCCTATACCCTCGCTTCCTCCACTGCGGGGTAATTGGAGAAATAAAAAATCTCTTCATAGTTTTCTATCCAAGGTGGATTTTGAACTACTCAGAGATAATTTAAGGACACAGGAGGACGTATTTTGTTCTTGTAAGTTTAAAGTCCCTGAAAAGCATAATAAGTATTTGTTTATTAACTTTATACTGTACTGTAAATGAGGAAACAAAGCTGCTGTAACCCTTTAACTCCCAGCTCAACTGTTTGGTCATCCATACTTTAAGTCAATGCGTTCTAATATTAAAATGTCAAACTGAAGAAAACCTGCTTCAGGCCTTAGCTTCTACTCGGCTGTGGTTTGTAATACTAAAGAACTTCTCTTGATTCTGTTTCTAGGGAGAGGGAGGCTTTGAGGTCTCCTTCCAGCCAGGTCATCAAAAACATAAGGATCACACTTTACATGTTGGCTAAATCCAGCAAAACTTTATCTTTTTTGAAATAATGAGGAACAGGAGATGACTTACTCCTCCAGTCTTAAGGCTGCACATTGCAACAAAACTCGGCTTGCCCATTAAATGTCTTGCCTGATAAATGCGTGGGCAACATTTTATGTCACTGAATTTTGTTGACTGCGTTGACTAGCAGTTGCAGCCCTGTGTGTCACAGAGTTGAGTTTGCAGAGTTGAGTGTGGCCAATTATAATGTTTGTAGAACCATCAGCACTTGGTTCTTCCTCTTGGTGTTATGACTATTCTCTGAAATGCATGTAGTCACTGATTGCTTGAGTCGAGTATTTATATGGTTATAGCCCAAAGCAGCTTCAGTACAATTCAATCTAAGAGTGCTTTCACACCCTAACACGTTTGGTCTGGATCAAACGAACTATGATTACCTTTTTTGGGAAGTTCACTTCATTTGGGCTAGTGTGAAAGCTCACATGAACTCAAGTTCAGACAAAAGAACCAAAAAATGGGGGGCTCAGTTTGCTTTCAAGTAGACCACAGTTTGGTATACAGGGGGTGTGAAAGCAATCTGAACCAAATAGGGACTTAACAAGTCAAGTGAACCAGCTAGAGGGAACTGTGGTTTGAATTCAGCAAACCACAGGCATATCACAACGGAAAAGCTTACATAGTGTTCACTGAAAATATAAATCAGATTGTGGCTAATGTAAGCTTTGCTAGGACCCCTAACCTCTGGTCCTCTTACAGGTTAACATCTACAAATCTGCGCAGAATGGGTTTGTACATTGCTCCGGTTAATATGCAAGTACCCATTGCTGCCTAAATGCAGCTCTATCTCCATTTTTGGCACAGAATATTTCTAAACTGCATCAAGCTAAACAATGTTATTACTCAAAGCCGGTTGGGTATTTCCCGCTCGTAAAGCAATGATTGTTTGGATGGAAGGAACAAAGTGTGCAGCTATCACCCAAACTAGTTGCAGAAGTCTGTATTTGACAGGCTTTGACGAGCTTTGGTTCATCTGACCAGATGCAGAGTTAAAGCAAACCAAACTAAGTGAAAAATAGAACAATGATGCAACTTCACCCCTGAACCAAACTGAATCCACTGATTTTTTTAGGTGTAAAAGTGACCTTTAAATACTGTTGGAGGGCGTTTAAAAAGTGAGGATGCAGCTATTAAAACAACTATTAAATAATGGAGAGAGGTTGCATTACAGTTTAGAGGACTGGATTTTCATGGTTGTACTGATAGAAAATATATATCAGTATTAGTTTGTCCCTAGCCAGGATAAAAGTCCCCATCACTTATGTTGATACAAGGATTTTATACTGCAGGAGCATCATCAAGAAATGTTGAGTGTTTCACAGAAGCTACTAAAATGAAACTTTAAATCAAAAGCGAGTTGAGCTAAATTGTTTGGAGGCATTAATGTGTGTTTTTATGCATAATGGTAGAACAAAGCTTGCACTTTGGAGCAGAAAACTATCTCCCAGTGATGACATAAACTTCAGTTTGGCTCCAGTGACTCAAACCAAAAGACCTGACAGGTCCCCTAGGCCAGACGGATGAGAATTCATTGTCATGTCATTGGATTTTTTTTTTTTTTCTATCAGAGAGGATGATCTTTCTGTGAGTGGGCATCAAGCACATTTAACAGACACACTTGTTGAAACCCTATTTACTGAATTTTGGTCTGCTTGAAAAGTTAAAGCATCAAAACAGATCTGTCTGTATTTTTCCACATTATGAGTTAAGTGACATCCCCCAACTCTGCAGAAACTACAGGAAGTGAACACAATAGGAATGGCATGCCAAACATCCTGAAAAAAACCCTTAAGGTCAGCTGCAGCAATAAGTATACAACCCTGCTTCCTGGAAGAAAAATTCAACATTTCACTCCCCCATCCTCCTACTCCCTCTCTGCTCCCTCCATTACTTTCGGTTTCCTCTCCTTCTCTTGGCTTCTTGCTGTTTTGGTTATCAGTGATTGCCTCAAATGCCTTCCTTCCCCCTCTTCATCAAGAAAGCTATAATTCTGTCACATGCGTGCAGAGCGACGAGCCAGCCAGGACGGTGCACCTCCATCCATGGACTCCGCATCACCTTCCCTCTACAGGAAATGCAGAAGGAAGCGCATGTTTCTCTCTGTCTCACACACACACACACACATTCAGGGTCAGGTGGTGTGTGAGAAACCTGAGCACTCACTTTCATCCCGAGCCCGTGGACACTTTTTCTTTACATCCATGGACTCCCAATGAAATATGAATCAAAAAGAGTCCTCCAGGCTTTTTTCTCGCCTTGAAAGGAGCTTTAGCTCAATTTGGGGTCTGGAGAGGTGAGGAGCTTCTAGCTTTCCTGCACTGCAGTATGTGGATGTAATATTAAGGCCAAATAAATCATACACTGTCACGACTACAAACAAACGAGAACATTTTATTTTTTTGAACTTGTACTCTGCAGAACAAAGGATTTGTAAAGAGCGTGTGCTTGTAGATGTGGCATATCAAACAGTGTTTGAGGGGATGTTCAGTGGAGCTTGTTGTGTTTTCGTAAAGTGGGATTAAAAGTTTGGATATTGTAGTGGCTAGTTGTATTGTGTCCCAATTTGACACAAGAGAACTGGGTTTGTATTAGAGTAGTGGTACCTTTTTGTACTATGGTCCTACATATGACACTATAGTAGTTAGTGCCGGGGGCGAGGGTTGGGGCTTAAAAACAAACAAACACTTGTGCATAATGCAGGATAAGCAGGGACCATGGGTTTGTTTCTAAACCAAAACAAAGGGACATTTAGGAAGACTCACTGTTTTTTATCAGCTGCTTAACAATGACATTTAGGAACACATTCAGCTGTACCCAGTGAAACTACGCGCCATGGAAAATGTTTTAAACAGTACATTCATCCGGTGCTGACGGTGTGGTTTTCATCTGTTGGTCGTCAGTCTTTGCTGATCAAATGCTTGAGTTGATTATTGATGGGTGTTTCTCTGCTCTGACCTCAACATTTTCTCCTGCTTTATCTGGAAGTTGAGCTCTTTGAGTGTTCCAAGTGTCCTCCATTTTTACACATTGTGCAGATTCAAATATATATACCCGTGCTCCGAGCACACGTGGACGAATACAAGAGCACAAAGCAAGTTTATCCCCATCCTTACTTATTCATGCATAACAGTAGTGACAGGGATAGAGATCCCTTGTGTAAAGTCTGCACAGTAAAGCCACTTAGACAAATATGCAAGGGTTTGTTTATTCCTTTAAAATAAAACACCCTTTAGTCTCTCTGTTCATAAAGGGCACATAGAAAGCACATCAGTATTTTATAGATCTATTAGATTTGTTTTCCCTCTGAAACCTAAACTGGTATGTTAATAATATTTTTAGGGTTTTCAACCTTCATTATGCAAAAATATTGATCTAACACTTAATATAATTATCCATTGTCAGTTCCAAGGATGATGGTAATCAAACTTCCTCTTTATGTATTCATTTCTGTCAGTGTATTTCTTCAAGTTTCACATTTTGAATATCAATCATCAGGCTAATTGCATCAGGGACTTTGTACTGGTAGTGGTCACAACCTCAGTTTCACAGCATTTCTCACCATTAAGGAGTGTTTCCAGATTACAAATTGACTCCAGCTTAACTTGGTATATCAGTAAGAGTTGTTTTGAATCACTTCACCAAGAAAAGGAAAGCAATTTTGTCTTGGCATTAGCAGCTTGGCTGTAGTCCCTAAAGGGGCAGGTCTTTCTCCTCCGCCATTCTTGTTTAGGATGTGGATTTCAGAAGTTCTGCACCTTCTTGGTTTGATTTGTCGGTGAAAAAGGAGTGACATTGATGGATGTGGTGCTGTCCTAAAAGCTGAACAGTTACTTCTTTTTAACTAAGAGCACTACAACATGAAGAAAGTGATGCCAAAGGCATTCTTTCTCTGTTTTTGGTGCCTTTGAACATCTGTGTATTGGTTATTTCAGGGCTTTCCACAAGTGCAAGTTGCCAGCCAAACAGCCTACCACTCAATCTGTTGCAACCATTTCCTTTTTTCTATTGACGAATAAACCCTGAAATGAGATAAAATTAATACATATTTAGAAAATACAAATGTATTACTATGTTCATATGCACCAAGGCTGGGTATAGATTCTTACATATGCATTCATACCTTCAGAAATATGTACTGGCTATCCAATTTTTTCATTGGCTTCTTTTATTCATGTTTTGCTTAAAGGTTTAAAAAAGTGAAAAAAAATCTTAAAAGTAGTTTGTCAAATAAGCTGCTAAAAAATTTAATTAAAAGAAAACAAAACAGCTCATCAGTAATATTTTGATGATTTTAATTCCAATAATTTTATCATCAGTGCAGTCTTGGTTTGTACTTCTGAAAATGATATGAACTGTCCATCAAACTTGTACAGAGGTTAATTATTTAACTTGACCTTATCTGTTTAACTTGACCTGTTTGGTTTTGTGGGGGAGACGGCTGAACCCTGTGGCTGCATTGGCTGACTTCTCCAAATGTCTGTAGAAAGTAGAGACGCAAGAGGTTGTATTTTTGCCAATTTTCCCAAAGTCATTATCGACAATACCAATATATTTTTTGTCAAGAGTACAAAACCTCACATGTAATTGACCTGTCCCTTTAATGGTTACAGTCCCTCTGTGATAGAAACAGATGTGAGGTAAGGAAAACATTTTACTCTAACAAATGATACTTTGGATTTATAAAAGTGGACATTAAGTGAGAGATTAAGCATTATTGTATTTCTGCCAAAATACATGGACATATGAAATATATATGTCACATTTGTGTGGTTAAAATAGCAGCTAAATATCTGCAACACTTTTACATATCTACTGATACAAATAATCAAAACTTTAGGCAATTATCTGCAGATAGTGATATTGTTCTGATAATATTGTATATCCCTTGTGGAAAGCCCTGTTTTATGTAAAAGTTAGCACTGCTTACAAAAAACGGCTCTTATTTATGTTTATTTTG
Source organism: Cetoscarus ocellatus (assembly GCA_037902135.1). Taxonomy (NCBI): domain Eukaryota; kingdom Metazoa; phylum Chordata; class Actinopteri; order Labriformes; family Labridae; genus Cetoscarus; species Cetoscarus ocellatus. The sequence goes on from JBAMNC010000434.1 coordinate 1,765,986, forward strand.
TTCTGTACAGAATAACTTCCTCATACACAAACAGATTATATTATATTTCAACAAATGGTAATTTAAAATCATACATTGTTGTTCTTTTTTATATTTACTGCTTGTCATCCATCCTATCGTTGGGCCAGAGGCGGGGTTTACCTTGAACTGATCACCATCTTAAGATCAAGCTTTATTTACTGCTCATAAAAATCATCTTTGTCTGCAGTGGTTTTCAATATCTCTGCCACATTGCTTAGTTTTATCTCAAACACTTTGCATCCATCTTCTTGTATCAGTATGTTTTAGTGCTGTTATTACACTGATGCACTGCGGTGCACATTTTCCATCCCTCTTGTTTATGCTCAAGTGTCATGTTTCAAATAGTGGGTGGCATCAGATCTAATTCACTCCATGTGCTATCTTCTTATTTATGCTTTGTTTTTCTCTGCTGGATTCTAATGTGATTTGCCGCTGCTGTGGCCCAATTAAAGTTTCATTATGTCATGTATTTAATAGCTGATTTTCTCCATGCTGCGTTACAACTAAATATAAAAATGCATGTGTTTCATCCGTCTTTTCGACCTCCTTGTGTGTGCAGGAGCAGAGCCCCAGCAACGCCACATCCCTGGCTATGATGCAGGAGCCGCAGGAGGTGGTGGAAGAGACGGTCACCATAGAGGAGGACCCCGGCACCCCCACCTCCCACGTCTCGGTGGTCACCTCCGATGACGGCACCACGCGACGCACAGAAACAAAGGTAAGACACTAAGTTTGTCACATAGTGAAGAAAAGTGAAAATCGATGATAGAATTACTTTTATGGACATTTTGCAACAAACTGTTTTTAGGGTGTATTTTCAAGCATGAGACATCCTGTCACTGACAGAAAAATTCAGAATAGATGCATTATTGTGGCAAGAAGATCACATTGAGTCTATAGCTGCAGTAATAACTTTTTTAAACTCTCCTTTATTGCTATGCTGTATGGTTATGGATTACTGCCTTAAAAAGTGTTATACTGTACCTCAGTTCCCAGACTCTCACCCTGAAGAACTCTAAATCCCATAATCCCACGACCCAAAGTGGTTTCATCTCCTTCTTATAAGTTTTTTATTTTTATATTGTGTTTTTTTGAGCCAACTCCCTTTGTGTCCTCCTGTTTTGTGTGCCTTTGAAAAGCTTCTTTAGTTGATTTGTCCTCTACTTTGCTCTGTCGTTTTCTCTGTAAGGACATGTCATCAAACATTAAGGTGAGTGGGCCCTTTTCAACAAATTGCTTTTTAACCAACACACCACCACCAGGTTATATTTGCAGAAACAATCTAATTAAACTTAATGCAACAGCACAGTCTGTTTCACCACAAGCCAATTAATGCTCCAGGCTAAGCTTTAAAATCCTCCTGGTTCACCTTTTTTCCTCCTTTTTTCCTGAAACATGTCTCATTTTTTTCTCTGCATGGTCCTCTATTATTCCCTTTCAGTCTCTATCTTTATCAGTCATGTCCGTCCTTCAACATACCTTCGAGAGATCACAGCTCATAGGTATAGAGGGTGTAAATTACCACTGCTCTGACCCTGTTTAACCGAGTACACTCCTTAATGTCATGCTGTGTTTTCTTTATTTTTATTTCATCCATAAAAAGCACTCAACAAACCTAATTTTGTTTCTTCAAAACTATAATGATACTTAACATAACAATTACTGCTCTGGTTGGTTTGATTCCAGTATTAAGGTGTCCTTGGGGAAGACCCTGAACCCTAAATTGCTCCCAATTTTATAGCTAGCGATTTGTAAATGTGTGTGAGAGCTGTTACTTAATACTAATGTTGTACATGGAGCCTTCTGCCCATGTGGTTTGTATGGGTAAATGTGAAATGTTGAAAAAAAAAGCAGAAGGCTTTAGTTTGATATAAGTTGATCTGTCTGTACTTATAACAAGAAGTTTTTATTACTGTGTGGCAGAGGTGAGCAAGCCTTTATCATCAGGGTCACAGACAGAAAAATACACTTATGAAGGGGCCGCATTGATTGAAATGACTTTGGTGGATCAAAATTTAGGATTTGGGATGGCCAGTCAGATTTCAGTCGGCCCAAAGAGTTTTGCTGCTCAAAGATTAGATGATGCTTTTTGGACCTTGTCAAGGTGAACCTCGCTACCTGCTGCCATATTCTTTTTGTTTTTATTCATTAGTTAAACAAGTGCTTCATGCTCCAGTGCTGGTCATCATTAACTGTACTTTCTTGAGTTTATTGAGTGCCGATTGAAAATGAGCCCTGGGCCATAATTTGGACACTCTTGCTGTATGGTAACATTGTGCAGCACAAGGTGTTTGCCCTTGTGCATATACCAAGCACAAAATAAAGCTGTAGATAGACCACAATCATATAAATAATGCAAATATTGCAACAAATAGATCTCGTGCCTTTATTTTTTTTTTGTATTTTTTAAACACATTTTATCATAAATAATAAAAGGTACATACCAACTGAAACCTATTTGATTTTTCATTTTCCAAGCAAATAACAAATGAAAATCCCCTTCCCCCTTCCCCCCAACAACTCCCACTCCACACAACCTACAGACGTCCTCACGCCTACAGATAGGAGACATAAAAAAAAAATATTAGTAATTGTAAAAACAAATAAATAGATCGAAACTCAAGTGTTTTTAAGCAGAGGTTTTCAGTGTGAATATAACCGTCCAGAACAGCCTCGTATGGTAAACTTAATTTACTCTACTTGTGCCTTTATTAACTGCACATATTTCCACAGTTTCATCATCTTTTACAGTGTGCAAATATTGCCAAAAGCAAACTCCATCCATAAAAACAGTAGCAGTATGATCAATAGAGGTGGAAACCCGCAGTGGCCCCACGATAAGATGTTATCATGATACTTAAGTCCCGATTAAATTTTGAGGTGATTCTTAATATTTTACACTATGCTGAGTATTGTAGTACTGAACTTTGTGATATATTGCAGGTTATCACCTTTTCTTGACTTTATTTACATTCAAAAGGAAAAAAAAGATTGAAGTCTGTTAAAACTTAATAAGAAACATGTCTCAGTATATTCACATCACTTCAGTCAGTTTGATCAAAATCAAGAGTAAACAGAAGTAATGGGATTTTTCTCATAAGTCATTTGAGTCATATGGTTACACTGATAGTTCTGATAGTGATGATGTTATCAAGAGTAGAGAATCAGAAGCAGAGGCTGTACAAACACAGGCAAGAGGACATGGGCTTAAATACATAAAATCTAATTGTAGTCTTGCAGTTAGTGACCCTTTAAGATCCCTCTTTGTAAAATCTCAGTCTGAGACTATGCACTCCAAGAGTTCTAGAGAATTGTTGCAAGATATGAGAGGGTAGAACTTAAATGTTTAGCAAGTCTCCATAAAGCTTTAGTTAAGTCCTCTAGTATATGGCAGGGGACAATTGTAATCGTCCAGGATCTTTATCCAATATAATGTACGATAATATTTTCACAGACTGCTTTGAGGGGGCAGGGGGAAGATAAGTTGTTATGCAGGATGTGCATTATAAGAACCACAGTCAGTCCACAGGTTCAGTGAGAGCTATGAGCTTATTTCCTTAAAAAAAAACAGCTAAGGCCACAAAGGCCGGTGTATTGATTCAGCCAGCTATCATGTTCACTGGTTACTTTCAGTACACTTCAGTTAAGACTGCTTTGTCAACAAAAGACACCAGAGCAGTTATCTGAATTCAGCTTTATTCAGTTATTTAAATCTAGCATATTTCAATATAGGGGCTCTCCCTGCTGTTGCACATGCCGATAGTGGGATTCTCAAGCAGGAACAGCACACATTCCTAAGTTTAAGTCAGAAAATGGCATAAAGAAGGAGCTGGGGTGGAGGAGGGTTGGAAAGCAGCTTGCAGTGGGAACATGGAAGAGTAGACAGGCTAGAGCAGCTTAGATAAGGCGGACTGAGTGCATTCAGTCAATGGCAGCTTACAGGTAATCGGCTAGCAGTCAGCAGTGGTGGGTCAGCTGTTTAACAATGCAGAGTTGACATTATAGCAATGCTGGCTCCATGTCCTGCCAGGACTAACGCTGTGCTCAATATCTGAATTACCATCCTGCATGTCAGGAAGTTTCAGTCCGAGGTCTCTCCTGTCTTTGGTATCTTCTAGTTAAACAAGAAGTTCCCCCTGTGTTGGGGGGCCCTGGTGCAGCATATTTAAGTTAAGGTCAATGAGCTGATGGAAATGTATTGCTGTTATCTAACATTGTGCACAGACTGTGAAAAAATTCATCTACAGACCCCGTGGAAAAGAGAGAGAAATAATGAAACAGTCTTAAAAAAAGTTTTATCTTATATTTCAGAGGTCTTCTATTAAATTTACCTGGGTCTGGTTCCGGACGAATAAAAATTACATTTTTCAGTTTTCATAACAAGCTGAATAAAGGCAATAGTATTTCAATAGAAAAACAGTATAAGAAAAAATATAAGCAATTTCTCATTCTGGTGAAATCTGCTTAAAAATACAACTCTTTTGAAGGGACCGAGTTAAAAAGGTTTATAAATGGAATATGTATAGTCTGAGTTTTTCCTTTTCTGTATCTCAGTTTTGTTTAAAATTTGTACCTCTATCCAATCTTAGCTCTTAATCTTAGCTAATAAAAAGAATTTACAGCTTTAACAGCTGCTTCTTTTTCTCTCTGTCTCACACATTCTCTTCTTTAATCAGAGAAATGAACCTGAATCCTGTCATGACTTAAAACCTGACTTTAACAGACACCCTTCATCATTCAGGATTAATATTTTTAAATATAATATTATAGGTTCAGGATTGTGGAAAAATTGGATATATTGGGCTCTCAGGCTATTAATTCTCTTGCGTCAGGCTGAAAGATTCAAGTTGGTGCAACTCATGATAAGACTGTTTTTTTGTATGACCGCATTTAATCATACATAGTGTTTTGAAACTCTGTACTGCTGGTGGGTCAAATAAACACACGAAAGTCAGTTCTTTCTCAGTTAAAGGCTTGTTTCTGGCATCTTCTTTTCTATTTGTCTGCACAGCATGTCTCTTTTCCCTACCCTCTGTTCTTTTCTCCCCCGGTGTGTCTGATACTCTGGTGTGTATTTTCACTCTCCACTGACTCAACCACCTCGTTTACTCATCTGACTGATGAGAACTCACATTTGTGTTGCTTTTAGACAAAGTTATTGGTCAGTGATCTTCCAGGCAGTGAAGTAGCCACCATAAATTCTAGAGGCACTGTTACTTGGATTTTAAAACACCACAAGCAGCACTATTTCTATCAGAAACATTAATAGATCAGCCTGGTTCTGGTTGGAATGCAATGAAGTCTGGACTTGAACCAGAGTCTGCCGTTTGACGCCCGATATATTGGCTCCCTGGGTAGCATTCTATCAGTTTTGGGAAATAAAGTTTGAGTTGCATATGTTCCCCTGGGTTTATGAAAACTTTGAAGGATTTCCCAGTTCACTTGGTCGGGAGGAAAGTCTGCATTTCAGTTCAAAGTATGACTTCATTTCATTTTTCCTGCATGGATAGGAATCCCCACCAGAATTCTATCAGAATCCTAATTGTACGAAGTTAAAGACTGAGATATTCCCTCAAAGCAAAGCTGTTATTGTGACACACTGCTTTGGATTCAGATGCAAACATGGCTACTGTCTGCTGCTGTAGACTTCTAGAGGAGCGGAGACCGCCGACTCCAGGGACTGTGAAACTGTAATTAAAAATCCTTCTCTAATCCCTCATCATGGAGGGCCCATTGCCCTCCAGCCTGTTTACCGCGAGGGGATTGGCCACACACTCTCACACACTCACATGATTTCTTCTGCATTCATACGCAGAACTTTACACACAGACATGGGCGGCAATCACACTAATCACTGCTGAGAAAGTGACGAGGAAGGACGGTCCTTTGTAGCCCCGGCTGGGGGGAGGGATGTGGTGTTTTCTAGGAGTCACTTTGAGGAGAAAAGCTGATTATTGCTCAGGGTGAACTTCTGGAAAGCAACTTCTCTGTGGTGTCAAACTGATCCAAGCCAAAGTTTACACAAAGAAATCCTTCCATGTGTCTTGTTCTCTTCTCCTAAATCTCCTTCCTTTCCCTGCATCTCCACTTTCTGGCTCACTTTAATGTTGTTTTTTACTCTCCCCTCCTTTCCACTGGCTCGCTACATTTCACAGAAACTCACAGTTTTATTTATGTGCTTATCTTTGCTTTTGAACTTACTGTGTAATGCTAACACACGCCTTCCCCTTGATGGTTGTCCCCCGTCTGACTGCGAGAAGATGAAACACGGAAGCTTCTCCCATCATCCTGATTTGCAGGCAAAGGAGTTTTTTTCCGGAGTAAACATATTTCTGGCTGGTTTAAAATCAGCAAACTTACCAGTTTTAACTCTGGAGAAGGAGCAGATAAATTGGCAAACAGATGCTGGAGTGTGTGCATGTGCAGTGAGGTCAGGGTAAGGGTAAAGCAGACAGATTACCTAAATAAAGAGAGGAAGACATTTTCATTCACACTTAGAAACAACATGAATCTTTTCAACGCAGATTTAACTGCTCGTTCTTGTCTATGTTTTCAATCAATTCAACTCAATGTAATTTCAGCAGCAACCAGCCACATATGCATGAGCACATGTACATTTGCAATTAGATCGCCATCCGTCCTCGTGTCCCAACATGCCATGCTTTCCCTTGGCCTCCGTCCAGCCCTCTCTTCCTCCTGCTGGCAGACGCTGACTGAATGGAACTCCAGTCATGTAGGAGGAAGAGCTCAGCGGTGCCAATGTTTGCAGCGTTCCTCCTCTTTCCTCTGGATATGAGCTAATGAGGGTTCAAGGCAGACCACACAAACAAATAAAAGCTTTTTAACTACTGTGCACACAGTGGGAAACCAGCCCTAAAGTAGGTAGAGGATAGTTTATAAGGTGCAGCTGCTGTGGAAAAGAAAGTGTTACTGAAGAAATGATGAACATGTTTCTTCAAGACACGCTCTCTTAACTCAACAGAGCATTTTAATTTGCACTGAAGTACAGCAAGAACGTTCTTTTAATTCTTTCAACATGCAGCCTTCTGTCTTAAACCAAATGTTTGAAAATTAAGAGATCTGAAGGCTGTTTAGGTTTTGTATTCGATACTTACAAATCAGATAATGTATGGTCAAATCCTGCAGGCACATAAGGTCAAATTATAAAGTCAGATTTGCATATAAAACCATCTATTAAATCAGAGATCATTAACTGGTGGAGCTACATCAGACCCCCCACAGCCTCTCATCCAGCCCCCACAGTATTGTCAAATTTAGACAGTATGCGTCAGTAAAATGTTGTTTTGTTTTAATGGTATCTTTTTGTCATAAAATTCTTTCAAATATTGCTGTAACCCAGGTAACGTTTGTGTTTAAAACAGTTTTACCAGGAGTGGCTTCAGCTTTCATCTGCTTTACATGTATCCAAATGCCAGCCATTAAAGGCCAATATTTAAAAAGAGAATAACTTTATTGCAGTCAAATCCAGTGATGGGAAACATGTCAGCTGTAGGAAGAAGAAGAAAAAATATCTCAGCTGCCCCATGTGCCTGGCAGCAGTATAGTTGATAGAGACTGATCTCACTTTTAAGGGCTAAAAAAATTCATAGGCTTTGTGAAAAACAACAGTATTTTACCTATAAGGTGTTCATTTGACCTAAATATTAACCCTTTCATGCATGGTGTCCACTACAGTAGACGGATATTTGGAATAAATTTTATACCCTTAAGGTTGCAGCACCATGTCCAACTATCAGGTGGTAAATTCCCAAACCCTTGTCTTAAGTTTCATAAAAATATTATCTTTGCACATTTTTACCATGTCAAGATATTGCATCATAAATCCAAAGTAGCTGATGAAGGGCAGATTGAGTATAATGCCTGTATTCAGATTTCACATGATTTTGTATTTTTTATTTTAAATTTTGGTGTAGTTCACAAGTGAATAGTTTGATTAAACAGCAATAATACATATACTTCAGATTTAGCTTTTTTCAAATTACTCTTAATAAATATTTGTCAAAGAAATGTGTTTGTTAAATTAAGTTCCACTAAATTACTATTTATACTGTGTATGCATGGTGTCCACTGTAGTGGACAAATGCATAACTCCCTCAAAATATAACAATGAAAAAAAGCGACCATGATTTTTAACTTGTTTGAAAGTAAAAACAAACATTTTTAAAAAGACTTCCTTTGTGATTTAATAATTCATGCATGAAAGGGTTAATATTATTTAATTTCATTAATCCAGCCCTATGACGTATGCCAAGGAAAAACCCACACACAAATACACAGCCTTTGTTTCTGGGACATTTTGTAATTTGTGGTTCCTTAAGTCTGGACAGAGATGGGAGAGAAAGCTTTAGGTTTTCTGCTTCTTATGCTTGGGATAGTTTTCAGACTGGTTTTAAAATGCAAAGCTTATTTACCTTGCCTGATTTTAAATCTTTGGTATCTTTCTTTTAATGTGAACTGTATACATTTGTGTGTTTGATAAAACTGTGTGCTGCTGCCATTCTTGGACAGGTCTCCCTTGGAAAAGAGATCCATAATCTTCATTGGACTAACCTGGCTAAATAAAGGTTAAACAATGAAAAAAAAAAAGAAAAGAAAAGAAAAAATAATCAACTAGTCAAGATCACTATAATGCCAGTCCTCCATTGACAAAGAGCTGATCCCAAGCAAGCAAGGTGACATCAGGTGATGGCTAGCTGATTTGCCTCCAAGATGCCATTGGCACTCATATTGCATTATTTAAGCTACTTCAGTCTGCATACTCTTTGCTGCTCTCTCTGCAGGCATATTTACAGCCCTCCTCCACTCCAGCTCCTTCCTTGTGCTACCTCTGACTTTGTCAGTGTCATGCTGTCATAGATGATCACTCTGTTTGGATTTTGCTGCTTCTCTACCTGCCTCGTGCCCAAGGACAGCAGGAATGAGTGCTGTTCCTGCTCAAGGATTGTGGAAGGACAGGGAGACCCCAGAACAGATACACACTGCCAAATACAAATACAACAAATTTTGATAACTGCTTTATAGAAGGACACCTCTGATTGTTAAATGAGGCCACACTGTTGTTTAAAGTAAGGGATGGGGTTAGAAACTTGAATAACAGTTAAAAACATTCACAACACGAACTCAAGCCCTGTTCATTTTTCCCCTCGGTCCATCTTCATAGCCTTCTGTGTCCTGCTGCTGGATGAAAGTAACCTAATGAGCCTGCAAGTGCAATGACTGAACAAGCAGGGTGAATCCTAATTTGCTGTTTAGGTAACCCAGGCCCTGAGTGTCGGCTACAAATATTACCCACAATGTTACAAATGTTACATAAAAAATATATTGAGGTCAACACCACCCTTCTCCTCCCACCCCCTCAGGGAGACCAGGATCCCTGATTGAAAGACCTCAGGAAAACACTGATATTCACTGACATTTTTGAATAGAATCTTTGTATTTTTAATTGTGTTTCGCAATCTAAAACACTAGAGACAGTCACAAATAGTTGGCAAATTCACTCGCTCTTATAATGCCATTGATAAAAAAGCCTTAAAATTTCGCAGCTTTTTGAAATACTTGCGACAAAATTAGACATTTTTTTGCTGCAGCAGTCAGAAGGCATTCCTGCAACATCCTGTAGAGACCAAATAGGTCTGGTCATTACACTATCAGGGCATTTCTGACTCCAAGTGTATCCAAAGAAGAAAATGTCTTATAAAAATAGAGTAAATCTGCTCTAAACCAGCAAACGGCCAGCGTGTGCAAAGCATTTGCATTAAAGAGCATTACAAACAGGCTGGAGGAACATTTATGCATAATTCACTTTGCTGACACATCTACCCCCTCATCCCTCCAACTCCAGGTGACCAAAGTGGTCAAAACCATCACCCGCCGAACCTACCACCCAGTGATAGCGCCTGACAGCCTGTTTGTGGAGTCCAGGCCCGCCACCCGGACCCCCACCCCGGTCTCCATCTCAACCCCCAACCTCCCTGTGAAAGATCCAGTAAAAGATGCCGACCCTGTGTGATATTTGCTGTGCTCCCCCTCCCTGCTTCCCTCTAACATAATGCTTTAAAGAGGCCCACTTTTAGCAACATTACAGAGAAACTAGTGATTTCTATTTCGGTCATCTTCGCAGATGCTCTTAAGATGGGCTAAGATTGAATCACAGGCTGCTTTAAAGTCTGAATTACTACCTCAACGCCTCGCACTAACCCGCGGCCACCATGTCCATTTAAACTCTCAATAAAGTGAATGCTGCAGAGCTTGTGAAACCTCGTACAGAGCTGTAAAGTGGACAGTTTGACGCCTGCTGCCTTTTCCTCCATCTTTAACAGCTTGGTAAATATCTGAGTCCGGCATCTAACTGTCTGTGGTTGTTTCAAGCACTTCTTTTAACAGCTGGGATTTTCCATACATGCGGACATGCAAAAATCTGCATGTGTGTATGAGCTAATGCTGACATAGAGTATACTCATATGCTCCACTACTTTTTAGCGAATCTTTTCAAGCCCTGTTTACTCTTCTTCGGCATATTTCAAGAACACAGGCCCTCATCTCCCCCAGTTTCCCCTTGTACGATGGTTTAACGCCTTGTGAACTTGAGAGTACATCAAAGAGTGTTTGAAGAATGCACGATGGTTCCCTTTGCAGGCCTCGCACATTGCCTAAAAAGCTGTGTTAGTACAAGGCAGCTGGGCATGTCAAAGCTGGGAAACAGAGGCATTTGTATTCCTCAGTTAACAGTCTGAGAGGGGAGAATAGCACATAATATAAAGTTACAAAATTCCTCTGTTGCTGTTCAAACTCTCATTGAGACCAACACATGGTAAAGGAAAGTTCTGTACCCCCTGGCTCGAGACACTGAAAACTAATAATAGTGTTGTTTACATGTACATCCTGGTTATGAACCATATCCAAGTTTTGATCATATACACAATATTGTGTTTACATGCACCCACAAAAACTGTGTTATGAATTTTCCTGTTTACATGATATATATTAGTGTCCTGGGTCCTGAATACAGCAGCTATCTCTGAAGGCATCTGTGAAGTACATTTTCTACAACCAAACTACAAAAACCTGTCAGAAAATAGGATGAGTTGTATATGACATAGTATCCTGTTATCTCCAGTGGAAAAAAATGGTTTCTTGGAACCAGGATATAAAAGTCAGTGTCTCCCCTGAGGTTTTGTGTTGCCAACAAGCAGTCTTTGCTGAACAACTTGTGACCTTCAGATTAGTTTAGGTGTTATATTGAAAAAAGAAATTGCTAAATTAGGTTTTTTTAAATCTGTGCGTGCAAATTTTAAATCGTAAGAGGACATAAACTATGTCAATTTCATCCGTGAATATTGTGCCTTTACTTTGAAATTGGTGGGAGGTTGCCCTGGAGCTGTGGCCTCCCACCCCAAATCATTGGAAACTAGAAAGTGTCCTATTTTTTGGTTATATTGTATTGTATTGTATGTATTTTTTGGTACATGTAGGGCTGCAGGATCAGGGCAAAAAACAAAATTGGGATTATTCAAATATTGAGATCATGATTTTAGACTACGATTACTCACTGATTTTTCCAACACATAAAACATGTAATCAGTGAACTGAAATTCTCCATACACTGTAATTTTGAACATCAATGAACAAGCTATAGCTAGAAGTAAATATGAACAATTAAAAGTACCTATAATAATTTTAAAAAATGGATAGAAAAAAGGCAAAACAAGTACAACATATCCTGTGGCACAGTAACCTGTAATGTCGATTATTCAGTTTTCATTTCTGTGGGAGGCAGTAGATCAAAATTCTAATAATTGACCAGCTCTACTTACATGCTTATACACAAACAGGAAGCAGTTTAAAAAAATCAGTCATAACTGAAATACTCAAGACCAAGTAAATACAGCCTGTTAATCAATGTACATTTGGATGAATCAATATAGCTGGTTGCTACTTTAAATTAAATCAATATACTCTCAAAGGAAATACAGGGTACAGTCATTGAGTTCAATCATTACCAAAAACAGGCAATGAGCCAATCACATGGCTGCATTTTAAGGCTGGCATAGTCAACTCGACCTTTGAAATCCAAACCGAGCATCATAATTGAGAAAAGATGATTTGAACATGGTGTGGTTTAGGGGTGTCCCGATCCGATATTAAAATTGGATATTGGTCCGATATCAGCAAAAAAACAAATATCGGCCTGCATCTAAAATCTCCGATATAAGATAAGATAAGATAAGATATCCTTTATTAGTCCCACAGGGGGAAATTTCAAAATATACAGCAGCTGCAGGATACAAGAGAAGTACTGAAAGATAAGGTAATTACAAGTCAAATACAGTAATGCAAAAACAGAAATAAATTTTTTTTAAAAAGTGTAAAAAAAGTATATACTATAAAGTCAGTGGCATATTTACAGTCCTGATGTACATGTTTGTTGTTTGACAGATGGTTATGTACATGTTGATATTTTACAGGATGAGATTTGAGATATTATAATATAAATATGGTGGCTATGTACATGTTTGGTATTTTGCAGTGAAACATTTTAGGTATCACATATAAATATAAATGAGGTTTATTGCACACTGGAGAGGTTTTTGTTGTAAAGTCTGACAGCTGCAGGAAGGAAGGACCTGCGATACCTCTCTGTCACACACTTCAGGTGGAGCATCCTGTCATTGACGGAGCTCCTTAGTGCAGTTAGTGTGTGTTGGAGGGGGTGGGAGTCTTTGTCCATCATGGAGGACAGCTTGGCTGTAGTCCTCCTCTCCACCACCTCCTCCACCGGTTCCAGAGGGCATCCTAGGACTGAGCTGGCTTTCTTTATCAGTTTATCCAGTCTCTTCCTGTCAGCTGCTGTGATGCTGCTCCCCCAGCAGACCACTCCGTAGAAGACTGCCGAGGCCACAACAGAGTCATAGAAGGTCTTCAGGAGTGCCCCCTGCACCCCAAAAGACCTCAGTCTCCTCAGCAGATAGAGTCTGCTCTGTCCTCTTTTGTAAAGTGCAGTAGTATTATGAGTCCAGTCCAGTTTATTGTTAAGATGAACACCCAGGTACTTATAAGATGTCACCATCTCAATGTCCCTTCCCTGAATGTTCACTGGTGATGGGGGGGAGTGGGGGCGCCTGCGGAAGTCCACAACCAACTCCTTGGTCTTCTCAGAGTTGATGTGCAGGTGGTTCTGCTGGCACCAGTCAACAAAGCCCTGGATGAGTTCTCTATACGACTGGTCGTCCCCGTCTGTGATGAGGCCGACGATGGCAGAGTCATCAGAGAATTTCTGGAGGTGGCAGGTGGGTGACAGGTGGGAAAAGTCTGCAGTATAGAGGGTGAAGAGGAACGGCGCCAGCACCGTTCCCTGGGGGGCCCCTATACTACAGAGGACAGTCTCTGACACACAGTCCCGGGTCCTCACATACAGTGGGCGGTTGGTGAGGTAGTCCACAATCCAGCATGTGAGGTGTTGGTCCACACCAGAGTGCTCCAGCTTGTCCCTCAGGATGGCCGGCCTGATGGTGTTGAAAGCACTGCTGAGGTCCAGGAAAAGGACCTGAACAGAGCTCCCAGGCGACTCCAGATGGGACAGAGCTCGATGGAGAAGGAAAATGATGGCGTCGTCCACTCCAATTCCAGTACGGTACGCAAACTGCAGTGGGTCCATGGACGAGCTCACCAGGGGGCGCAGGTTGGCAAGGACCAGCCGCTCCAGGGCCTTCATGAGGTGGGATGTGAGGGCCACCGGTCTGTAGCAGCTAAGGTCCTTGGGATGGGGGGGTCTTTGGCACTGGTACCACGCAGGATGTCTTCCAGAGGCGTGGTACCCTTCCCAGTTTCAGGCTCAGGTTGAACAGATGTCCAACAATCCCACTCAGCTGGTCTGAGCAGGACCTGAGCAGTCTGGGACTGAGGCCGTCTGGTCCTGCAGCCTTCCTGGTCTTCATCCTCCTGAGCTGATTCCTCACCTGGAGAGGTGTGAGGGACAGGGTGGAGCAGGGGCGCTGTGTGTCCTGGGGTGTGGGGCTAGATGCTGGAGGGGGGGTGGTGAGGGGGGGCTGGGGGGGAGCTGGTGGTGGTGAGCTGGGTACTGTAGGGGGAGAGGTGAGGGGGGGCTGGGGGGGGAGCTGGTGATGGTCTCCTGGGTACTGTAAGGGGGGAGGGGGAGGTGAGGGGGGGCTGGGGGGGAGCTGGTGGTGGTGAGCTGGGTTAGCTCTCCGATACAAGCAGTACACTCTAATTTATTTTTTATTTATTAAATTCAGCTGTAAAATATGCTTATGTTTAAGTTAAACAAAGTGGTTATTTTGCAGTTTAAAAATATATGTTTTGGATTTATTGAGGTTACTTTTCAGGGTCTTCTTATTTATTTTTTATTTATTTTATTTAATTGAAGTATATTCTTATGTTTAAGGTAAAATTTTATTAAGTAATAAAAGTATGTATGATTCCTGCTGATATCGGATCGGATCGATATCGGTATCGGCCAATACTCAAGGCTGCAATATCGGTATCGTATCGGAGGTGAAAAAGTTGTATCGGGACACCCCTAGTGTGGTTGTTCCTACTGACAGACCGGGCTGAGGATTTTGGAAACTGATGATATGCTGGGGTTTTCACAAACATCCATCTTTAGGTCTAAAGACTGGTCTAAAAATACAGAGTATTCAGTGAGCAGGGGGGTCTTTGGGCCAGAATGCCTTGTTGATACCAGAGGTAAGAGGAGAATGGTTGGAGATGACAGAGGCAGCATTACTTCAGAATACCTCTTGTCACATCCAGGTTGTGTGGAAGACTATTTCTGAACTTGTCAAATCTCAAAGCAGATGGACTGCATTAGCAAACGACCTACCATGTGCCACTGAGGAAACAGGAAGTTGAGGGTACAGCCTGTATGGACTCATCAAACTTGGACAATAGAAGATTGGAAAATGTTGTTTGGTCTGATGAGTCTCAATTTCTGCAGCATTGAGATGGTGGAGTCAGAATTTGGCGTAAACAACTTGAAAGCATAGGTCCATCCTGCCTTGTATCAACTCTTAAGGCTGGTGATAGTGTTGTTATGGTGTAAGGATTATAGTTTGTCCCCTTAGTACCGATTTAGCTTCTTTTAAACACCATAGCATACAGTACAGTTGCTGACCATGTCCATCCCTTTATGACCAATGTTTACCCATCCCAAAACGCACAATGTCACAAAGCTGAAATTATCTCAAACTGGTTTAATGGACATGACAGTGATTTCCCTGTACTTGACCACTCACAGTCACCAGATCTCAATTAAATAGAGCAACTTTTGGATGGTTTGTACAGGAGATTGGCATCGTGGATGTGAAGTGGAAATATTTACAGAAACTGCGTAATACTTCCAAGCCAATGTGGACCAAAATCTCTAAAGCATGTTTCCATTGCCTAGTTGAATCTAACCCACAAAGAATTAAAGGCAGCTCTGAAGGCAAATGGGGATCCAAACCAGTGCTAGCACAGTGTACCTAATAAAGTGAATATATGCTCTGTCATACAGGGATGGCTCTACCTTCACTTCTTCTGTTATCCTCCAGTGATGGCTGATTTACACCAGACCCGCCTTGTTTTGGTTCCTCCTTGGTTAAAACTGAATGAAGACAATTGATCTGAGCTTTTTATTTCGAGATGGCACATATGCTGCACTTCATTTGAATCTAGCAAATGAGCCTTTTATTCTTAACCTTGCAGGGCCAAGTAGGACTGGCAGCAGAGACAAACATAAATTACTCAGTAATTACTCAAAACATGTAAATGAACCTTGGTGTGCTCCTGATGTAGTCTTTGTTGTGAAGCGCACAGCTAGAGCGTAATCAAGAATCAAGGGCAAAGAAGACTTAGATTTGTGTTAACCATGTTAATGAGGATGCCATGTTGAGCAGCCATGATGTTGTTTGTGTTTTTCTCTCTGCACCCTTCTCTGTGGGGTAAATGCTGCATTGTGGTTTCCTGACATGGTTACATGCATTTGCCTGCCGCTGATTAAACCTCAATTACCACATGGATGGGAAAATGAAGAAAGCATATTACAATTACGATGGCTGGTGTTGAAAATTAAACCTATCAGATGCAGGAATTAGCACAGCGCTGTTGTTTTCATTTCCCCAAGAAATCCTCGTCAAGTGGGAACAAACCTCTCTGAATCACCTTGTCAGGCGCAACACAAATTGCATCAGACCCACACCCCTGCAGTTGCCGATTAATTTTCATCAACCTCATTAATTTTGAAGATGAATTTATGGCCGCGGACAAAATAGCTAATTATCGGTCACAACAGAATTCACTGGGCAGCAAATTTGTTTCTGTATGGATGACGAACCCGGTGAGGGAGGGGGGTTGACGTCTATAATTTAACATGCAGACGCCCTCAGAGACAGCAGGAGAAGAAGAGTTATTTAGCATCGGGGGCAGTGAGTGTGAGTGATAGATACATGCTGTCTGCTTGTCACAGTCCTTCAGCTATGGTGGGGTGCTGCCATGATCCCTCAGGGACACAAAAGAATTCACGGTGTAGTGAAGTACTTAAAGAAGCACAACTCCGGAGCTTTAGCCCAACATGATAATCGGGGTGTAGAAGCAGGTTTTGAGGTGTGAACTAGGCAGATACTGTTCCTTTATTAATAGATGACAAAATGACAACTGAACCAAATAGAGCAGCCATGATACCACATTTTCAGAGTAAATTAATATCATTACTCAACATGACCGCAGGAGTTGTCGTATGTGTTGCCATCATATCAGTCAAAACATTACCAATGCAGTTGTGAAGTAATGATAAAACTTTCTGTCTTTGTGTTTTATATATTATTGGAATTTTCACATTTTTTGACGCCTCAACACGTTTTGCTACTATCAATTATTAGCATAATGTAAATTCCATTGTTTTAGAATTCCTGTTATTGAAACATACAAAAGAACTGCAGTTTATTTCACAACCCTGGCTCCCAAGTATTTGGCCAAGTTAAAAGCAACAACAACAACTACATCATCACCAGGGACCTGCAGTGGGCCAGTTGGATATTTATGAGAGCAAACAATGACCAAGAGGCTCCAAGACCTTGACTTTTGACCAGTGACCTTCACATTTTTATTAGTACAACCTCCTTGCCAATATAGGCATCTCTGCAAACATTGAGGGAAATCACTCAAAGCTTTTTGGTGACACCTAAAAAATAAATTAAACTGGTTTTCAGATTCACTTCAGTTGGATGTGATGTACAGTTACTTCCATTTCTGTTTTTGAAGCTGGGGAAAGTCTTAGGATAACCACCCTGTACTGTAATGCTTTTTTGCACTCTTCTGTTTAGAAACCAAACATACTTACAATGTCTGACAGTCAAAGGTGGATCAAGACACTGCAATCTTCTGAATTTCGTTGTACTGTGGTATAAGGACAATTAAGGATTTCTATTTTATTCTATTTTAAATTAGGATATGGTTGGCTAAAGGACTGCAAGAAAGAACAAGTGTTTACCATAACAAGCTGAGCCATACAGCACTTAACCAAACATAATGGTGTTGTAGAAATACTCTATAACTTGCACAAATACATTGGCTGTTTATTGGTGAACCAATGTTGTTTTTTTGCATCCCTATTTTGTTGCTTTGGTATTAAAACAGGAATTCATATTGTGGGATTATTTAAACAGTATTTGAAGTGTCTGGTATGAGGATTACCCTTCCTCACAGTGTGATTAAACAAACAGTTTACAGCTAAATTATTTGCTCTGATACCCACTATGTAAAAAAAAGATTAAGTAAAACTAAATTGAAAGTTATAGCATAATACCGTGAGTAGAGGGTATGCACTGATGTCACAATTTGTGTGACTGACTGGCAGTTCCGTCTGCAGTGGCAGAGATCAACATCTTGTATTTGGTATCAGTGTTGAAACAGTGAAACTCTTGAATTCAGCTGAAAGTGTTGTGTTTTTAGTCATTTTCCTAATTCATTTGTAGGACTGTAATAAACCAAAGAATTTGTTGGTCGACTGAAACACTGAAATTGTCGACCAAAAATCGACTAATCGGGGGGGGTCTGACTCTGACGGGAAACCCTCCTGCGCGAGGATGGTTTGGCTCGGCGCGGCTCGGCGGGGGGGGGGTCCGACTCTGACGGGAAACCCCCCCTGCACGAGGATGGTTTGGCTCGGCGCAGCTCAGCGGAGCGCGTCTTGGCGGGGGTAGAGGAGGATGCTCAAAATGACGTTGAATAGGCTCAGGTAGACGCTCTTCATACCTCCTGTCTCCAGTCAGGTCTCCAGATGGTGGGGAATCCAAAGGGGTGAAAACAAGGGGGTGTTCTGAGACAGTCAAGTTACCTGTGAAACCGGGGTGGTCTGAAAACACCCCCATTAGCACTTGGTAAGTTCCTACTGATGACTGTAAATCGCCGCGGGAAAAAATAAATTGAAGAGGAAAAAAAAAAATATGATTGGTCGACTAATCAGAGTTCTGGTCGCCCCAGCACTTATCGACCAATGAGTCGACCAGTCGACTATCACGTTACAGCCCTATCATTTTGATAATGTTCATCATGGGAAATGTAGACTCTAGTCTGATTTATGTTTATAAACAAATAAATACACTTTTTGAGCCATAAAGTTTTGTTAAAAATGTAACATTTATGAGCCTGAGCTATAGGATAAAGTCCTGTATACATATCTGTGTGACTTTGTGTTCATCCAAAGTGAGATTGATGTACCCAGGCTTTTTCTGAGCATACGGTTTTAGCATCTGTTTAGCTGTTGTTTCCTCCCATTAATTTTTAATATGACACAAGAATGGGTCAGATGCTTTCGTTTCATGAAAAATAATGTCAATAATTGGCCAAATTGAAGTCATATTAATTGAAATATTGTATTGATTTGTGTTAAACCTGTGGACCTAACTATTTAAAATTGCTTATTGCCAAACCAGCTGTTCTAGTCAGACTTCTCTGGGGTTTTATGTCAGCTACAAACAGGAAAATATGATCTGTTGTCCTCACTGCCTCATCATTTAAGATACTGAGTTTTGACTTTATGAAGAAAAAGGAAAAAAGGAGAGAAGTGGGGTTCCTAGTCATCATTACTTGGATTATAGACCTTACGTTACAGCTCAAAATGTTTCATTAACATTAGCTCAGAATCTACACAATGTTCCCGTTGTGAACATTATGAAATAACAACAAGAAACTTGAGACTTCTCAGTTGAATCAAAGTATTTATCCGATAGCTTCACTGATTGCAGTTGTCAGTCTGTGCTTGTTGCCTCTCAGTGGGTGATATTTCACTTGGTTGCACTGACATCATGTGCACACTCTCTACAGATGACGGTCTTTTGAAAAACCCTGACACCCAGAATACAGTGTGTGTGTTTTTTTTAACAGTGTCCTGATGTCACTTACACAATAAGTTTTAACATGTTTTAAAACTCAATCCATTGTTTTTTGAGACTGTGCCATATTTTGCCATCCTGTCTGACATTTGTACCTGTGCCTCTCTCCAGGTGACTAAAATGGTGAAGACAGTTACCACACGGACAGTTCGCCAGGTTCCCGTTGGTCCAGATGGCTTGCCCCTCCCCGAAGGCACTTCTCCACTAGGCAGCTACACCGACTCCATTGATCGCCGCTACATGAAGAACGGAGGTAACTTCATCACCCCTCAAGCAACCTCCACCCTGACGCGCACCTACAACAACTCCTACAACGATTCCTACGGCGACACACCAGAGAGCCAGTACATTCGCCACTATGGCCTGCATGACGGCTATGCAGACTTGGCGGATAATTATGGCAGCCTTTCACGTGGCGTCAATTTCAGGCCGCCGCGCTACCCTTACATGCCAAACAGCTACCGGCCAGAGAACAGCTACACACTCCCCATCCGTAAGGATGATTACGGCCATGTGGCTCAGCCCCAGGTGCCTATGGGCAGCAGCACTGTGGATCTGAACCGCTCACAGCCAGAGCGATTTCAGCCCGAGCCATATGGCCTGGAGGATGATCGCCGCAGCTTGGGACCTGAAGAGGAGGAGCCGTATGAGCTCGAGCCGGACTACTCCACTGCCAACAGACGCACCCTGCAGGGCGCCAACAGGGGTCGCACCCATCGGGAGCCTCTACGTGATGGACCAAGAGTCAGGTGAGGAAAGCCTTTAAGATTTTAGGTTTTTGTGGGGCTGGTGCAATATGCCTCTGTCAGGATATGATGATTTTTGGGTGCCAATGTGGTACTTCATGTGATCCTGGGTCTTTGATCTAACTTTGATCTACCCCAAGGCACAGACAAAGGACCTTCACCTGATGACCTGAGGGGTCAGGAAGGGTCGTGCACAGTGAACATGTCAGAAATGTATTCAGGAGCTGAACTGTTTTAGGCTTTATGCACTAATAAGAGAATCTTGTCTGTGATTCTGAATTGTAAGGGGAGCCAATGAAGTGATTTGAGGACCAGTTATATGATCAGTTTTTCATGTACAGGGGAGGACTGAGTGTTTATGTAGGCTGAAGACAGCCTGTTGTTTGTTTTGGTATTCCAGTGAATAAGGCATTACTGGATTCTACCAGGTGGATAAAAAAAAGAGTGGATTAATATCTGCATCATTTTGGGTGATGAATCATCTTTCTTTGGATATATTATCTAATTTGTACACGCTGTTTAGGTAATATTTGATATAGCATCAGCCTCTGCTAGATTTATTGATTATATGCTGTCTCTGCGTCAATGCAGTATCATCTATGTCCACACAACGATGCTTTGATGAAAGAATTTTCTTTTTTTTTAGTATTTTCCATCTTTTATTGGACATAGGAGAGACAGACAAGAGGATGATAGAGAGCAGGAGAGGACATAGGGCAAGCAGGCCACAGGCAGCAATTGAACCCAGGCCAGCTGCTTCATTGGACTTGCACAGTTGCTAATCCACTCTGCCAAACCAGCACCCATGGTCAAGGAGTTGCTTTTACCACCACTAAAGTAGAGAGTGTGTCAGGAGCAGAGGACAGGTTGCACTGCTGACTAGCATTGTGGTGGAACATAACAGAGACAAGGACAAACCAATTCACCAGTATATACACACATGACAGCGCAGGGCACCATGGAGTGCTCTGATGCAAAAGTATTAACTAGGCTCAAGTATGCATGTACTTGAAGTTCCAGGGAAACTCTCTGTCTTTGTGGCCCTGTGATTGGTTGGCGACCCAGGGTGTACTTACCCTGTTGCCCAGTGTCAGCTTTGATAGGCTTCCTGGACCCCGAAGGAAAAAGCAGTATAGATAATCGATTGAAAGATGATATTTTTATATTTGATCAATCTTGCATGTGTATTGTTGTTTTTCTGTATGGACCCCAGGAAGGAGAGTTATTTTTTTTAACATAAAAAGAAAAAATATTCAGTTTTCGGTGGATGATTATTGTTTGAACAAGCCCTGAATTAATACAAACATGACCATATGTGACATTAGTTTAACTCTATTGGTAGAGACATAATATTTTTTAATTTACTGGCTAGTTGAATCAGACAGACAGATGGATGGGCGATGACACAGAATTATAGCTTTATTATGACCTGAAATATTCTGGGCTTTGTGAAAAACAGAACATGTTTCCTCTTCAACAGTGGCTATCATTTGCCTTTTTAAGCAGATTTGACACTAAAATTATTAGTCGCAGAAAATGATATACTGCTTTCAACACTGTTTATCAACAAACTTGATGCATTTAACTTCAACCCTCCAACACACAAACACACACACAAACCTGCACAAAAGGTTTTCTTTCTCCACTAAACACTGTCGTTGACGATTAAAAGCCTGAGGGGGACTCATCCGACCAAAGCTTGCAGGAGTTTAGAGTTAAGTGAATGTATCTGAGTTTAAACAGAGGACATGTAGTTCATTTTGTGTTGGACAGTTAGCTCTTGTTCATCTACAAAAGCGCAGACTTTGCCTTGACATGAGAAGGAGATCAGGCCTGTTAAGATTAGAGAGAATACAAAATTCAAGAGAGACTACTTTGCAAAGCGCACAAGTAAACAGATGTCTCTTCTCTTTGACTAACTTGTTTGAAAGAACTGGTGGGTTAAAGAACGATGTCTCGATTGCTATTTTTTGCAAATGGAGAAAAAGCGTTAGAGGCGGGCATGATCTGAGAAGTGGAGAGCCTGCAGGAGATGTGAGGCATTGTGTCAGTTATCCCTTAAAGCTTTTCCCTTTTTGTACAACATGCATTGCAAGGAGGAGCGTAGCTCTGGCTCTAGTGAACCCAAAAAAGAAGAAGCCCGTTAGCTTCCGACAGTAAGATCTTAGAATGGACTCTTGCCTCCTAATAGTTTCCAATCATTTCATTGCTGCCCAAAAGGAGAAGATGGAAAAAAAATGTCCTTCCTCAAGTAAATTGAAGCAGGGGTTTAGAGTCCGGTTTGTTGAAAGTCCATTTATTTGAGGTCGGTGATCTGTAGCAGAGAGAAATTTCTTAAGCTCTCTCCACTTTTCTTTTATAGGAAGAAAAATATTTGAGTCTGATGCCAGAAAGCAAGGAATTACACTGATACGGCTTTTGAACAAGACAGAGTGCCATAGATGTTTATGTGTTTCTGTCGGCAGTGTTATTTTTTTGTTGTGGTCAGAAGTCATCTCTGATCGTCTTTGAGTGAGCCGGGCAGATACAGTATCTGTGTTTTGTTACAGCAGCTGGTTAAGTCTACTTTTTCAGGGTATCAGGACTTTACAGGCAGAATTGCTGATAAAAGGGGCACAAGGGCCATCATTATCCAGTCAGCAACATATTTTACTTTGAACAACAGGACTGTAAAAAAAACCTGCAAAGAAGTTATATGGAGATGTGTGAATGTTACCACAATCTGCCAAAGCAGAGATAGTAGGAATGTCTATAGGCTCATTCTGTCTGCTGTAGTTCTGTGAACCGTCTCAGTGCAGCAGTGGTGCTGAAAATGAAGTCGATACTTAAAATCTACTTCGCCAAAGAGCTGTTCCTCAGTGTTGTGGACCCACGTTAGATTTTTCCAAACATACAGGATGCAGAACGTTTATTATGCGCAATCTTCACATAAAGTGTGGACGTGTGATGGCAACACAGCGAACATTGAGAAAAAGAAGAGCATCCTTAATGGTCAGAGAGCACCAGATAGACTGTCATCAGCAGAGGAAGTTCATTCTTTTGTTACTTCTGCCAAGGAGGTTATGTTTTTGCCGGCATATGTTTGTTTGTTTGTTAGCAAGAGTACACAAAAAACAACTGGACAGATTTTGCTGAAATTTTCAGGAGATGTTGGTAATGGCCCAGTTTAAAAATGATTAGATTTTGGTGGTGATCCAGATAACTGCCATTAGTGAACGATCCTTTTTGCTCACTAACTGTCAAACTAATAATGATATCTACATGATTTTGTGTGCTAGGTGTTGATTTTCAGGGTCAAGAAATCATATGATGGTTACTTTATCATGGAACTATTGCTTATAGATGTAACAGCAATATGTGAGTTACCTTGGCGGAGGTTTTCACCCTCCGAGTGCTTTCTGGTTGTATAAGTTACAGCTGATGTTACTCCCCTGTACCTTTCTTAGGGTTACAAAATTATTAATGAGCCACTCTACCTGTCCAAACAAAGATCACCTGATTGTGGGATTGCAAGTGAAACTTTTAAACCAGCATGTTTTTTGTTTCCTGCCTTTTTCCCCATCTTATTAAATTAAACTGAAACTTATTATGGAATCTAAATATGAATGACAATAATGGAAATAGATTGATAAACACTAAAGGGGATACACAACTAAATCATAATTCTAAATATCTGCTAAAATGGCCAAATTCAGTAAAATTGCCTGAAAGCAGGAAATAGTAGTTTCCAATTGCAAAATGGTGAATATTTGAATATTCCATGCCACATGTAAACATGTTGTTACTGAAGAAAAAATAAAAGTGTTACACTTGAACTTATTCTCTAAGTTCAGTATTTGTTCTGCATTATTTATGGATGCAGCAAATACAACAAGGATATACTAACACAGCACAAACAGTCAAATGAATAAAAGGCATTATATTTTGGAACTTTAACTCAGTTGCATTACACAAGTTTAGCAATATTTTACATTTTCCAAGCAAACAAAATCATTTTCCACCTGAGAATTGCATACATATTTCACTTTCTGACCCACAGCAGCAGCAGACAACTTTCACAGAGTTTTTTCAAGTTCCAGATTCAGATTCAGACATTATTTCTCCCATTGGGCAATTCAGTTTTGCAGTCTTCCAGATTTCAGCACACAGCAGTCAGGAGAAAAGAACGATAAAACACAACAAACAGCATGTGGCTAAGGGTGCTCATGACATGTTGTGCTCTCCCGTGGCTCTTTAGAGATGAAGCAAGCACAGATTTCAAAGCCTTTCACAGCCTCAGTGAACCGCTTACAAAAATAAACATTTCAAGAACACATTCAAATATGACAAATAAATGAATAAATACGGTCCACCAACGTGTATTGCGCATTACAAGTCTACATTCAGAAACAGGCCATCAGTGAGAGAATTACAGGAGAAACCACTCTGTGAAAGTTGACAGTCAGAGATGTTGTATTTTCAATTTGCTGACAATGTGGTGATGTTCTGAATACCTGCTGTCAGTCCATACATGACAAACTATCCTGCACAGGCAGTAATCCTATAAGCCACAAACATCAGTATATCACCATATGTCATCAGTTTTGATGATTTGCGTTGATCCTGATCCACCAATTATGTGTTTTTAAAAATAATTGCCAATGATGATCAGTTGTCAATCATGTGGGCCTGCCATTTCTTGTTTCTGCTTTTATTAAAGATAGGGATGAACAATGTTATCGGTTTGCTATCGGTATCGGCCGATATCAGCCTAAAAAGTTAAGTATCAGTATCGGCAGATAATGAAATTTTTGCAGATTCACAGCCGACATATCACCAATATATCAGCCATATATGTGCTGGAATATCGGAAAATTACACAAATGTACAATATTGATGCACCTTCTCATCAGTGCATTGGTACATTCAAAAATCAAGGGTTTAGTTTTTGCAAGAGTTAAATGCTGTTTTTGTTGTTTTACATCTGTTCCTCGCAAAAATATACTGTAACACTGAAAGAAGCAGTCCATTTTTGTTGAGTACAGAGCTTGAGCTCTTGAGCAGTATCAGTATCGGCATCGGCGATAATGAATTAAAATATATTGGCATGTAGGATATCAACAAAAATCCAATATCATGCATCCCTAATGTATAACATATTTAACCAAACTATCCTGCACCGACAGTAATCCTATAAGCCACAAACATCAGAATATTAACCATATGTGATCAGGTTTGGTGATTTGCATTTGTCCTGATCCACCAATCATGTGGTTTTAAAAAATGATTGCTAATAATGATCAGTTGCCAATCATTTGGGCCTTCCATTTCTTGTTTCTACTTTTATTAAAGACCATGGTGAATCTGGTTTCCAAGTGACTGGTTTGGCAAATGACTGTTAAGATTAATCTTGTAAAGATGCTCTGATGCAGCTACATCTAGCAGAACAGAAAGGCCTCCACATCCATGTGCATGAGGCATGAGAAAGCAGAACCCTGATCTCAGTTCTTCACACGTTTTGACTTCAGTCTGACACTTACACACAAACACACACTCAATAAAAGTCTTCAGAAAGTAAGTCACTCCCCTTTCCGCCTTGTGAGAGGCGCTCGCTGTGACAGGCAGTTTGTAGCCTGCCTCACACGAGTCACAACACAACAGCTCCACAGCTACATACACCCTTTCAGATGGACACAAACATACAAACAAACACACTGACAGCTGCTAATGTGGATGCATTCACACAAACAGACATTATAGCCACTTTTAACTGACTGATTAAAGTTGAAATTAAATAAGTTTTTTTTTTCCTATTCTTTAGTTTCTCTTGCAGGCGTCTCAGATCCCCAAACAAATGTGAGCATAGTCTCCCCAGAGTAACACTGACTGTCAGTGGTCTTGGAGACCCTGGGCTCCCATGTGTACTCATAGAGAATTTGTAATCATTCAAGAAAGCAGGGGTGACTACAAAGTGCTGAAATCAACCAGAGAATTCGAGTGGTTTAATTACATGTCATAATTTTCATCAGTGCTTGGACAAAAATCAAGATGTTCAGGACAAATCTGCTTCCAGCATCGGCACCAGCCAATTATTTTTGTAACTGATGCTATTCATTCAGGGAGATTTATGTGTAGCTTGGGTATCGAAAACATGACTCAGTTTTCATATAAACAGAACAGGAGATAGGTAGGAGAATATTGTGGGTGAAGTTGAGTTTAGACTTAAAGAGCTTTAAGTTGAGTTTTGAAATGATACGACTTGTTTGCTGTAGAGGGCTCACACCATTAATACTGGTATAGTGATGATCTAGTGGATGTTTGTGTCTTTCTTCAACATTAACCTTTAGATGTGACTTTAGTAACTATTCTCCAAGTATTTTATTAGATTGCCTTCAGTGTCATGATCCAAGGGATGCACAAAAGTCTGACTTGAACAGGGAATGAAGTACACTGATTGGGAATCAGTGGAAATGCAGGAAAGGGATTGATGAAACTACCTTCTCCCAATAATGTATAATTGGAAGCTGGCAGCTGGGATAAGCTCCAGCCCCGCTGTGAACCCGAAAGGGATAAGCGGTATTTTAATTCTGTAATTAACAATCAGTTTGTCTTTATTTATCAGTCAAGTATAAGCTTTACATTCTAGTGCAAAGTTACCTTTCACTTTTTGGAACTTGCTTTATTTAAATGTCAATTTTAAGTGGACAACAGACCGCAGTTGAGCCCCAGACCATGTTAAGGACACCCCAAAGTTTTTTTTGTCTTCATTCTTTTAAATTTAATTAAGTTCAAGTTATTTTCAGCTGTTTCAACTGGTTTTGTCAAACCTAGAAATAGTTATTAAAGTGCGGGGCTTTACAAACGGTCAGTTCTTTTGCTCTTGAGCATGAAATTAGGACATTTCCACTTTGTGATATCTGCCCGACTTGCCTCCACTCTGTACCCAGTGCATTTTATTTGTCGTTCCAACTTAGGTGAGGTTTCAAGCGAGTGAAGACGAGACTAAATGTGACCTGTAGACTCTGCTGACACTGCCAACCATCGAATGGTCAGAGTGTCATCAAAACCAGATGGTAATATCTGACAAGAATATAAAATATCTTTTGTTATCAACTCCATAATGCTATATGACTCCCCAAACTCTCCTCTACTCTCAACAGTAGTTTTTTATTGCTTACAAGCCCCACGGATACAAAACTTGTCTTCTTACAGTGACAGAAAACCACAAACTGAGAGACAGCTATCACCTTTATTTCCCCCTTTGTTGTAGCATGAATATCACAGCAGGTTTACACTGTCAATCAATCAATTAATCAATCAACAATCTAATTAACTAGTTTGTTAGGTTGTTTATTTGTCCCAGTGAGGAAATTGGGGTGTGGCAGGAATCATAGACATATGAGGACAAAATACAATATTAACACTGACACAGTATAAAAAAACCAAACAACGAAACAGAGCAACATCACTAAATGCTCAATGCCCTCACGCAAAAGAGAAAAAGAAAAGAAACTTGCAATGACGAACAGGTGGGTGGATCTAGACCAGCTGGATCTAATGCACACGACTGATTTTAAATTTTTGGTTTAAAAATGTGATTGCTTGTGGAACAAAAGAAAAATTCGATCTGTTTTTGTTGAACAGAGGAGCACTGTAGAGCTGTCCCGAGGGCTTCAGTGCAAATGAAAGGGCTAAGGGGTTGTGTCTGATCAACATCACCCATAATGCTGATTGCCCTTATCAATGTTATCAGGTTGTAAATGCAGCCCATAATTGCAAAGGATGCCTGACAGTTTACTGGACACTGTTATGATTTTCCTAAAGGACTTTTTCTCTGCTTCTGTTGCATTGCCAGTCAGATTTGATATGTGTAGTATTTTTCATACAACAAAATGTTATACAAAATGCTTTACATAAATGGAAATAAATTAAAAATAATCAAAACCATGATTATGTGTAATGTTAGTAAAATAAGAGACATTAAATCAACCAGAGAAACTAAAACTATACAAAGGACAAAGACCCCCAAGAAACAGGACCTGAGGAACTGAGGAAACACCATCATAAGTCCAGAATGAGGTAACTCTGAGGCAAGAATTAAAAAATAGGGGAAAAAATAATTACAATAACCATACAGCAATAAGGGATTGAAATAATCTATTAACAGAGGAGGAAATGCAATAATAAACCAGAAAATGTATAAAAACAACACTTAGATAACAGAATACTTAAAGACCAAACTTGAAATCAATTATGCTTTGAAAAATAGAACGACATAATGTAGTAAGAATACTCAGAAAAATAAAACAAAGTAAGCTAAAACATTCAAGTCCATTGAACAAAAAAGAATATGAATTATACAAACTAAAATAGGAATAGTTTAAGAGGTAAATAGAACTGCCTAAAATAAAGTAAAAATCTATCAAAGCTCTTGAGTTTATCTTTAAAAATATTGATTATCTGTGCAAACCTCAGGCTGTTCCACAGGTATGGACCGCAGTGGTCATTGCTGCCTTAGAGTGGGTCTTAGCTTGAACTTTTGGCGTGGCTGCACTGTGACAAACTTGCTTACATTCGGGGGAGAAAAAAAGTTATTGACGGGAATCATTGTGCAGGGTATCATAACTGCTCCTCTTTTTACTCAGATTGGATTCTGTTGGGTTATAACCTGGGCTTCTGTCTTTATTGATTATTACGTTGTCATACATGTAGCTGTATCATGTACAGGAGCCATGCCTGTTCAAGAAATGGAAGATCATTCCTTCACTTCATCACTGCTCAGGTTTTACAGATAATGAAAGTGTCTGTCCTCCGTCTCTCTCTCTCTTCTGCCTGGTTTAAGCACAGCACTGTGTGTCAGTACGTGAGTGTGTCCTAATGCCAGGGTGATTAATAGCTGCTTTTGAACTCTGCCAGGCGAAGGGGGCGTCTTTAAGCCGATCTCTAATGGCTCATCTCTCCTTGGGCGGCTTTGCTCCGATGCACCTGCCCACCTGCACCTGGGGGTCACCCCACACACACACAGACATAACACATACACACACACACACACACACACACACACACACACACCCACACACACCCCGACATACATACTTAATTGTACACATGCACACCCATGCCTTAATTTATGGGGAAGTATTTTACTTTCATGCAGAGGTGTCCGTAGTCCCAGTGGAAGTTACCTTGACACAATCCAGCCTTCCCCTCCTCAGTTTTACCCCCAAATCCTGACTGGAGGCATTTAGTGTGAGTTAAAGGCACAATATGTACAAACCCCAATTCCAATGAAGTTGGGTCGTTGTGTAAAACATAAATAAAAACAGTATACAATGATTTACAAATCCATGTTGAAAGAAATTCAATTTCATACACAACAGAGATAAGATATTTAATGTTCAAACTGATAAACTCTATAGTTTTTTTGCAAATATTCAAGCATTTAGGAACTGAGGACACTACTTGTTGAAGCTTTGTAGGTGGAATTTCTGTCCAACTCTTGCTTGATGTACAATTTCAGTTGTACAACTGTCCAGTGTCTCCATTGTAATAACTTGTGCTTCGTAATGTGCCTCACATTTTTAATGGGAGACAGGCCTGGAATGCAGACAGGCCCATCTAGTACCTGCACTCTTTATTAGGATGCTATAAGCATTGTAACACATGCTGAATTTGGCTTGGCATTTTCTTGCTGAAGTAAGCCGAGATGTCCCTGAAAAATATGTCACTTGGATGGCAGCATGTGTACCTTTCAGCGTAACTGGTGCCTTCACAGATATGCAAGTTACCCATGCCATGCGCACTAACACAGCCCCATAACATCTTAGATGCTGGCATTTTAACTTCAGGCTGATAACAGTCTGGATAGTCCTTTTCCCCGCTTTTGGAGGATACAATGTCAATGATTTCCATAAACAATTTTTTATTCTGCGCTTGTTAGACCACGGCGGTGCTTCTGGATATTAAATGGCGTTTACTTTAGAGTTTTAACTTGAAGTTGTAGATGTTCAAACAAACTGTGTTAACTGACCATCATTTTACGAATTGTTCCTGAGCTCACGTGATTGTATCCTTGCAGAAACATGTTGGTTTGTAATCCAGTGCCACCTGAGGAATGGAAGGTCACAGGCATTCAGTGTTGGCTTTTGGCTTTGCTGCTTATATGAGAAACCTTGCTCTTAACTGTTGGACTATTTGCTCAGGCTGTTGTTCACAAAGTGATGAACCTTGCCTCATCTACAGAGCCCCATGCTTTATAGATGAGACAGATGCTGTGACAGCTGTTGTTGATGCACTTTGGGTGATGTTATCAATGGCACAGTTCAAGGTCGAAGCCAAACTTCATGAATGAAGCACATGTTTGAAAATTAACTTAAGCCTAAAATCTTTGAGGACCTAAATTTAAGTATCTTGAGCTGTACAACAATCTTTTTTATTTTTTCAATGAAAAAGACAAAATTGAAGTTGTCTGGAATTCTGATAAAGGCGTAATAAATGTCCATAATTTGCGCTTATCAGGATACGTTTCATATCGTAGCCTCAGTATCAGGATACGTATCGTATCTAGGGTTGCTGGAAATACCCACCCCTACTAGCTAATGCAATGCTGTTAACTGTGACTTAGGTTGTAAAATGGTGTGTTTAGTTTAAGTTGAAGTGATCCAACAATGGCAAGCTAGACCACCCATCCTTGTACCCTCCTCCGTCCTGACAGAGGCATTCAGTGAGAATTAGATATCCTGTTTGATGTTAAACTTCCTCTCTGTCTTGTTTGAGTTTTCTCAGAAGCATCTCCTAAATTATGACAGAAACTTCTAAGCAATGTCACTCTCCTTTAATTGAAAGAAAACAAGCAGCATCGAAGCATCCAGAGAAAGTGTTGAGACATAAACACTCTCTCTTTGCCGCGTTTTTCTCTTCTCTTTCTTCTCTGTACTGCCAAGACTCTTGTGCATCATAAAACAATTATCGCCCATAATTCAAAATGATCAGTCTGCCCGGCATAGAACAGCACATAAACGCCACAGAGATGTTATGTGTGCGTATGAGGTGCAACCATCCTGTGAGTGTCTAATCCTTTTGTTCTTTTATGGGCCTGCTGGATAGGACGTCAGGAACGAGTGCTTCTGAAGGATGATGAAAGTAATTGGCATAAATTGAAGAAAGAGTCTGACAGATGAGTGATCCATCAAAGTTTATGCACATTCATGCATCTTGTATCTGCTGTATCTGTTTATCCTCTGTTCTTTGTGTCCTTAAACAAAATACACACTCTAATTCAGCACAGGTTCGCACAGATAGCGGACATTTAGCAGCTCCATTAACACAAGGAGGTTGATCTGCTGTAATCATGCTTCGCGTGAAGCGTCTCGCAGCGTAGGGCCCTTTCACTTCTATGAATATACCCCTCCCTGTACACACAATGGTGCCAATTTAAATGCAAATCCTGGCATTCCCATCACTCAGCCTCGTGACGCCTGTTTCTCCAAAAGCCCCGCCGCATTGGCCCCAAGTCTAAATGAGCCACGATCCACACAGCAGTACATCTCATCTGTGTGTTGAAGTGTGTTAGGAGAGAAGAAACAGGACAGATAATGAGAGAGACAGTCATGGAGGGATGGATATGCCAAGATGAAGATGCTGGGATTGTGTACTGCCCTTTCTGTGAGGGCGGTGATTTTGCCTCGCGTCGCCTTGTCATGTCTCGTATCACAAGGCAGCAGAAAGCTGGGTGATGGTCTTTAAGTGTGGGAGTGTGTGTTTGGATTTGAAGGACACAAGGAAGCATTAACCAGCACGAGCACACACCCTTACAAATTTGCATCTTTTTCCGTGCTGTCTGTCAGTCAGCTCAAAATTTTCTGGAAGCCTCAGAGCTGCAAAATGACGCACCCAAATCTGGCTATTGGTCGTCCCCTCCTCCCGTACTGTGGTTACACGCTGTATTTAGAGGTTTGTGACTCTTTAACACGTTCCACAAGCTGGAAAACCTTTTTATACACGAGTTTAATCTTTCACCAAGGCCTTTCTAGGTTAAGTTAATGATGTTGAGGGTGAAGGGGGAATTACAGTATATCAGTGATAAATTTGGGATTTCTGTTTCAACAAAAAGGGGTTTTCCAAAGTCACTTGTAATTTCTTGAGGAAATTTTTAGGAGATGGTCTGGGATGCAGTCTGAATTGGGTAATTTGACTTGAACACAAAATGGAAAATCATATCCATAGGCTATCAGACTATTATGATTATACTCACCATCTACACTTGAAAATGTGACATTGACAAAGTGATGCACTTCTTAATGGTTTGTTAATCCATGCAAAGAAATGCATTTTTGTCATTTGATTTTATATTTTTTATTTAAATTAGTGCTTTGCTGCAACACAAGTGTGGTCTTAAATAATAGCTAAGAGCTAGACTTGCTAAATCTGTGAAACCCACACTTAAACTTCTTTTTTTCTATTTTCTTTTATGCAAAAAAAAATATTTTTTACAATTCTTATTGCACTGAGCATCTTTTATAACTGCCTAGACTTCCAAATATGTGAGATATTTCATCATAGTTTGATGACTTCTTCCACATAAAACCAGGAAGAGTGACTGCAAAAATCCCAGCTTCTTTGTCCATGGTGCCTTTTGAGATTTTCCTTTTATAGTACACTCTTTTTATTAAACACAACGACAGAAAGAATGAGGAGCCTACTTTAAAGTGTTAGTTCAGGCTTTGACGTTTGGTAGCTAGAAGCCCATGGCACTAGTAAATATGAGTGCCAATAAAGGAACTTGAGAGCATTGTCCCTGGGGGGAGATATGTGGGACGGACGGTAGCTGCTCAGCACTGTAACATCAGAAATAGTAGAGCTGAGAAGGACAAAGGGGTCAACAGAAATGAAAAATAGATTTAGATGAATTCTGATCCTACAGGTTTTACATACTCAGTCCATTTAGACCATTTAATAGAATTTGACTCTCTGTACTTTGAGGGAAAACAAGAACTTTTTCATTATATAAATCTTATGTATAATATCCATCCAGTCCTCAGTGGTGGTGGGGCCAGTCAAACCGTTTTGTTGTGGTGTTTTTTTTTACTCACTTCCAGTAGTTTACTCAGAAGTTTTCTGTCATTGGTATACAAACTCTCCTGCGTTATATTGCATAAACATGAGGACACAAATATGAATGCGACATTTACACCAACGCATTCTTTATATTTTTTAGCAATCTCTAGTATTTAATTTTGTTGAATAATCATTTTCATCATAGTTTTCTTCAACAACCTTTTTTCTCCTGACGAAAACTAGACTATAACTGAAAAAAACAAACGCGCATGGACAAAAACTTAAATTAAATTAACTGACATTTTTGTCAACATATAAAAACTAGATGAAAATGTTTGACAGAGACTTAATCTAATCAGACCCAATTTTTCATGTAGAAAGTAGGGATAAGATACTTTTATTGTCTGGAAAGGTTTGATGAGTTAAGAAAGACATCCAATCACAACTACCTTAGCTTCGTGGTGGTGGGATAAGTTGGGGACTGATCCAGTCAGAGTTACTGTCTTTACGAATTGATATATTCATGTAGAGCAGCTTCATTGTTTGTTGTCAATTCTGGTATTGTAACTGAGATGCCAGGTAGCCTTAATAAAGGTGATTGCATTTGACACAAAAGTTACATTTGTTTCTGTTAATTTATACATTCAGACTTTACTAACATTCAATAAAGGGTTATTAGATGTTTAATTTTATCCAAGCGTAAAACATGACTTCAGAAATTCAAGGAAACATAAATAATGCCTTACCCTTTACACCTTAAATTTTAGTCGACTAAATTTACAGTAGATTTCGTCGACCAAAATTTGTGAAATTTCATCAACTAAAACAAGACTAGAATTACAACTAGAAAAGCACTCAGAGAGCGCAGACCTCCGCCAAGCAGCTTCGGTCCACTTTGGCGAAAATGGTCCTATCTGGCAATGTTGAAGAATCCTTTAAAAAATTCCTGGATCCAGATGGTGATCTGGATCACCCCCAAAATTTAATCAGTTCTTTCATATCCCATTTCCGACAATTCTTGAAAATTTCATCCAAATCTGTTCAGAACTTTTCAAGTTATTTTGAACACAAACAAACAGACAGATAAACGCCGGCAAAAACATAACCTCCTCGGCGGAGGTAACAATTTAGATGACTAAATTATGACTAAAACTAAAAGATATTTTAGGCAAAAGACTATAACTAAAACTAAATTAAAAAGTGCTGTCAATATCAACACTGTTTACAAATAACCAAGCAGTTCTAGAAAATGTGAAAAGTGATGGGCTCCATTGGTGTAACAAAGTCTCCAGAAAGCATTACCACTTCCTTGATGTCTGTTCTGAGTCGGTGTTGCAAAGAAATGTACAATGTTCTTCAAATAGAACTCTTGCCAGATGTTTAAGCCTGTTGAGTTCATGAACATTGTTATTCACAAAGGAATATGAAGAGGTATATATGTAACTCACTAACATCCAGTGATCCCATGTTAATGCAACAGTAACTACACTTAAGTTAGCTTCTTTGTGTAAGTAACCCTTCAAACCCAGCCTTAGCGATCGCGGTTCTACTGGTTCAGCGCTATGCCTTATCTGTTTTCATGGTCTACAGTTAAGCAAAGTTACAAGAATAAAAACAATTAAATTTCCCCAAAAATCCATGCTTTTCTACTTTCTCAGCTTCCTTTGAGGTTCCAAGCTTACCCATTCATCCCTAAAGTTTACAGCTATACACTGCAGCCTTCAAGTAAAACTGATTGGCTGTGGAAATGCAAACAAGATCAGGTTTACCCTATCAAACTGCACAGAGCCAAACCAGACTGCTTGATTGAAACAAGCCAAAAGTTGTGTGAGTATGCTCCCAAGTATCTTTGCCTTTTTAGATAAGAACAAATCCAAACTTTGGTGAATGTCTAATAACTTAATTTTAAATGAATGGTTGCTGAATGAGGTTTGCTGTTCTCAAGGTTTTCCCCTGACACTTAAAGCTTGTCCCACAAAGTTTGCCTTAGCCTCTCAGCACTATAGCTCTCTGATCATAGCTAACATTGTTTCTTTGTAGTATTTAGACACAGGGACTAAACTGAGAAGCTCCACTCCATCTCTAATAATCCCCTTTCCTTCTAACTGAATTGGGGATTTAGCATCTTGTTACATTGCTCAAGCAGGGAGTTTTTCTCCCACTTCATCTTGTATCGATTTCCCTGGCAGTGAAATGCTCAAAGTCGTGCCATAAAAGCAGATTTGCTGCTGCGAGGCTGGTGTAAAAGACAAACCAACAGAGGAATACACTAGAGCTGAGGCGAGATGGCACGCAGAGAACCCCCCCTTCTTTTCCCAGCATGCCTGTGGAGAACTGTAAAAACACATAATTAACATAAAACTCATTAAAATAAAAGCTTGGTCTGAAGCTCCCCACCAACGCCGACATTTTCCGCCATTTTGTTGCACCACCAACCGCCATACATCAAAGATGGTGAGAGGAGGCCAGCGGGATTATGTAACAGGGATAAACAAGTCTCCAACTGAGGGGAAGGTGGGGGGATGATAACGGCTGTGCGTAAGAATACAACCCTAATTAAATTCCTCTCCCCATGTCATAACTCTTCCTACCACACGCCCCTGCATCCTTTCAGCCAACTCAGTGGTACACGTTCAAAAGAAGAAAGTATAACAAGCTCCAAAAAATATTCACTGCAAACTTTCCTCTGGGTGTAAAATCTAACCCTGACTTCTCTACCCTTGGAGTGGCTCTCTAAGTGAAAAATTGTTCTTATGACGGAGGGCCTTTGGGAGAATAAGTTGCCCACGCTCCAACAACAAATGATCAGTCTTTAGGATTCAGTGCTGATATTCTCACCAATGTTCTGTGGAGAATTGATGAGGCTGCTTTCAGAGGGAAGAACCAGAGAGGACAGATCATAGACCGTGAGAGGCTGGGGTAATAGAGAGGCAATGAAGGCAGACCCTCCACCCATCTCTGAAAAAAGAGTGATAAGTTTTGAAAACATTTTGTTTCCATGTCCGTTTAGACGAGATTGTGCAGCGCATGCGCAGTACTCTTTCGCATGAAGACTGCATGCGCATACTAGGAACAACAACAACAGTTTTAGCCGTCTACCGAGCAAATATGTGCCGCTTACTGTGCTCAGTTTGTTATCCAGACAAAAATATCCAGACACATTTGTTGTCCAGACAAGAAACTCCTGCATCTTAGTGTGTCCACTCGCCATTGTTGCTGATGAAAAGTTTGTCTTCAATGGAAAGCGTATGCGTGTTGTGACACCACTGTTTCACTACAAACCTACATCGCCGTCTACTGGCCTGGCATGCACGCTACAGCATTTTTCGTCATTCTCGCGCCTCTGTGTGAACACGGAGCGCTTTTGAAAACACAAAGGAAAAATCTTTCAGTTTCTGCTGACAACGTTGTCATGTAAACAGAGCCTGAGTAAGAATTGAAGGTAGCGACAGATCCATGAGCCAATCATAAGTCTGTCCTCATCATTTTAACCTACACAAAAAAATATGAATTTTAATAACTTAATTAGATATACAGAATTGTTTGCCACGCGTTGAGTTGCCGTCAACTTTAGAAAGTAATGTATGTATGCATTTAAAGAGCATGTAAGAATTTCAAAGGTCTCATGTCCTGCAAAAAATCACTTTTCATTGTTTTTAATGTTGTTAGGAGAGGCTTTAGAAGCAGAAAACATTACACCATTTACTGAGCGCAATTCAGAAATGTGCTATGCCACTAAATAATGCTTCTTAAAACACTGTTTTTTAGTTTCTGGGGTTTATTATTTAATCGCCTCACCTACATGAGTCCCACAAAGTTTACCTTGTGGCAACATGTGTCACGGTATGTAACCCAAGTAAACTAAGAAAAAAACAAGAAGATAGACCCAGACAAAAAAGGCTTTATTATAAACTAAAAAGGGATCAACAGAACAAAAACTAATTCTTTACAAAAAGTCAAAGTGCAAACAAAAGTCTCAAAGTAACAAATCAAAACTGGTGAATAAAGAAACAAAACACTAGAAGGTAAATGCAAAAACTAAGTCACTGAAAGTTAAACAAAAACAGACAAACTGCAACGCTAGGGGATACTGGAAATGCTGGAGACTTACGTACAGAGACTAAATACACTAGGAAATCATCAAGCACAGGTGAGACAATCACACAGTCAGAGGCATACAGGAGGGAGGGCAGGGAACACGACATGGAACAGAGTGATTTTAAAATAAAACAGGAAACACAAGAGACAAGGGAAACAAGAAGTCAAAACAAGGAAAACAAGGAAAAAACATACTAAATTAAACAGAACTAGCTGTACCATAATAACATGACTCTTTTGAAAATTCAGCTTGACCTATAACCCCTTCTTCACCTCTCTCATTAGACATTGCTTGGGTAGCCAACCAGTGCAGAGCTCATCATCATATCCTCCTGTAGCCTCCCTGCTCCCTCAGATCCAGGCGTTTCCAAAGGGGAGGGAAAAAGAGCTGCATTTTTAGCAGTTTTGCTCAGTCTTCTGAAATACCATTTCGGAATGTTTTATGAGGAGGATATATCATCTTGTGGTCATTAAGTTTCCTACTGTTGGTGTTTCTTATTAAAACAGCCTTTAGCCAGAATTATGCATGTTGTCGTTTTTGAATCACTACCAACATTAACAGAGTAAATTGAACTGCTTTGCCCTTTTGTGCATATACATATCATTTTTCGTTTTTCATGTCTCATCCCCAGTGCTTTAAAACTTTGTTCTTCTGTTTAAAATGCACCGCCTCAGTATCAATGCTAATGAGGCTCATGCTAGCAGAGAAGAGCATTAACATTTTAGTAACTGCATGCTAGTGATGAGCACAGTACGAAAAGGGAGCCTCCAGGGCATCACAGGGGCTCATATTCCTCCCAGGGGGGACAGCACGGCTCCTTCCTCTGTTCCCTCAGGGAGAAGGCATCAGATTCTTTCTCTACTGTATGTGGTGGCTTCCTTAAAAAGGCAAAACTTCACTAGACCTCACTTCAAAGCTTTTCCTTTGGTGCTGCCTTTGTCTCAGTTTCTTTGTGAACCGTCTGCTTTTCTCTTTGTGCAGTCTTCCCCTGTCTCTCAATCACTCTCTCCAAGACTTTATGTTTGTAGAAGTCTGATATGTTTGTTGCAACCACCTGACAGGGACTAATAATAAGTAGTGTTTCTTACCATATCACTCTTATTGCAGGGGATTGCCACCTCGGCCCCTCTGACAGACCCGTTAATAAGAGATCCAAGACACATATCATTGTGTCGTCCCACAAACCTTCCTTTTTCCCCTCCATTGCCCACATCTCTCACCTCTCACTCACCCTGTCCTCTGTGCTTCCCTCATTACTCAGCAGCTCTCACCTCACTTGGCTTCTCTCAAAGTCTCTCCTCGGGCTGCTTAATTCTCCTCCCTGACAAATCTCTCTCAGTCACCCCCCATTTGCCATGTCCATCTTTTTCTCCTTGTCCTTACCGTCCTCCAAGAATTGGACATGATTCAATTTGAATGTCCAAAAAGTCATTTATTTATTAGAATCCAAGAATTTACGCAACTTTCATCCCATTCTAGCAATATATTTTATCATAAATCTTTGCAGCACCTAGCTTTAATGCAATATTACTGCCAAGCAATAGCTGTAGTGCATGTGAAAGCTGACTGCTAGCTGCCATTAAAGAGCATAAGAACAAATAGTGTTTGTTTCTACTGAAGAAGCTGCAACTTTAGGTGTAGTAAAACAAGAGTACATGAGAAATTGCAGTTCCCCAAGTGTTCACATGAGGTGGGCTGCTGAAGCAATGGAGATCATAAAGACAACCCCAGAAGAACTTAATATCTCAACAGCCTGACTCAGAAATCTGTTTTTGACAAAAAAAAAATAGATAATGGTCCCTTTTATATGCCCAAAGAAAAACATTTTGATGTGCAGCGCAGATGTCTTTCCTATTTTCCATCTGACACAGTTGCCATTTTCACACCAAGCACTTTTTGAATTGTTAACCAACATGGGCTCCAGTATGAACCTATAATATATTTATCTCAAACTGGAGAGTGGTCATGCCCAAGCTGGCATTAGCATTTACATATTGCATACAGTGGCATGTGTTTGTTTTGCGTATTTAGTGGCACAATATCAGAAGAGGAATGAAATGATCACACCAGAGCTCAGACCAGGCTTTAAAATCTGCTGTGTAAAAAAGGTCCTGGTGGCTGAGTGGGTTACATTTGTGCACTATCCATGAATTGAGGCCCTCCATTTGGGTTTCCTACCTGTGGGTTATTTTCCACGTTTCTCTCTCTGCCCTCCCATGCCCTTTCCAGCCCTGTCCACTGTCTCTTCACCGTCAATTATGTGAAAAAGGTCAAAAAGTACATCTTTTAAGCATTTTCTGTGTGAATCACAGAACACCAGCCACCTGGTGTGCACTGATTTTTAAGGGGACAGGAGCTGACACGCTGATTGGTTTAAGACATGCTTGCCTGAAACATTCCTTTGCTTTATCACGCATTCTCTAGACAGCAAAATATAAACCTTCATTCCCCAAACTGTAGTACACCTTGAGTCAACATGCTTAATGCTTTTCTCCATTTTGATTGAGTAAGGAGTACAAGATATGCATAATTAGTGGCGTAGCTGTCATGACCTTAGGCTCAAGTCTTGTGGTTGTTTTTTTGGAGGATTGACTCTTTTTTTTTTAACTCCTCTTATTCATCTGATTTTAAGTCGACTGAATGAGGTTTAAGACAGCAGTTTCGGTATTTTAACTGCCATGGCCTGGCTCCCACAGTGCCGTCTTGTAACCAAACTGGTACTTTATTGGACCTCTCTGATATTTTTGCAATTAAACTGTTATGGTACAACTGTGGAAATGCTTAAAAAAACCAAACTGTGCTCCTGTAACTCCAGAAATGATCTGTCCTAGCATTGTTTGATTTATTTAAGATAATAACTTTTGAATGTTAACTTTGTCCTCTTCTTGTCCTTGTTTGTCTTCCAGAGGGTATGCAGATGACCCCATTGAGGCAGAGCTGATCGATGAGCGCCACCCATACATCCATGGCATGTACTCAGCACCGCTCGCACAACCAGAGAGAGGCAGCATGGCCAGTCTGGACCGCATGGGAGGCCGGCGCTCACCCTCCATCGACAGCATCCGCAAGGACCCTCGCTGGCGTGACCCAGACCTCCCTGAGGTCATCGCCATGCTGGGACACCCCATTGACCCGGTTAAGTCCAATGCAGCTGCCTACCTGCAGCACCTGTGCTACGAGAA
This sequence comes from Cetoscarus ocellatus, assembly GCA_037902135.1. Lineage (NCBI taxonomy): Eukaryota > Metazoa > Chordata > Actinopteri > Labriformes > Labridae > Cetoscarus > Cetoscarus ocellatus. The sequence goes on from JBAMNC010000434.1 coordinate 1,806,478, forward strand.
TGATAAAATCAAGAAGGACGTGCGTCAGCTGAAGGGGATTCCTGTTCTGGTGGGGCTCTTGGACCATCCCAAATCTGAAGTCCATCGCAAAGCTTGTGGGGCCCTGCGTAACATTTCTTATGGCAAAGATAATGACAACAAGGTCGCTATCAAGAACTGTGATGGCATCCCCGCCCTCATCCGCCTGCTGAGGAAGACCAACGACATGGAAGTCAGAGAACTCATCACTGGTAGGTGATAGTGTCTTATTATCGAACAGAAGAGAAGAAGTATTCGGTTATGGGCTGAGGATGGTTTACTGAAAAACTCATCAAACTTTTACTTTACTCCCCTCAAATGAAAGCCAATGCAACTTATTACTGAAAAAACTTCTCATAAGCTACATTCTCCTGCAATGGTCTGGTGTTTTTTGTAAGTTGCCATTTATTCAGGATATAAGTGACACTGGTATACATGACACAGTCCCTTTTTTGGGGGTTTTTCTAAGTGAAGATTTCCTTTGTTTCCAGCAAATTCAACAACGTGATGTTTACAGGGCTCAGTAACTCATCAATTTCCGTTTTCTTTGTTGTGGAAGATTTAAAGAAGTCAAGATTTTTAGGATGATTTACTCTGCCACTCATTTTGCTTTCCTTTAGTTGTAGTTAACATACTTAAGTGCATGAAACAACATATATCATAAAAACAGAGTGAAACAAAAACATCATAGTTGTTATTATGCAAAGCACACGATGAAAATTTTGAGGGATGTTTAGTAGCCGTGTCGACTTCATGATGCATCTGAAACTAGCAGGCTGGATTTACGGCATATTTGCTGATATGTGACTTTGATGGCAGCTTGGAAAATAATATGTAGTAATTTTCCTTAATGGCTGAGATTCTGTATAAACCCCTGGTATGCTCCCATCAGAGTGCAATAATATAAGCTAATGTACTTTCAATAAGTGACTAATACATGTAAAATAATTTTGCTGCCCCTGCTGAATCATTGCTATGTTGTGATAATCTTTCAGATAAAACTGTTGCAGGGATCCTGAAAGTTTTGAAGATCTAAACATTTTTTAATACTTTTTTTCACATTTCTATGAGGTTACAATATGAACAATGAACTTAGAACAATTTTTGTCTGCTAACAGATTAATCCTCTTTCAAATAGTTTTCCCCTCAGTCTGCTTGACAGGCTTAAAAATCAGTCATTTTTCCATTTTCTATAGTATGAGGATTGTTGCTGTCTTAAAATTCTTCATATCCTCCTTAAACCACTTTGTTATGAAAGCTTTCTTTGATGCTGCCAGAACTATATCAGTCTTTGCTATATGTATGTTTTCAGGTGTGAAGTTTCTAAGATGTATAGCACCTCAAAAGTCTTGGGTAGTTCATAACGTAAAATAGGTTTTATTCCTATCCATACATCAGCCGAATACTCAGCTATCTTCACACATTTCCAGAAGACATGTGTGATCGGCATCATGTTCTCACAATCTTCAGGAAAAAGTCTACTTTTAAGTTTTAGAGTCATGAAAAATCTGACTCTATTTTCAGTACTCTAGAATTTGTAGTTCTTTTCTGACTCCTCCACATATTAAACCTCTCTTCCTTGGTTATTTCCCTGTTAGTTCCTTTGCCCACTTGTCTCTTATGTACTAAGATGGTGCTGTTCGATTTTTCACCATCCTTTGGTAAAAGGTTGAGATCAGTCTTTGACCATGCCTTCAGTTCACCTGGGAGATTAGATCTCATTTCTTTATAAAAAATAATCTCTAACTTGTAGATACTTGTACAAAACTTTATTTTTTGTATCAAGAAGGTCAAGCTCATGAACTGTAAGGCCAAATAAGTCTTCAAGGACTTACTTTTAATAGTGTGAGTTGCCAGAATTTGATACCAAACATCGACTTGAACCATCTTTATAATCTATTTTCTGGCCATTTTAAGGGCTGAGAACACAAAAAACTGTGCTTGTACAATAAGCATTTAAAGGTTCTCTTACCATAAGCACCTGTCACTCTCTCATGTCTCTGCCACTCTCCCTGTTGTGTGAGGGCAATGTGACTGGATGTCTTGTAATAATATGTAAAAAAAAAAAAAAAAAAAGATATTTGAATTGTGCATTGTGTGTTTTTCATCACATAGGATGCCATGGAAAGATTTTGGAAAAGCTATTCTCATACATCTGCAGTTTCCAACAAAATAGATTCATCATGTAGGTGAAAACATATTTAAAACAGACATTGTGGATATATCTGAATATAACAAAGCCAATGTCATTAAATTCGCCCAGCTGCCACAGGTTGAGGATGCTTATGTAATACTTGAACCACCTGTGTATTTCAGTCTCTTGGCTGCTGTGTCTGCTGAATTTATGATTCCCCTTTTCTGTCTGCCAAATTAGTTTCAGCTCTCCCTCACATTCAGGTGCTACTTTGAAGCTTTTTAAGTAGATATGATAGATTTTTGGTCTGCTGTCCTTTCCAGTACCTGGCTGCACAACTCTCACTGCTATTCCATCCAGGGATATGCGGAGTTTGCTATGATTCAGTACTGTGCATAGAGATGTGGGCCAGGTCAGACTAAAATAGGAAGAAACTTTTTCTGTTTTAGACACATTACTATACTTTGCAGTAGTTTTCACAGTGCATTTTATTTTCATGTTAGACAACTTTACTTTAGTTAATTTGTTCTGGCCTATTGGGGCGTTGATGGCGTAGTCTGATGGTGCACTTGGTCGGTCATCAGAAGGTTGCAAGTATGAGCCCAGCCTTGGCTGTCACATGGCAATATGTCCTTGGGCAAGACACTTAACCCCAAGTTGCTCCCATTGCTGCATCAGTGGGCATGAAAGGGCACAAAGGTGTTATTTTTTTTTTAACTAGAATTGCTTCATAAGCTCAAGTCCATTTTATTTTACCATTACACTAGACTGAAAGTAACCACACATGTTGGAGTAGCAGTGGGTTGTGCAGCTTCCTGTAGTTAACACTGGAGTGTGGAAATGATGTATTATGCCTCCAGGTCTGCGACAGCCGAGGTCAGCTCTTCATACATACAGATATATCATATACAGAAGATGAATCTCTAGATCAGTAGTTCTCAAATGGTGTGGTGGGGCATTATTATGTGTCCTGTGTGCCTTTGTACAACTATCGGTGTGGCTATTAAAAAGTAGACAAATGCTGTAATACAATTTTGTTGAACATGAACATTTTTTAATGTCTTTCTCCTTAAGTATATTCTCCACTTCTGCAAATACACACTACTGCATTCAGGTCTTCTACTGATCAGTTGTCAGACAGTTGTCCCAGAACCTCTGTCATTCTTTTTTTTACTTCTGACACAGACTTGAAAAAGATGCTGAAATCCACTGCTCTAGATGTTATTTATTGTAACTTAACACAAAAATGAAGATCTGTCTGAATCTGGAATTAACTTTGGAACCCAGTCCTAGTCCTGGTAGTCATGTCAGCCAGGAGACAGGCGGTCTAAAGTTTGACTTAATTTATGATTTTATGTGGAAAACCAGCAGCTTAATGAAATCATATTTGTTGTTGTTGGCACACTGGAATCTATCAAGGAATCAAAACATTTTTGAAATGATCAGCAGAATCAATAATAATCTTGCAATACAGCTGGATCGACCTGATTCAATGTCTGTTATCAGACAGATCAATCTGGCCAACTCCAATCTACACCATATGCACTCGGCCCAAAACGGCACGACCCAATCAGAATCCTTTGAATAGACAGAGGTGACAGCTACGAGCTTAATGGCTGCAGGAAGTGACTGCTGTACAGAGATTAGCATAGATGCTAACAGCTTCAGAAGCAGTTTTATCAGATCTGTTTATCAAATAAAAAACAAACAAACAAGCATTTCTGGACAGAAATGATATTATTTTTACATTTCAGACACTTTTTGGCAAGAGTTTGTTGTGTGAAGTGGCTCATGTTTAGTATTTTAGACTGTGGCCAGTTTGCCTGCTTACTACATTATCTGATTGGATCATAATGAATATGATTGACAGAACAATGTCCAATCACCTGCCAGATGTGTTTTAAAGGTTTTGCCATTCCTAAACACTTCCTGTGGGCTGTTGCCAAAATGGACTAGTGAAATATGTTGAATTGTCTATCTGCTGTGTCAGGTTAAATCCTTGTATGGCATTGGTACTAACAAAACTTTTTCAGTTTCCATCCCTAGTTGACACGATTCTCTTCCATGCCATAATCACGTTTTATATATTGCTTCATTACTACTTTGTCTGATAGGTCTTTTTTTTAACAAATATTGTGAACTGCAAGCCGAATTATATGAAAATTGAGTTATTATCTAAGAAAAGCAGTTGTCATTCAAACATTGATGCCAGGAGAAAAAGCTCTTGGCTGTATTGTGTAATAAAATAGGTTTTAATCCCTTTAAGAGGAGCCATTGATTCAGGCCCCATGATTGGGTTTCTTCTCCTTGACCTGGTAAATGTCAGGCTGGTAATACTGTTGTGTGTCTGTGGTTCATCTGTGTCCTTTCAAGTGCTCGGCTAATCCTGTACATGATTACTTTGACCTTACATACTGCTGCTGGTGTTCGTGCTCTGTCATTTGAGAAGGGGGCTTTTGTTTTCACAACACTTGTGTGAAAGATGAGAAGCACTTTAATGTAGGAAACTTGGTCTTTGAGGAGTGACGTCATGGCATTAAAAAGGCTACTGGTTAGGCTTGTTTTACAGTTTTGAAGTGGAAAAATATTTACACACTCCACATATAACAGGGTTTCTGCAGGGCATTAAAAAAGCATTAATAGTCATTACATTGATTTTGCGAAAATTAAAGCCTTAAACTACAGAAATTCTTTCTGTAGTTTTCAAGAAAAATCTTTAATAATATATGATGGTTATAATATAATAATATATAATTATAAACTCTGATTCACTAGATAGGTACATCCGCGTAAACATGTGGAACCATTGCAATAATTGTTACTGGCCAGTCGGGTACAGTTGCTGTAAAACTGGATATTTGGAAAGTGGCCGGCGGGCTGGACCAGGTGGAGGAACTAGTGGCCACCCTCCAGTGTAATACAGGTTCTCTCTCAGCTCCATAAGTTCTGATATGTTTGGAGGGACAGTTTTCATATAAAATTCATCTTTTACAAAAAAAAACCTGTGTAATTTTTCTTGAGGTCACGGTCATGGCTTTTAAAATTTTACAGTATAGCATTAAAATCGCATTAAAAAGCATGAAGTATGGCTGATTTCTGCGGAAAGGAGAGTTAGGAGAGTTATTCTGATGCATGTGGGTATTACTTGTTTGTCTGAGTATACCATAATTTCTCTATTTTAACACACACTCGAATATAATATGCACCCCCTGTTTTCACAATTTTTGCCTAAAAAACACTGTACTCCAATATAACACACACCCAAATTTTGCCCAAACCTTACTCTCTCAGACAACTCAAAAATTCCCTTTGTTCAAAGTTTTAATCAATGAAATTTAAGTATTTTCACAACAAATACATGATTTTCTCTCTCAAACGGATGCGGACACACCTTTTGCTTCACGCATGCCCAATTACTCGATTTCTGTATTCGTAGTGTACCGACCAATCAGAGAGCAGCTATCAATATGCCGATGTCGTCGACCAATCACAGCACAGCTCTTTTGCGTCCCCATGCCCACAAGATGGCAGCACTCTGTGTTTGCCGGTGAGTGATAGCACTTTAGAACTAAACCATGATCTCACAAAGATAAACTAATTAAGACCCAAAATTTTTGAGTAGAACAGTTTAACGGTCAGTTTAATGAGAATTACGCAAGTTTGGCGGGAATGTTTCTTAGAAAAAGAGAATATTTCAGCTTTTTTTATCAGATGTGTTGCAATCGTGATGTTGGCGAGACGAAATATTTTAAGTATTTGCTTGTACTCCTGTATAATACACACCTGAAAAATTAGAGCTTATTTAAAAGCAAAAACGTGTGTGTTCAAATTGAGAAATTACGGTATTTGAACACAGCAGTTAATCCCTGTTATGGTAACAAGCTCACATGACAGAGATGATTATGACTCACTTTCAGTCGAACCCTGAAGCGCTGTGTTTGGGCCTGCTGCCGCCATGACTTGACTGCTGATTAACTGAGGAAAATGGATGGGTGGAGACTTACTTCAACTGACTTCAGAATCTGCGGGCTGTTTTGTTTTTCACGAATTAAGTCATTTAGCTGTCTACTAATGTCCATTCCTAATAAAGCCCAACATTTAGATAAGAATAAAGAGATTTTAAGTTATGTTTTGGAGCTTTAGATTATATCATGCTGGGAAGATCCATTTATTTGTTGTTTTTAAGAGTAAAAATCCATTTGTTATTGGGCACTGACAGCTTCACAGCAGAGGTATTGATAGTGATTTGTGTCCTTCTTGAATTGTATCGTACATGTATGAATAAGTGCATGAACGCGTGTCCTGTGTATTGTATTCGAGCTTCCCTTTGCTGTGACAGAGACGTCGTGGTGAGCGATGACTGTGCCGCAGCAGAAACGATTGCCTCTACAGCACTGTGTTGCTCCCCATCTGAGCTAAAAATAACCCTGCACCACAAGACAAGGAAGACAGATCGGAGGGAGGCTTCCTTTTTTTCACCCTCTCTCTCTCACTCATTATCCACCCTCCCCTCACTAAATCCCCTTTTTCTCTCCTTCATTCATTATCTGCACCCTTCCTGATTTTCTCTCTTGCTGTCTTTCGATTCTCTCTCTCTGTCTCTGTCTCTGGCGTTAGGTTTCCATCACCGCTGCTCTGGCCCCACTGATAGTGGCCACTCACAATGCAGGCTCAGCTTACAGCACAGTCTGTGTGGCTAAAATTGTTTTTCTGTAATTAAATATGGCTTTTAAATACAGACTCCTTTTCTTAGTCCAAGCTTTTTAAGAGTTCTCTCTCTGAGTTTTTACTTTCCCTGTAAAACCACACACAGCTCTGTTTTCTGCGGGGGGAAAAGTGATGTAGAAGGAACCCAGTGATTTTATTTTCCAACACACAAGACTGACAGACCAGTCGTTCATATTTTTAGTACTTTGTACCGTTCAGAGTAACTCTGTTTCCCCTCCCGGTGGGCTCTGGGCTGTTTGTGCCCTGCAGCTATTCCCAACTCTAGAAATGTAGATTATTAAGCGGATTTGTCTGCTGTTTTTTCCTGCAGGAGATGCCTTTGGAGTTTTTTGGACTAGAGCTCAGGCAGGTGTTTCACTTTTGTCCGTTTGGTTTAAAAATGCATGTAGGGCAAGCTGGTGGGTCAAGGCTGTGAGGCTATGAGAAATGGTGTCTCGATGTCTTCATATGTATCTGTGTAAAGAGTTTGTGGATTTTTATGCATATAGTATAATTTAGGGGATGAAAAATTCATATGCACCATGTTTTAGGTATGATCTGGTTGTTACAGTTCAGAAGGCAATGATGGCCGAGTGTCGAGTAAAACAAATTGCAGTAAGGGTGTCTTGAAGGTCCCATACATGTGAAACACACTTTTTATATATAATTTGATACAAAAATATGTGATCATGGCTCGTCTACAACCACCCCACTTGATAAAAATCCCTGCTCTCCCTCTGTTGCCTGCTATAGTTCTCAGAAAGTGTGTGCTTAAACAGTCTTTTTGTAAAATATTCCCCTAATGATGTCATCATGGGATACGCTGCCTCCTCCATGTGACAGGCACCACCTGAGTTAGGCGTTTGTTAAGCTCACAGCCAGCTCTGGTGGAAGGAATGTGTATGTATGTGTATGTATGTATGTATATGGCACTCCTGATATTCAGTGCCAGGCTGCATAGACATCCTTGATTTGCAGAACAAAGTGGAAGGAATTGACAAGAGAATTGATAAACAAAAGGCTGACTTTACTGATTCTGTAAGGGATTTGTTATCCATTCCCAACTGGAATTGGTTTTTGATTCCCATCCCTAGTCATGTTTTGCTAATGTTTACAATATAATTTATGGAAAAGACTGGTGGGCTGAGTTGAGTAGGGTGGAGGGCCTCTTGCCACCAGTTGCCCTATCCTGATCTAGTCACTGGTTCGTCCTGAGGAGAGACAGGGCTGTGGCAGCAGGTAGAAGCAGGCAGCATTATAAATGCTCCTGTATGACAGCCGTGAAAATACAGGCAGCTGACAAGCACCACAAGTTTATGACTGTTGTTTTTGTTGTTGTTGTGATGTCATGACAGATTTCATTATTATTTGCTTTACTAGAATCATATCAAAGTTTTAGAGCCTACAGTTTTTTCCCCAAGCCTATCTCCCGCTGGGCCACATAATAGTTAAATGATACTCGTGTCAACAGAAAAATCCAAAAACTGATTCATGGTAATTATCGCTGCATTTGTGGCTGCATTCCATTTAGGTTCCCCAGCAGTGACATTGTGCATTCAGCTTGATCTGAATTGCCAACAGTGCTAACTGACTGAGTCTGTTTTTACTCTTTCTGTTGAAAAATGTCTTTTTTTGCTGGTTGAACATTATCATTTGTAATTAGAAAATATATGTTCACACTGGAGGTCATTTTTCATACTTTCAGTGATCCAGAACTGTCCCAAAAGTAGCATCAGTTAGAAAAGATTCAGTGTTCAGTCCCTTCTCAGCTGTTTGACACTGGAGGACAAATCAAATCAGATCAAGAACACCAACTCTGTTACACTCAGATCTATCAACCAGTGTTACTCTTGTGGCACTGATTGATGACTTTTCAATAAGTATGTGATCAAACCAGCGATCACATCCATCAAGATCCTGACGCCTAGCACTGAGGTTTGTCCATACTGTGAGTAAATGAGATTTGTATCTAAAATCAGATCTATAAGACAGACAGACAAACAGACTTTCTTAGTGATCAAATCAGGTTAGATCCAGACATCAGTAATCTGCTTGGGTTGCTGTGGCAACAATCAGGCAGCAGTAACTACATCTGGAGTGACGCAGCTTCTCCAAATCATGAGGAATTGAGATCCATCATTGATTGCTCAGAGTGACTCTGTGGAGGTGGCTGCAGAGCTCTTGTCTTAAAGGAAACAAAGAAAACAAAGGTCTCCATTTTTTCAAGATTTTTTCATCGATCGTTGCAGTGCAAATGAGTTAAAAAAAAAAAAAAAAAAAGAGTGATTTACAAACTGTGATAAAACATTTAAAAGTTTACAAGCTTTGCTGAAAACCTTCACAATTGCACTCAAGGTGGTCCAAATCATTAATTTACAAATTGTTCAAGTCAGACATTAATGGAGTAAATGGACAAGTAGCATCGGCCACAGTAGAAAGATTGTAGTATTGTCTATAGGGCTCAATTTATCTGTTGCAGATCTGTACTATAAGATTTAGTCTGTAAATAGAGCTGCACCTCTGTTTTTGGAACTGATTTGTATTTTCCATGCCTAGAGGATGCAAACATGATTGCACAAACAAGCTGGAAGGTGTGTTGGCATCACAGCAGACATTGAAAAACAGATAGCATCCTGAACATCAGTGAGTGTCAGAAACCGTCGTCAGTCGAAGCAGATACAATCCTGTTTTTATCAATTGCAGCCAATGCTAAACCAGCTGTCTGAGTCTAACAAAATTATTAACAAGCCCCTCCACTTGTCAATACTACTGTAAATGTTTTATCAGTCTATGCATTGATTTTCATGCACTGATTTCCATGGTTACAGCTCATAGCAATTTCAGTCTTCGTCTCTCTGTCTCTCCTCTTGCTCAGTGTGCAGAAGATAAATGTGTGTGTTTGCGTAATGAATCCTTTTGCCAGCAAACAGTACTTTCCTCTCATCAGGTGGTCAGGTCGTCAGTATCCAGAAGAACCAACAAACACTAACTTCACTATAACTGAACCAAAAACATGCGATTTTGACTTGAGTGAAGATGACATGCCAATACTTGCTGAGTAATGGATAGAAAGAGGGATGGGTAAAACTGTTGTGGAAACTGAGGAGCAGAGCAGATAACAAATTCACCTGGTGTGCAGATGCACGTACTGTGAGCCCAAACCTGGAGGCTTGTTGACATCACAAGTTCGATGACTTAGTAGCAACGCTTCACATGGGCCTTTCTGATCCTGATGGGTTAATTGGTCACTGCAAACATGATGTTCTGTTGTTGCAGATGGGGGGAATCCTGATTCAAAACAACAAGCCAAAGTTGGCCAAGGCCCAAATCAAGCGATGGAAATCGGTGCTGTGCCCATTTGTTTTGCCTGTCTTACATATTTACAGGAGGGACCCATCTTCTTAATGTTCAGGAGAGTTAGATTTATGTCAGTTTGTGCTTCAATGATCGCTTATGACCCCACAGCTGATGGCGCGTTGGTGGGGGAAGAATACATAGCCCATTTCATCTTGAAATAGTTCCAAAACACAGGGCTTTGTGGAGAAATAGTGAAAGGCTGTAAAAAATCTTACTATAGCATCTGGTAGAGCTAACATAGTATTTTTCATAGTTTTACCCTAAAAGTGGGTTATTATGAGGCTTTCAGTGGCACCATTGACTGCTATGTATCACCTAGCATCAACACCCGGCTGTCTCCACGCAGGAGCAGAGCTGGCCAGTAGCATTATTGACAATGTTATTTACTAGTGCTATAGAATTCGAGCAACCCCACTTCAAAAAACCCAGACTATCTCTTTAATACTAGTACCATATTTGATATTATGAGATATTATTAAAACCCAAAGGAATATTCTTCATGATCACACAACACAGAGAAGTCCTCTCAGATGGGGGGGGAAACATCTTTCTCATTTCTCAGCGTGATTTATGAGCCTCCTGCTGAGTTCACGCTGGCATACTGTTCGCCTGTGTACGTGTTCATCTTACACCTTTCGCCAAGCCCTCCCTTTCTAATTAACAGCTTTCTGTGAGTTACAAATACAAGAACACACCAACACGTCCTCTCACTGTCATGGATGTTTAACATTGCTTCTGCCTACTCTCATGTCTCTGAGATAGCCCCTCTTTTTTAGCATATTTTTTCAAGCTGTGTCACCCTACTTCTTCAGCTCTGAGAGTGTGATGGATGGCATAAGGGGTGAGGAGGGGAAGGACGTTGGGGAGGAGAAGGAGGAGGAGGAGGAGGAGGAGAGCGGTAATGGGCAGAACTAAGTTAATAGCCTTGCTAGAGGAGCAACATGCCTGCCATGGTAGCTGGAAAATTTAATTAGTGTTAGCCTCAGCTCCAGTCTCACTCCCAATCCTGGTCCCGGTCCCTCCAGCCCTAAAGAGAGGAGGGTGTAAGATGAGAGGAGAAGTAGTAAACAGAGATACAGGAGGTTAATAGTCATCTCACATGCTGTCTCCTTTGCTCCCTGTCTTGTTGTTTCCCCTGACAAACACTCAGACACTGCTCTAATCTAAGCCTTGTTGTTTTATGTCAAGCTCTCTGTCTGAAGCAAAAAATGATTGAAGAGGCATGTAATAATGTACATCTTCATCTCACCCAGCGGCAGGATTGGATTGTAGACAAAGAAAACAAAAACAAATCACAGATTTACGGGAAAACCTGAGAGAGAGATTTTCTCTGCATACATCATCAGATCTCTCTGTTTTCCTTCATAAGCCGTTTCTAAGGAGAGTGAAGCACAGCGGGTATGTGTGTGTGCGTGCAGACTTTCTCCAAAGTCTATGAAGATATTTTTATCTCTGAATGAATTCTGTTTACAGGAATATATCGCTGTATCTTTTACTACTGGGTTTGCACATTTATTTAATGCATTCTGCTTTTTGGATGGTTTCTTTCACACCAATTCAAGCAGACTGTTTACCCCGTTAGAGCTTCTTCCAGTACATAAACAACATTAATAAACCAGAAAAGGAATACTGTTCTTTAGATCCTGAAAGCACACTGACTCAGTTATAAAAGGTCAGGGAAAGTCGAGAAAGTTTCTGTTGTGGCACTACTGGTGAACCTCGACTGTGTAAAAGGACAAACCTTCAAGACCTGCATGATATTTTCTTTGAGCATGTCCTTTTGGATGCTGAGGAAGGCCTTTCAGCATAGCCTTTTTTTAATCATGAAATGGATTAATGAGGAAGAGGTGTTATTGCTTTGATTATGAAGGCATTTTCTATTGAGGAAATATTGTTAAGCATTGAAAAGAGCTAATAATGGGTATTATAGGAACAATCAGGCAGACACACAAATGACAATTTACAGATTTGTTGTCTAAAATGATTGCGCACTTGTGTTCCAGCAGATAAAAACATAATACAACGATTTGAAAATCCTTTCAAGCATTATTTCACTGAATAGAGCACAAAGGGACCAATATTTTCATGATTAAACTGGTAAACTTGACAATTTAAAAGGTGTATGAGGTACCCTTGTTCAACTTCTTGTATATTAACATAGCTAATCAACCAATAACAAGGCATCCATACAGTGTATTTAGGCATGTGGACATGGTCAAGCTGTGCTGGTGAAGTTCAAACTGAGCATAAGAATGGGGAAAGAAAGGCAATTTAAGTGACTTTATATGTGATATGGTAGTTGGAGTATTTCAGAGACTGCTAGTCTACTGGGATTCCCATGCACAACAATCTTTAGGGTTTACATAGAATGGTCAGAAAAAGACAAAGTATCCAGTAGGGGTGTAATGGTACAAAACAATTTCAGTTTGGTACTTTTGAGTGAAGGTTCGGTACGCTTTCGGTATGGCATATTTTTCAGGATTCTTTCACACACAACTTCTCTCACACACTCTAACATTCACACAATTTCACAAATAAAGACACATTATCCACGGTCTGATTTGCTCTCTTAGTCCCTGACACCAATAACATGCACACCCAAACAGGAACATGAATACATGCTGCTCTCATCACAAATGCTCGCTCATACTTAAAGCTCCGCAGCTCTGTATTACTCTCTGTTCTGAACATACAAACACAAAAATCATTTGGTAGTTCAGACTGGTTATAACTTAGAGTTGGGCTGAAAGCATTGTTTTTCCCCTGGTCAGGTTAAGCTTCTACAGCCCTGAATATCTCCAATTACGTTACCAGTTAATAGCTACATAAGCTTATGGAGCAGAGAGGATGGATGTCTATGAGGCTGTGAGGTTTCTGTGTGAGTCCAAATATTAAAAGGGAAAATATAATTTTTCCAAGAGTCCACAGAAAAACTTTTTCTGACAAAATCCTGCTTTAAGTGAACATTTGCTACCAGCATCAAGTTTCAAAAACAAAACTTTTTCCGCATTCACAAACTATCTCCGCTCCAGCCGACTGACTGCACATGAGCTAAACACAGAAAATCATGGAAGATGGTGAAGAAAGTCTGCACATTACTGCCATCTTGTCTGTTTTCAATGTTTTTCACAACGAAGCCCAAATATTCTCTGGCCAGAGACTTGTGGGACAATGAGGCAAGTTGTTTTTGCTGGCCAGTACATGTCTGTACTTCACCGAACAGCACAAATACTTTGAGGATTGCACCCTTAGTATCCAGTGAGTGGCAGTCCTCAGGGCAAAAATACCATGTTGATGCCAGAGGATGGGGCAGGATGGCCAGAATGGAACAGGGTGATAGAGAGGCAACAGTAATTCAAATAACCACTTAATATAGTATTGTAGAAGAGCATTTCTGGGTGCCACTCCTGTTACATAATAGGCTACACTTTGCACTGGCTCACCAGCTTTCATGTGGTACGATCAGAATTTGTCTTCAAAAGCATGAAAGAATAGATCCATCCTGACTTGTATCAGCTGTTCAGGCTGACGTTGCTGGCGCAATGATGTATACCACATTTTCTTGGCACACCTTAACCTCCTTAAGGTGACTGTAACTTCAAATGTTGCAACAAAATGTTGCACCATTATGAAATGAAATTCTGACAAACTTCAGTACCAAAACTAAAAAAGCACTCATCGAGTGCAGACCTCTGCCAAGTGGCTGAGTTACGGCAGTGGCTTTTCCACAAATCCTGTAAAAGATTAAAATTCTGGATCACCACGCGCCTGATTGGACAGCCGATTCTCCGCTCATGCCTTGATTTACCATGATGATAGAGATATGTTATATATATATTATTCTGTAAATTTTGAAGCAAATCCATTATTAAGTGATGTCAAAGATATGATTTTTTAAAAATCAGCCAAATGTTAACGTAAGGAATTTTTCTAAATTTTGGGATTTTTTTGCATCCAGACAAATATGCTGATCACAACCAAAATTTAATATCTTCTTTGGACCAAACCACACCTCTGGTAAAATTTTCATGTAAATCCATCCAGTAGTTTTTATGTAATCTCACTAACATACAGACAAACCGACAAACATACGGGGCCAAAAACACAACCTCCTTGGCGGAGGTCAAAATCAGGCATGTCCTTACTGATCATGTACATCCCTCCATGACCGTAGTGACCCTCATATTCTGATGGTTACTTCCATCACTTAATTTTCAAACTTGATCAAACATTGATGTTCTTCTCCATCTGTAGTAATTGTGTGTGCCTGTGTATGTGTCCCTGTGTCGTGATAAGAGAAAATAATAATGAAAAAAGCAAATCAAGATTTGAAGCTTCTCTACTAAGTTAGTATCAAATAACTGGAAGTGCCAGAATCATTAGCCCTTTGCGGCTGCAGCAGTGATGGCCAGTATCAGTCCATGTGTATAGAGTGAATGTGTAAGAGGGGATTTTGACATCACAGTTGCGTGATATCTGCATCAACTCCTTGAGACAAGCAGACACCCCCAACACCCCCTCCTGACAGGCTGACAGCAGACGGCTAATACTCCTAACCTGAACCAGAGTCACTGACCTGAATCAGTGGCAGGACGCAGGATGGAGATGGTCGCTTCCACAGCACTCTGTCATCCCAAATAACACAGTGTCTGTGGGCTGTATGCCTGTCATTTTGATGGATTGCAGTCACTACAGACACATGCCTTTTCCTCCTCGCTGGCACATGCAATCCGTTGAGAGCCCACAAATTCCACGGAGCAAGATATTCATTGGCTGGAAAGCTGCAGGTGATTTTGCCAGTAGGGTTTGCATGGTTGCACTTCTTGCCTCAAGGTTAGGTACCTTGTTTATTTGTAACTTACTAAAACTTTTTGTTGTTAGTTTTTGCACATTGCTTTTTTTGTCTAAATACATGGCACTCAATGTAAATCAAGTGCATGCACCATTACTCTTTTCTGGTTCTAAGCTACGCAAAAGGCTTTGACTTCTGTTGAAACCACCAATCATTTTCTGTTTATTAGAGTACTCCTTCTTCTAGGTACATTTCATTCAAACTGCAGAGCTCATACAGTCTCCAATATTTCCTCCCCTCAGAGGTTTTCTCATTTACTACTACAGCTCTCATTGTTCTCCATGTTTTGACTGCTGGGCGTCTCCAGTAAAGCAGATGCTAATGACACAAAAGTAGTCAAGCTGTCAGCCCAGCAGAGAGGCAGGCATGAATGTTAGCTAGCTATCATCATATCAGAAAACAAACACCATGGTGGCACGTTTGTTATTAATTTTATTCATGCATAAATACTGATACTTCATGTCATTCTCCCTTTTGTTTCAAGTAAATGACAAAGCTGTGGAAATATGTACCAAGGAAAGGATGTGTTTTGCACATGATATTTCTAAAAGGACTTTTTTCTGTAGACAGATAGATAGATAGATTGATAGATAGATAGATAGATAGATAGATAGACAGATAGACAGACAGATGGATGGATAGATGGATGGATGGATAGTAGGGCTGTAACGTGTTAGTTGACTGGTCGACTCATTGGTCGATAAGTGCTGGGGCGACCAGAACTCTGATTGGTCGACCAACAGTCATCAGGAGGAATGTACTAAGTGCTAATGGGGGTGTTTTCAGACCACCCCGGTTTCACAGGTAACTTGCCTGTCTCAGAACACCCCTTGTTTTCACCACTTTGGATTCGCCCATCATCTGGAGACCTGGCTGGAGACAGGAGGATTGAAGAGCGTCTACATTAGCCTATTCAACATCCGGTGGTTTGCTGAGTATTTATTTTTATTTTGAGCATCCTCCTCTACCCCTCGCCAAGATGCACTCCGCCGAGCTGCACTCCGCCAAGCTGCGCTCCGCCGAGCCAAGCCGAGCCATCCCTACGCAGGAGGGTTTCCCGCCGAGTCGGACACCCCCCCCCACCCCCACCCCCTGTTTAGTCGATTTTTGGTCGACAATTTCAGTGTGTCAGTCGACCAACAAATTCTTTGGTTGATTACAACCCTAATGGATAGATAGATAGATAGATAGATAGATAGATAGATACATAGATAGATAGATAGATAGATACATAGATAGATAGATAGATAGATAGAGGCAGCTTGAGTTTTTAGCACTCATTTGGCCACTAAATTGGACATGGACGATAAACCCAGCTAACATCAGAGTAAATAATTCAGTGTGTTGATTTGTCCTCTCTGTGTCAGTTTTGGGCTATGTGGACATAGAGCAGAGGTTTCGGCTTAGCTTGGACCAAGAAGTAAAATCTGCATGATCAAGGACTCATGGACATATGACTGCGTGTTATGACAATCAGAGTCATGGCCTTCCTATTGAAAGCAGCTGACTCTTCTACTAATTCATATCTACATATCAGTACCACTATGGATGTGTGTGTGCAGTATGTCAAATGGTATCAAACGGATGTGGCACAAGAAAAATTCAATAATGCTAATAATAAGAGGAAGTATAGTAGCGTATAGTAAGGTCAAGTCAATCTCTTCCTGTGCATAATACATTACTGGGAAACAGAGCACCCTTACTCATTTAATTATTTACTCAATCCTTCTTTTAAGGGTTAAATTATATTAAATTTCTGCAGATATCCACAACAGATTTATCAGGCATAAACATGTGCAAATGTATAATAATAGTTCTTCTTGTAAAGCAGGACACTCTTATACTGTAGAGCTCCCTCCTGTAAGGTTACAAATGAGTCGACTCCATTTCTTTTTTGGGCATTTTTGTGCCTTTATTGATAGGAGAGAGTGACAGTGGATAGGCTTGTGAAAGGGGGTGAGAGAGTAGGGGAAGACAACCTGCAGACTGGCCACAGGCTGGATTTGAACCCGGGCTGGCAGAAGTATGTACATGGGACGTGCATGGTTGCTAACCACTCCGCTAAACCAGCACCCCGACTCCATTTCTAAAATAAAGAACTATTTATTTCACAGTAAGTGTTTCCAGGGAATAAAGGGACTCTTGAGGGCAGAAAATGTAAAGACCTGAAAAGCATTTCATTGTGGACAATGCTGACCAACACTAAATCAATACCTCCTCACAGAAACGCACCCTGGTTGAACTGTGGTTGAATGAATAAGAGTGTGCACTGAACACAGATTGGATATGCTGAAGGAAGAAGACTGAAATATTCAAATCACACTGCAGATCGTTCAACACACTATGGAGGTGCTTGTTAAAGAAAATCCACTTGTTAAAGCGATGGAATTTACTTTAAACACATGAAGCACAAAATAAAAGTAGCTGTTTTTGAACTAAGTGATTAACGGTATATTCGATTGTAGGTTGTAGGCTTGGAGGAAGGTTTGAGCCCAGCTACAGCTGCCACATGGTGTTGTGTCCTTGGTCAAGACACTTAAACCCAAGTTGCTTCCACTGCTGCGTCAGTGTCGTGTAAATGGTATGAAAGGATGTGAATGTGTATGATGGATAACTTATAAAGCAACTCAGAACCATCAGTGACTGTGAGACTGTAGTCAAATAGAATAGAAAAGCACTATAGAAGCTCAAGTCCATTCACCATTTATCATTTTATTTATTGATTTATTTTTGAAAAATGCACAAGAGGGGTTTCAAAGAAACAGAAACAGAAAATTACAGCTCTGTTTTCCTGGAAATGTTTCAATCTTTTTATATTTTCATGGCATTTCTTGTTTGGTTTTTCTCATAACGTACATTATTTTAAACTGACTGACAGGTCACATCAATAGAGTAGGAGGCTAGCATGTGGCCCCCAGGCTGGTGGGCCACCCCTTTGTTTACCATGTAAGTCATGAAAAAAGAATCCCAGGTTCAATCTCATGCCTCATGATTGCAAATACAGCTATCATAAAACTGACATCAGAATATGGTAGTATAATCATTTAACTTTCATATGATACATTGGTCAGTCACATTTGGTAGTGAGTGACTGCACAACAGTAGATTTAGTAAAACGTGCCAAAAAATTGCCCTTTTCCAAGTTTTGAATTAGTGTAATTGATTTTTACATGATATTCATTAATATTTGCGAGTGTTGACAACCAAAAAATTGCAACAAAAAACAAAAATGACCACTGCATTGTAAATGTTGTCAAAGGAACCTCAAAGGAAAAGACATTTACTTCAGAGTGACTTTTTTTCATGGGTCGAGTCTTGACATGCCTCCCCTCTCTCTGAACACACAACTCTGTTCTCTCCTCATGTCACGCGATGCATTCACAGCCCCTTCTTCACCACACAGGGCATTCACAGCCCAAATAATCTGATCACCAAGATCAGACACATTCTGAGGAGGGGTCTCGAAGACGTCATTCTTCAAATAGCAAAAAGAAAGAAATATTGAAGGGGTACACAATGAAGAATGTAAGCATTAGTGGTTGCTTTGTTGATAAATCTATGGCAAAAGTCATCATTCTGCAGGAATTCAATATATGGACGCAAGCACTTCTGATATGTTTTACAAAATTTGTTGCTCTGGGTCATTTGTGACAGAGTATGAATGACCACTGTGCCAAATCAAAGTGAAATGATAATACTGTCATGCCCTGACATTTGTTTAGAGATTTATTTTCCAGATTTTTGTGAGTAAGGATTGAATCTGACTGAATGACCAGTGTTTGAAATAATTATAATAATAATAATGAACTTTATTTGGATAGCACTTTTAAAAACAACAGTTTACAAAGTGCTTTGACAGTGGGCAGGATTATAAAGTAAGCAAGTCACAAGAACTTAAGCACGAAGGAAAAAACAACTGTAAAGGGTCAATTAAAATCAGAGAACATTTAAGACATACACAAAAGGCAAAATGAAATTGAGAGAATTCCACAAAACATAAAGGAAAACTTAAACCCCAAAAAGTAGGCACAAGAATCCAGGCCCAGTCACTGGACATGGACACAGCTGAGGCCCTGATCCCATGGGGCCAGAGACACACCGCACCACACCAGGTTACAGCAACACACAAGAAGCAGAATGACTCGAAGTGCGGCTGCACCCTGAAGGTGCAAAGTAACATGCACGAGGGCCATGTCCAGTGACTCCAGCCCCATGACTCAAAGGCCCTTTCCACCTGTCATAAGAACCCAGACAATACAAGAACCCTGCTACATAAAATGAGACCATGAGGACCAAAATAAAAGCTAAAAACAAAACAAACATAAAATAATAGAGTAGAGATAATAAAAAAGAGGCACAACAATAAAGCAATAAGCTTAAAAGTTTTCTATTAAAAAAAAAAAAAATAAGAGTATAACGTAAGGTGAAGCAATTATTGTATCATTCCTTTATCTCAGCTTTATTTTATCTTTCTTGGATTGTGAGAGGCTTGAGATTGAACCCGGGTTTCCTGGGTTTTTTTTACTCTTACTCTACAGTGACTGAGGTCTACTGGAACCTTCTAGAAATGATTGAAACTATTGCAGATCAGTTACCCTGTTAAATGGTTCTGTCATCATACTGAAGGAGGCTGTTAAGTCAACCTTTGAAGGGTTACATGAAGCTTGCTTGTACATGTGCTTAACATCACTCTTTAATTAGTGCACCAGAGTGGAGGCACACAGCTCAAACATCTAATACCTTCAGTGAGGTAGTCTCTGACGCACAGGAGGCAAGTCTCACTACAATGAAGACGAGGATACTGTGTATACACGGTTACTTGGAAACATGAAATAAATGTACTTCTTTAAAGATCAGCAGCTACGTCAAACTCAAGCATCACCAAAACAGAGAACCATTCCTAATCAAATGAGTTTTTCTTCTTCTTTGTCAGTGTCTCAGTGAAGGAAACCAGTTTTCTCCAGGCTAACCACACCAAAAAGACCAAGTGTATTTTTAGCCGGGGTCTGTCTGTGGTGATTTTTTTTTTCCTAGAGTGCAGAGAGCATGATTTAACAGAGGAAATATTGACCATCTGGAAAATGTACAGAGACTGTTTGAAAGAAAAAGGGTGAGGGAGTGTGACGGTTCCAGTGCTATGCTAATGGTCTGTCATTGTAGAGCAAGAGGGAACCACAGGCTGCATATGTGTGTGCACTGCAGACTGATGCATTCAGAGCCCTTTGTCTCTGATTACTGTCACCGCTCTGTGTGAAGCACATTTGTCAGATTAATCTCTGTAACACAGCTCCTGGTCATTGTTTCTTTGAAGAGGGAGATGTCAAATTGGGCCTCCAGCAGGGAGGGAAGTTGGGAAGTTTAGGGAGGTTGGAGGAAGAAATTAAAGTGAACATGAGTTTGTTCTCCAGTTAAAGCAGTTCTGACAGCATAAGGGGGTCCAATCTACCCCTTTCTAGGTGTAGCTAATAAAATGACTTGAGAGGGTTTATTTTTCTCGATCTTTAAGGCTTGGTCTGTGTCAGTGTCACAGTGTGATCATTTTGGGAAGAAGGCACTCATAAACAAGTTCACTATAATCTTCCACTTAGGGTAATGTTAAGCTCACAAAAACTGGATCTGCTTAATTAGGGAAACTTATTTTACATGTAATTACCTCTGCCAAGGAGGTTTTTTTGCGGGCATATGTTTGTTTGTTTGTTTGTTCACAAGATTACAGAAAAACTACTTAATGGATTTACATGAAATTGACCAGTCAAAAGAATAAGCCATTAAATTTTGGTGGTGAAACGGATATTAGTCTGAATGCAAAAAAATCCCCAAAACTCAAAAAATCCCATTGGTTAACATTGGGCTGAATTTTACAAATCATATCTCTGCCGTTTCCAAATGGATTTGCATCCAATTTTACAGGTTAAAATGGTGTCAGTGTCTCTATAATCAAGATTAATTTTATCTGTATCTGATGCAGATTGACGTCACAAAAAAAGATTGAACTTTACAATGGGAAATCCCATTGACGACATTTAATAATTCATATAAATCAAAATATTCAGTGATGTTCCCAAAACTTGTTGTATTTATACAGGATAACAACCTCCATGTATGTGCTGGGTTTGGTGGCTTCATGTGTCACCAGAACTCATTTCCCAGCTTCCCTTGTAATGCCGGCGGAGGAGCTCTCCACATGGACAGACATGAGCGAAAACTGTGCGTGGTGATCCAGAATTATATCTTTTACAGGGGTTGTGGAAAAGCAACTGCTGTAACTGAGCTGTTTGGTGGGGGTCTGCGCTCTCTGAGTGCTTTTCTAATCGGACAGTACAGTGAGCTCTGGAGTCTTTTTATATGTTCGATATTATTTCACATTAAAAACAGCCATCCAGCTTTCATATAACTACATGAAGCATCACAGAGTTTGCTTTAGTTTTACATGAAAAATTATGGATATTAAAAATGGTTTCAATAATAATACGGAGCATTTTGTTGAATTATACGTGTACAGTCGTCATTAGAGTTTTAATTATGAACCATCAGGGTGTCAAAGAGAGCAGGAACTGGTCAGGATAAGGAGCAATAACAACCACAGAGGAGAACCAAAGTTCTGTAGTGATGTGAACAGAGCAGGCGTGAGGATGAGTCAGCAGCATGAGATAGTGATATCTAACAATGTATTCAAGCTAAAGAGGACCACGTTTTACTCTGACTGTTTTAAAAACATGATAGCCTCTTAGCACAGAGGCATCAGGGACCTACAGGCTGCTGCTGAAGTGTGTGTGTGTTTTTTTATATTCTGTTATCGCCCATCATGAAATATTACACCACAAACCCGCTCTCCCTAAAGCCTGCTGTACTTCACTCACGTGTTCATGATTGCACAGAGGAAGCCTGTGTGTTAGGGATGTAGCGACTAGTCGACTAAATTTTGTACTTTGACTAAAAAGATAACTTAAATGTGCAAGTCAGCATTATTCCCACAGTGGCCTGTGTGTGTAATTTTTTTGTTCTCCATGACACAATTAAAGGGGAGAAGTCAAGATGGTTTGACGTGTAACTCTTGTGTACTGCTGGGGATGTTTTTATTTAGTAGGGGTCATTTTTCACTAATATGGCCATGACTTTCACTGTATCACAACATATGGAATGATTTTTGGTGAAGAATCTTACTTTTTATTTAGTTCAGAAATTTAAGTAAAAAAAAAAAATAATGATAGGTCAATAATACACTGTAGGCAAAAAAATCACGCCTGTTTGAGGTCTATGGGGATGAAAACATCCAGTAAAACAAACTACAGTGAAAAAAAAACCAGATACATTTTTTTCAGAACTTTTTTAACCGCAGTCCTGATCAGATCTACTAAAAATTGGGGGGGAATCTGAATTTTAATATTTTAAGGGGCAATTTCATAAATTATGTTAATATTTAAAATAAACACACACACACACTAAATGACTTGTTTTCAATGTAATATTTGATTGGAGACTGGTGTTTTTGTACCTTTTATCACTGGCTTGTGTTTTACAAAGTTTAGTAACAGCGTTGGTTTTGATCTATCATTAGTTTTTGTGCAGTATCAGATTTGAACTTTTTCTCCCATATGTTCTTTTAGTGG
Source organism: Cetoscarus ocellatus (assembly GCA_037902135.1). Taxonomy (NCBI): domain Eukaryota; kingdom Metazoa; phylum Chordata; class Actinopteri; order Labriformes; family Labridae; genus Cetoscarus; species Cetoscarus ocellatus. Next base: position 1,829,156 of record JBAMNC010000434.1, read on the forward strand.
ATGAAATTCACTATTGACTGCCATTATAGCTTTTTTTTCCACCACTGTCATGCATTCTGCAATGTTGGTGGCTCTTCCTGTAGGGAAAAGGTCAGATTAGTCATTTTTACTGTTGACCATCAGATGGCAACATTTACTTACTAACCAGGTCTATGTGAAAAAAAAAGCCTTGGTCCAGTGATTCCCAGGCAGGTGTACGTGAACCCCTACACGAGCACATTGCAGGGGTAATAATTTATTTCCAACTTGAAAGTGCTGAGATAAGCCTGTCAATAAAACAGTTAGTGTGTGCTACTACTAGTTACCCTGGGGAGAAACTAGTATTGTCTTTTGCAGACTCTTCCCAAGTGTTTGGTGCTCTGGTGTCGTTGTAAATGGACTGGTTTCATTGAGTTTTTTGCCAGGACTTCACTGCAATAGAAGCGCTGAGGCTGCGGTGGGTCTGCAGATGTAGAAGTGAATCCATATAAACCTGGTTGATTACATTCTACTTTTGAAGAATCATCAACACTGAGAGTGAGGGAGTACTCATGGTATGACAAAAAAAACTCAGGGGGTACACAAGACAAAAAAGGTTGTGAACCGTTGGCTTAGTCTCTCGGCTTATTTATGGAGTTTACCATAGTGTATCAGTCTACCTGTGTCTTTGTGTGTGTGTGTATTTAGTATTGTTGATTAGGGGGAGGTTGGTTGAAAGATTTGAGCAAAAATAAAAGTGAAAAAAAAATGTGTCTCATGAATGTCACAAAAGTTTTTTTTACTGGATGTTTTTATCCTCAACAAACTCAAGGTGACATCTTTTTTTCTAACAGTATATGAGGGTAAGTTTTGTCGAGGAAAATCTACATTATAAATAACTCGTCAGCCTGTGGGTTCAAAATGGAGTGGACATGCTCTAAAACATTGTAAAAAAGAGACTATAACTCCATAAATCCTTATAGAAATCTTAGAGCGCTCTAGAGCCTAACTTACATCACACTCCAGTTGTAGATACTCTTCTGCACAAAAGGGATTCAGTAATTGCTGGAGTAAAACACAAGCTGAAAAGCAACTTTTTAATGACACTCTTGGTGTCAGACTTTGGAAACTTTTGACTATCAAGCCATTTGTTGTAAATTGCTCCTGATTACAAAGTCTGCTTAATGCCTGAATTAAAAGGAACAAAAAGGAGGACATAAGTGATCAAAGTCTCAGGATTTGTCTTTTAACAAAAGCCAGAAACAAAAGAAACTCCGACCCTGTCAAACATGAACTTAAAAGTTTTCTTTGGATCTGAAAGTTTTGTTCGCTTTAATGTAGCATCTGCCTTCGTTTGGTTTGATGGGTTCCCTACCTGGCGATGCTGGAAAGAAATGTTTTCCTTGCTTCCTTTGTCTGTTTTGATAACCCCCAGGATTCAAAAACTCCAGCTCTTTTTAGGCTAAGCAGGCGCATGATGTAGGCATCTTATCGTAAACATGTTGGTAGAGAAAATGCTCTTTCACTTCCTTTTGCATAAAGAAGAGAGGGGCATGGCTGCACTCTGTCTGTGTGATGTAAGTTTGCATTTATTGGCTCTATAAAACAGAAGCAGCAGGATAATGGTGCAAACTCCATAAGCTTGATTGTGCCATTATTTATAAAAGTATTTGTGAAGATTAATAGGCTGAAGATATTGTAACCTCACTCTCCTGAAGCAGCATCATAAGAATAATAAAGAAACATTGAAGGGATGCGTCTTCCATAAACTCAGTATTGATTACAGTGTAGTTGTGGACCGTCAGCTGTTCCCTCGTGGGACCATAATAAGGCTATAACTCTGTGGTTTCTGTGTGCGCCGCAATAAGCCAGTTGATATCATTCCTGTTTAATGAACAGCCAATGCAGTTTTTGTTGTTTACAGCCAATATTGTTTTGATTGCAAGGACAGTATGTTTTTCTGCTTTACAGCTGTCATTATATTACATCAGCCCCCTCCAATGCTTCGCTCAAACCCCTCAATTCCTTTTTTCCCCATTACTTAACTCCCGCCCAAAATCCCTTCTTTTTTAATTCACCCTACCTACATATAAATTTCTTGCCGCGTCCCCCTTTCCTTATCCATTCTCTTCTTATTTCTCTTACATTATTCCTTCTAAATCCTCCTTATTTCGCTCAATAATCCTCTCTCTAAATCACCTATTTCTGTCTCCTTATCGCCATCCTCTTATTAAACTTTTATTCTCCTCTCTTCTCTTCGTTTCACAGGCACTCTGTGGAATCTGTCGTCCTACGAGCCCCTGAAGATGGTCATCATCAACCATGGCCTGCAGACCATGACCAACGAGGTCATCATCCCACACTCGGGCTGGGAGCATGAACCCAACGAGGACTCGAAGCCACGTGACGCAGAGTGGACCACCGTCTTCAAGAACACATCGGGCTGCCTCAGGTAAAGTCCCATCACACTGTGAAGAAACAGAAACAGTCAGTTTAAAATAATGTACGATGTGAAGTTTGTGAATTTAGTCATGGGTTTAATGAGAGCTTATCAACTTTAGAAAGAAAACTGGGGGGTTACAACAACTATAGTCTTTATTTTACAAGGTTTTCATGAGCCTTTGGCTTCAAACTGTGAAACCGGCGGGGGTATTTTTACTATTTTCTCCACTCGAGCACCCTCATTACCTTGCCTTACCTGGTCAGCGACATAACTTATATTCTTCTGTTGAACCTGCCCCATGAAATTGTTGCAGTACTACTGCAGGGTGTTATGAACATGTGATGGTGGTAATATTTCAGATTTAAGTGCTACTGAGAGGAGAAAGTCCAGCCCAGAAGTCTATAAATGCTGACCTCTGGCATCACTGGAATTACAGAGAAATCCACATCTGTTCCCAGAGGCTTACACTCAGGTACTAGAGAAAAAGTGCTATAAATGGTGTTTAATGACATTTTTTAATACAAAAAGGAAACAACAGGAGCTGAATATGGTTATTTTTGATAAAGCTTAATTGATTTTAATCAATTGATTATAATTCTTATTTGGGTGCCGTAGTTGTTTTCAAATGTTATGTCAAAACGTCTTCCCACTTAGAGAGCCCATATTATGATGAGACTGGATTTATATGACCGTTAGAGTCCTGTTTGGTTAGGACAAATCGATGGTCCAGGCGTCCATAAATTTGTCGCCACTGTGAATTCTCATTTTAGTTCCTTTGTCTTTGCTCTAACATGGCTTCGGTGGACAGTTTTTCAGCACGAGTCTGGCTCTGCTCAAGAATTAAATGAGGAGTGTGGCGTCTAACTACTTACTTGTTATGCTTTGGCAGTGTGCAAATAAAGATTGATTGCTTCTACATGCACAAGACAAAAGGTCTGCTGCATCATAACTTCTCCATCTCCCCATACTTACAACCCCAATAGCCTGAAACACCTGGTTGCCGGAACCCTTCCAACAGACCTACCATTGTGACATCATATTGCTGTAATGTTATTAATTCAAGCCCACTCGAACAAAGTGACAGGCCCAGAGCAGAGCATAGACACTAGAAAAATTGCAGAGCTGTTGAAAACATGATGCTAACCTGCACCGAACTGGTTAGTTGCTGTACCACAGAGTAGATCGGTCAACCAATCTGAATAGACTGGGCCCACAATGGAAAAAGAGCCCTAAAGTGGCACCTGTCTCTATCCAAATGATGGTATTTCTGCTAAATTTCCAATCAATTTGTTTAACCTACTTGCCACATTGGTGAAAACTGAATTGAATCCTATTTTACTTATTGGCCTGCTCTCAGATTAAGCTACATGCTAATTGCTAACATGACCCTCTCTTGTCCTCATTTTGGTGTTTACAAAAAGAGGCTCAGATCTGTTGCGGTGGTCTGAGTCAGTGTCACTCATCACTTGTGTAGAGTTGTTCAGTACAAGTAAGTTTGTTGATACAAACAATGAGAAATTCAGGAATGGCACATATCAATGGAAAGGTGGTTCACAGCTGGCTTTAGCTTCAACTTTGCATGTATACATTTAAGAAGTTGTTTGTAACTCATTGTGTAAAATTCAGTGTTGTTGTGCATTTTTTATGAAGACTCAAATTGCAGTTACAACACACTTAGACCAGTTGTGCAGCCTAAGTTGCCACTGTAGCTCAAGTTATAGACTGCTGCCCTGCTGTTAAAAATACCCTCTTACCAGATGATTACAAAAGGAGATTTAACAAAAATCTCCTTTTGAAATCATCTATTGGATGTCATCAGTAGCATTGCAAATGAGCTTCACAGAGAGTTTGGCATGAGACACTGTTTCGTGTACTAGTGATTCACCTAAAGTGCTTCAAGCACTGGACATTTCTTTTATGCTTTTTTATGTTTCTGCCAAGGGGCACTTGAGAGTCTTTATCTCTAATATCTGCATGGATTTTGTAATTTCGGTGTGCCAAACATGAAATTCTCAGCCAGTTTCCTGAGTCTGGAGCTCAATAGGCTTTGTTATTCCAAATGAGGTTTCACCTCGTGCTCTCTGCGCGAGAGTTACTGAACTTTTGCATATGGATGATGTTATAGTCTTCTCTGAAGACACAAGTGAACTTCAGGAAAATATTGAGGTTTACAACAACACTTTCACAAGATATGGACTGTGCACGTCCTACAAGAAAACAGAGACTTTAGCATTTAATGTTGACGAGAGTATTAAAGATCAGAAGAGTCTAGTGACCAACAGTGGAGTTGCACTAAAGAATTTTGCTACCTAGGATACTTGATAATGTATACTGGCAAGTTGTCTGCATTTCTCTTCCAAAGGATCTCTTCCACATTTGAGAAATGGAGTTAGTTGAAGCACATTCTTATGGAGATCTACATGAATACTCAGATTATGAGCCTTACAGCATGTGTTCACACCCGTTGCTGTATAGCGTCCAAGCTTGGTAAATCTCAACAGAAGAGAAGATTGAGGAGATATGGAGTGGATTCTTAAGAGAGATGGCTGCAGGAGGATATGCCTAAAAAGCATACCACCTAAAAGCAAGAGAAAAAAGGGCATCGACCCTTCCCTTCAAGTTGAAGGACAGCTGGATTGGGCATATAAGATATCAGATCTTCAAATTCACCAAACCACCAACTCCCAACTCATTTAAAGCTTCTTCTACATCCAAAATCTGAACTACATCACAGTTATCATCGCAGTTATTCTATCCAAAAGCAAGTGCTCTTTGATTGAAGGAGAAGTTGGAGGAAACTGGAGGAACTTTTTGAAATGATAATCAACCGTCCCAAAGAACCATGCTAAATAAAGAGAACATAACTCAACTGGGGGATCACATATTCCTTTCAAGCCAAGGCTGTCCTCGTGCCAAATGGGTAATACAAATTTGACAATTTGATGGATAAACTTACGTATAACTGACTGGAGAAGTGAGTAAGCACATTCAGCATGGACTACACAAAGAGGACCGGGGTCAACTGCCATCAGTAAGTTAGTTTATATTAAGTGTATAAAAGAATATCTAATGTAAAACTTGTGACTGAATTTGATAAAATAAGAGCAAGGACACTCATTTTAACAATGAGCCCACTATGTACCCCTACTCTGAATCCGTCAGTTTGACAGCAGACATGGTTGTCTCGCTTTGATTTAATGGACGAACCACAAAGGTCTTTAAAGTTTGTTTTTACTGGAGCAGCAGTTGTCACTGGAGACAGGTGTGACATTTATGAGACTACATCCATGCTTTTGTTGACTGAGGGTCAGACTTAAGCTCTTTTGTTTCTAAGAGAATTTATGATATGACAGACACTTTGTTCCTTCTGTCACAACTCCCTTTTTTTATGTCTGTGAAGTATGTCTGAGGCCTGACAGAGGACTGCTGTGTGACTTTGGCCTGTGACTTCAGGAAAATATCAAGTTATTCATGACATCCCCCAAACTTCTACATATGCACAGAACTTTGAATGACTTAATGATTTGTGCCTACTTTATTCTGGGATGTGGATTGTAGATGTTTCTCCTGTCAGTCTGTGAACAGCTGAGTTATTTTGTTTTTTACTCCAACCAGAGGCCAATGAGAAGCTTTAGCTGCACTCTAAACAAATTATAATTTAGTGATTACACAAATGAAGTTAGAATAAGTTTGTTAAGGCTGCTGAGCAAAGTAAATGATGCACACGGTGCAAATCTTTACCTTATGACCAGTCAGTATGTGTGTCAGTGTGTTTTGTTTTTCTTTTTTAATCTCACTACATTTGGTTAATTCAATTAGAAATATACACATATGGGAATAGTGTGACAGGAAGACAATCATCCTTGTTATAAATTTGTTATTGTCCTTCTTTGTAAACGATGTCAACCTTTACCGGACTATGGCAGGACATTATGTTGAGATAATAAGTCATATAGATACTGTATGTACTTTCAAATGAGATGTGGAATAAGATAATATTGTTTATCTGTAGTTTATGTTGATGAAAGACATCACTGTAGGTGGCAGCTGTTTGTGAGGGCACTGCTAAGTGAAAGATTATTTAGAGCAGGGGTCAGCAATTAAGATTAGCCTCGAGCTAAATTTTTCTAAGTTACTTTACTGCAGGCCAGAACATAATCAGACAAAAGGTTAAGTAATGTACATCATGAATTGCTTTAATGTGGACTCTTGCATTTTTAGTGGGCTCTTGATGTTTTACCATTTTTAACAGGAATGTAGAATTTTAATGTGAACTCTGTTAGACCCAAATTTAAGCAACTCACTGGGTTTCCATGAGAAATTAATCAACCATTCATTCAACCTCAAAAACTTTTTTTTTCTGTTCAGGAATGTTAGTGAATAACTATAATTTAACATCTTAATCAAGAAATCGTAATAATATCCTTTTTATTTTTTTTTATTTGTTTGTTTTTTGCAAAACAGTCAATTTGAAAATTCATAGATAAAAGTGATAACTGTGTTTAAGCATTAAAAATATTTTGGTTGAAGAGCTTCTAGATACTGCTGTACTAACTATTACTGAAACAGAAAAACTGATTTTTGAAATACTAATTAGGGCAGCTGTGGGATAAACCTTACATTGAGTGATCTATTAAATTTCTTAAGTGAGCTGCTGGTTTGGTGGAGTGGTTAGCAACCAGGCACAACCCATTCACATACTTCTGCCAACCTGGGTTGAATCTAGCCTGTGGACAGTTTGCAGAGTGTCCTCCCCCTACTCTCCCATGCCCGCTTTCACAAACCTATCCACTGTTTCTCTCTCCCATCAATAAAGGCACAAAAACGCCCATAAAATAATCTTTAAAATAGTAAATTTTTAAGCACTGTATTTATATTGTGTGTCACCTTTAGGTAAATAATATTGAGATGTGATTCATGGTCCATTTTACGAGCCTTTAACCTGGATCAGGAAACACTGAGTCACACCGCTGTGCTTCGATTATTTTTAGTGACTGCATGTGAAACCTTGAATTGTCCTCAGGTCAGTCATCCAAAGTGGTGTTAACTTCTCCATTTCCACATCGACGTACCTCACTGCTTAAGCTGTGTGACTCACACGGCCGTTCTGCTGACCCTTTCTGCTTCATTTGTTTTAAGAACTAAAGGTCTGCTTCAGCCCTGGGGGGGGCTTTAGTCTGAGATAACAGCCTGAATGTGCCCTCCCCAAACCCTGTACATACATATACAGAGGAGGAAACATGTCAGGGCTCAGTAATGTGTTAGTGGGTAAGTCACTCTGCTCAGACCTTCATATTTGGTCGTTTGTTTTCTTTCAGAGTGATTTCACTGGTGGTGCTCGAGTTCCAGCATTGACAGAATGGGCAGCTGAGTTAACAAGACTCCAGCACTCTTTTTGTAGGCACTGATTTGTGTTTCGAAACAATGCAGCTTTGTGTAATGATATGCTGCTCACACTGACATCACCAAGCCCAAGCGCTTCTTCATACATGAGAGTGTTACCTGAGTTTAATTAAATAAGTTCAAAGCTACTCTCTGTGTAAGGTTTGTGTTTTTGTCCCACCACATCCATGCAGCTTTGTCCATGTGCTATCAGCTCACTCTCCCTTGGACCTGTGGTGGTGGTTGTCCTTTGCTAGCTCCTGCTCTGTTCTTGAATGTTTGGGTTAAGAAAGTAAATTATAAACTCGCCTGAGCCATGGTGCCATCTAACATTGGCTGTTCCCATCAACAAATGCTGTTATTATTTCTGGCACACATTTCTAAATCACCAAATATTGTCAGTATTAAATGTTTTCTCTTACCTTGGAGTGTAGGTAAGTTTTCTTGATGATTTTCAATGTTGCAGTGACAAAAGTAAGAGAATTTTATCACAATGCATTAAAATAGACTCTGCCAACACAGTAGATGTCTGACTGGACTAACCTGGAAACGGCTGTGTCGAGAAGGGATTCTCCAATTCTGATTGGTTGGTCAGCTGACCAATCAGAGGGCAACAAATGGTCAGTTAAGTGAAGCAACAGCAATGGAGCACTGTGCAACATTACTACTTTTCTAATTAGGGATGGGAATCAAAAACCAATTTAAGCTGATTATTTGCAACATCTCCCCCAAGACCTTGGTGTTAGTATTGTTTTTGCTTATCAGTTCTCTTTTCAGTTCCCTCCATTTTGTTCTGCATGCCTTGAAAATAATGTATTTCATACTGTCATTGGAAGCAGTCAACAGAACTGATAAAGAAGTCAAAATGGCATGACAGTGGTCAGAAGTGGTCAAAATTGTGACTTTTTGTTTACTGCACAACTTTCACTAAGAGGAATCACCAGCCACTTGCAGAGACATCATCTATGGAGGCGTCCTTTGAAGCAGGAAGAGGTGGGAGCTACAAATGAGACAACAGCAGGAAGTGACTGCACGTATAGGGATTAGCAGAGATGCTCACAGCTTCAGTAGCAGTTTTACCAGGTCTTGACTGCATTTTTTATTTAATGAAAAACAAATAACAACACTGCAAACTTCTCTGTAGAAAGTATTTTTGCTCCACTTGGTGGGAGTTTGTTTTACAAAGTGGCTCTACACCACGGCTATAGTGCCCTCCTACTGCATTATCTGATTGGCCTGTATTGATTGTGATTGATGGAACGATCCTCTAATCACCTGCCGGATATGCTTTTGAAAGCATCTTCCCATTTCCAAATGCTTTCGATGGGCTCTTTCTCAGATGAACTGGTGAAATATATTGAATGATACATCTGGTGTGTCAGGCTACTGAAAACCTGTGTAGGCCAACATTTGCCTAAACAGAAAATCAACAGGAAGCGATGAGGGAATGTTCAGAAACGGATTGATAAGCAGAATCTTTAAAGGCATTTGTAGCAATAAAAATCATACTATTTCCCATCCCTAATTCTAATAAATGCTCCTGAGCTTACTTTAAATATTTATCTTGCTCATCAGTAATTAAATCATTTTTTATTCAAAATGTATAAGTGTAATGAAGAGAAATATTAGCCCTTAATAGGAAATTGCTTTCTTGTGAAATCATCCCTATCAGAGCAGAAATCATGAAACCTGATCATAAGTCATACATTATATAACTCCACTCAGCCTCAGATTACATGCAGAGCATCATTGTCAGAATTTTGAAAAGCTCTCAATATCAAAATGAAATTAGCAACAAAGAAGAATAAAATGAAATGTGAGACACACAGGAATTATTTTACTCTTATGAAAACAGAGTCATCTTCATGCATAAATAAAAGTCACTGAGTAAAGGGCCTTCCTGCTGCACATTTAAACAGATGCTTGCCTGCCAATGTGACATTGCCTCTCAGTGCTGAGCTGTTTTCTCTGGAGCTTTATTAGTCTCTAAAACTGCAAACAAGCTTGATAGAAGACACTTTCTTAAGAACTATCAATGGCTTTGCCCGCTCTCTTTATGAGGCAATATTCTGCTCACAAAGATATGTTCATCTGAGGATGTCAGCAAAACTGATGCAAAGGAGTGCATTAGATCGCTATACTACTGTAAAAACAGTCAAGGTGCCGTCTCCCCACCTGTTTTTCTAGCAGTGAGCAGTAGGTAGTGCACGTGCGTCAGTGCAAGTAGATTGCAGATTTGACTCACTTTGTGGGCCGGGATCTTAGTGGAGTTTGCATTTTTCTTCCTGTGCCTGCGTGGGTTTCCTCCCAAAGACCACAAAATGCGCTTGTTATGGTAACTGGAGACTCTAAATTGCCCTTAAGTATAAGCATTAGTGTGAATGGTTGTCCTTCTCTCTATGGCTTTGTTCACACTGCTGGCAAAAGTGGCTAAATTCTGACTTTTTTGCCCATATCAGATTTTTTTATGACGGTCTAAACAGCACAAATTCATATTTTTCAAATCAGACCCAGGCCTAAATTCGGATACATATCTGATGTTTTTCGAAGTGACTTCACTCTGAACTGTCATTTCATCAGACTTTTAAGATATTGAAGTGAACAAACGTCACACATCTGCACTGGAGGAGGCGAGACGGGGCAAAATCCAATGTAAACAATGGTTGAAACGTGTATGGATGAACTCTGTCAGTGAAGCTCCTCACATCACAATCCCACCACTCCTGGCTCTAATTCCACATCCACGCATCCCTCTGTACAGAGGTAGCAGCCTCTGCTCCGCAAAAATGCCATCATTTAAATGTGTGCTCTGTTTTTTCTCAATCTTCTTCTTCTTCTCCTGATCACTTTGTCATAATTTTGTCGGCTTCAGTTACGACTTCAAAACTGATGCACACACGCTGACATGTGCAGCATCCATATGTACTTCTGCAAACACAGCGTGCTGGGTGTGACGTCATGTCTTCTTCTGTGCATGTGGTTCACTTCAGGGCTGTAGACGGTTCTTACTGAAGTCTGATGGCAGTCACATTTAAATTATAATGTGAACAACCCCACAAAAATCAGAGCTGAGCATTAAGGCCTGCAGTATGAACATTCTGTATGAGCCCCGCCTCTTGTCCAGTGTCAGTTGGGATAGGCCCCTGCCCCGAAAGGGAAAGGCAGTATAGATAATGAATCATAGATGTTTGACTCAAACAGCTATTTACTTTAGCCATGTGGGCTGTCTGAAGACTACTAGTGTCCTTTTTGACACACTATACAGCCAAATGTACTTTTTTATCATGTAATGAAAAATCTAAGATTTGCCTTAAAAAGATGTAACCTGTCAGTTTTGGATCTCCAAACTAAACTGAAAGGTTCCCAGTTCTTAAAATTGAATAGTTGTTTTTCTGCTTTTGTCAAGTAGGACTGAGCTGAATACCTGATTTTCAAACTGAATGCAATAGCAGTGCCATGAGAGAATAAAGTGTGCTTCAAACTCAAATGTACGGTCAGATATCGTCTCTGCCTAAATGCTGTCATCAGCATGGCATGAATACCAGAGTGCACAATTTAAAATACCTGTGATTTACTCTCAAGTAGTTTTACTCTTCAAGTATCTCCTCTTTTCTTCCGGCTCAGTTAAACTCTGTCATTCTGGCTTCATCTCAGCACGACAGACAGTGGTAAATACTGAAAGACAACGAGTGTGTATGTAGGTTATCATGCCTCATGTCTTGTTCCAGACCAGCCAAGCCTGTCTAGACTGTAATCCCGGACTGCACGTCTCCTCAAGTTGGCGCTGGGATGAGTGCTGGTTAAAATCCAGAACATTATAACATCCAAATCCAGCTCAGACAGAAAGTAGCAGCATGTATTTCACACATTATTGCTTTAGATGGTTTCCAGTGAGCCGAAGAAACTTACTTGTGATTTTTAGAACATTTTCTTCCGAGTCAAAGAGCTACATTAACAAACCAAGAGGGAATAAATGAAAGCTCAGAGAAAAGTCATTGAGAAGTCACATTTTACAGCAGGGCCATGGAGGGGATGTGCTCTGGAGCTGGCAATATGACTTGAAATTTACATTACAGTATTTTTTTAACCCTTCAAGTTCAAGTTTTTGTAATAATGAGAGTAAAATTGGTGCTGACATTTTAAAACAACATGACCCCTCTTCTCCTACAACAAGCACCAAATGGCCTGTTCAACTCATGTTTGTCCTTTTGATCACAGATAGTTGCTCTTAAAAGCTTCAGTGTGTTCAATGGTAAAACTTTGTAGCTTGTAAGTACAAATCTGGGGGTTCAGGTTTTGTCTTTTCTGAGTTGTGTTGGGCTACACCTGAACAAAAGCAAACACTCTGATAGGGTTCTGTAAAGGCCTTAAGACCGTCTTTATTAAGTATATTTTGGCTTTTATAAAGGTTGCTTCAGACAATATTTAAAAAGAATGGCCCAAGCATTATGACGCCAGTACAGTCAGCATATGACTGTACTGGCGTCATAAATCTGCATGTGTGCGCTCTCTGGTGACTGCTTTTCTCCTCTCTTTGGAGACTCAAATTCATTTTACTGAAATCATATTCAGCACCCAGCAGGTTAGTGCCTATGCCTCACAGCAAGAGGATTGTTGGTTCAACTCCCCAGGTTGTTGAAACCTCTCTGTGTGGAGTTTATATGTTCTCCATGTGCATGCATGGTCTTCTCCAGGAGCTCAGGTCTCTTCCCACAAACCAAAAATGTGCTCATCAGGTTAAGTGGTGACTGAATTGCCCTCAAGTGTGAGAGTGTGCCTGACTTGTCTGTCTCTACATGTCTGCCCTGTGATCTGCTGGTAAACAGTTCAGGGTGCACACCACCTCTTGCTGAATGACAGCTGGGAAATATATTCACTATGTTTATAGTATAGACAACAGTAAGGAAATCAATGATCGAAAGCACATAACACATCATCTAATATTGATGATAAATAATCTGATACCATTATTTAAGGGATACTCCAACTTCTACTCCTAAACAGAGGCTTTGTGTTGTTGACCTGCTTACCAGCACTTCCGTAAATGCAAATTGCCTGCAGATTTGTAACATAGTATGTTTAAAGTAGTTGACACAACAGGTCCTGGGCAGAATTGCAGCTTGGCGATCACATGATTGCGTTGTCTGAAATTGTAATTTTGATCCAAAAATGATTGTTCAGCCCTGATTGGCAGTGTCATAAATTGATGGATATTTAGCACCCTAGCCTGTTATGTTTTAGAAAAATAAAACCTGACTGTAGAAATCAGCATTTTGATGTATTATGGAAAAATAATTTAAATATCAAATCTTTGTTGATTTCAGTTTATTTTGCAAAAATTAGACATATTTTTTTCTTATTTGGTTCCAAAAAAGGTTAATAAAGTGGAACCTAATGAAGCATTTGAATTGCTCTTTTTTTAAATAAGGTTTTCAACACCCTTCTGTACCAAAAACACATTTCGCTGCCAGTGTTTTGGGTTTAAATAAGACCTGTTGTCACAGTTGAAAAAGGGACCGTATTTACTGGTAACCTCCAGCCATGTGTGCCCGTGGTTGCCACTGCTGAAATAAGTGACAGGAGCGGAAAACCAATTCTTGTCAAGAATCGATGACTAATGGAGCTGATATTATTTGTCATAATGCCAAACAGTTTCTTTCCAAAGCCTCCACTGAGTTCTGGATATCTTGCATTGTCATCACAGTGTGTCAAAACAAATGACAGCAGGGGTCAAAGAAGTAATCATGGCAGACAGGAGTCTGAGGCGGTCAACAATGAGGCCTTATTTTACACAGTATGACGCTAACTGCATAAGGTCTGTTGTTGAGTCTGGATAATTTCAAGCAACGGTGGAAACACCATAGACTTGCTGAACAATGCAGAATAGTTTTAAATATCAGCAGCGTCATGTGTTGATTTGTGTAGGTCTTCATATTTTTTACACAAAACCTCTGCAGAACTATAAATGGGAATTGATAAGAACTGGATTGATAGATGGAATTGATAATGGCATTTGTATCTTATTAATTCATCCCTTGTTTAAAAAGATTTTTAAACATACAAAAGTACACACACTTGTCACTGGTGACAGTATCTACCAGTGCATTTATACATTCATGAGGTTCCATGTAGACAAAGTTGTGTTAATAAAGTCCAATGGACAGGACTTTTTTTATCCTTGGTGAGGATGTAAGGCGATGCTGTGTCGCAGACTACTTTCATTTAAGCTAGAGATGCTCCAGTGAGGCTTTTCTTGGCTAGTACTGATCACTGATCACCTGTTTGTGTGATCGGCCAATACCGATCATGTTGCATATTTTGTTGAATAACTGGTTGAGGGTTTTCTGAACAAAGCAGTAAGAAAGTGTCCTATAGTACGGACATCTCACGTATTCAATGAAATGACTCAATTATGACTTGTTTCATGTTTGTGGATTAACAACATTGTTGACAGACTAACTAAAAATAATAATTTAAGCCAACAGGCAAAACTGTGCAAGATGACTAATAAATATAAGGCATTGCATTTATAATGTGCCTCTTACTCTCAAAATTACGGAGAAATTATCGAGCAAATCTGAACAAGGGTGGCACGGTGGCACTGTAGGTAGTGCACGTCCCTCACAGCGAGAAGGTTGATGGTTCGATTCCCATTTTGGTCAAGGCCATCCTGTGTGGAGTTAGCATGTGTAGGAACTCTCTGGGCACTCCAGCTTCACCCACATACCAAAAACATGCTCATTAGGTCAGTTGGCAACTTTAAATTGCTTTTGGGTATGGATGCCAGAGTGAGTGGTTGTTTGTCTCTCTGGTGGCCCCCCTGATGGAGGTTAATCCACTAGTGATCAGTGACTACAGGCATTGAGTCCAGTCGACTGATAATATTTTTTTAACCAATATCAGCCAATTTTGGTCAGTGGCTTATCGATGGCGTTGCCTTTAATTTAAATACTGACAGTGCTCTGACACAGGGAGGAAGCAGCGCTGTTTGGTCATTGTATTGATGTCACCCTGGCTCTGCTCTATTATATCAGAAGGACACATGCAGAACACTTTGACTCAATTTAGGCTGTTTTCTGTGACAAATCAATCTGTTTTCTTCTCTTCTTCACCCTCTCCTGTAGCTTGCATCAGTTTTATACCAATAGAGCAATACAACCAAAGCCCTCTTTAAACGGGTGATGATGATGTGGCAAAAATCCATTTCATGGCGAAATAAAACAGGTGGTGGTATTGATACCAGTTTACCACCCAGCACCAGCTCTCCCCGTCTCTTCCTGTCTCTCATCATCATCTTAATGATTCCTCTTAGAACCCATCACACTTTGTCTTTGCTGTTAGTTTGTTTTTATGTTTTCACCCTTTCTTCAAACTCTGTATCCAAACCTCATATCCCCTAATGCCAACAATCTCATTTCTGTCACATATCACAATATCTTCCCATCTCTCACTCTCCCTCGACCCACCAAACAACCTCTGCTGACGAGAATTGGTCTCCATGGTAACAGGGCACACAGTTGCCAGAAGCATGGGGGGTTGTGCACTGGGGAGAAGTGCTGATGCCAGGGAAAATCTGTTTACTCATGCCAAAAGAGACGTAGCTTACACCTCAATAAAACTGGGGATAGTTTTATTATAATGGTCTCCGCTGTCGATAGAGGCGGCTTATTTACAGTGTTTACTCTGCGAAGGGGAAACACTGTGTGCGTTTGCATGTGTGTGTGTTGTTTTCAGAGGATGATGGGGTGGTGGTGTTTACTAGAATTTGGTGGCAGCAGCTGAATGGGAGCTTGTTTAAGAAATGTCATAGACCGGTTTATCTGTATATAGCATCTGGAGAGGTTACCAGGGAAATGTCAAAATTCATTTAAAATGAATATTGACAGCAAGACGCAGGTCTTACTTGTGTTTTCTTTGTGAATTGAATGAGTGAAAAGAGATGTGCTGTTTCGACTTCTAGACTTATTTGAAAGAAACACAAGGTACTTGTGCCATAATGAAAGAATAAGCACTGAGTGAAGGGATCCCTAACCACTTTAGTATCCCCAGACAAGGCTCCATCCACGAGTTCTAGATACTGACAGTGCTCCACATATTGACCATTTGCACGTCACGTCTCGCTTTGTTTCATTGCGGCTGGACGGCAAAAATAATGCCATCCAGCATGTAAATTAATGGACATTTATGCAAAATAATGAAAAATGTTCCCTTGGTGAACTTTAACTGAAGATTCCAACCATAAATATCTACTGCTGTGTAGACGTTAAATGTCAGTTTTATAAATATCTGCAAGTCATTTAAAAAAAAGCTTAAACTATTATATGTAACAGAGACACTTCATGGGCTAACGCTAATGCTCGCAATGGTCAAGTAAAAACATCATTAAAAACATTGCTGTGTCTTTATCTAATAAATCATGTAAGCCAAATACTCACTTTGAAGACAAACTTTCATCTGGCTCTTCTGGTTTGTCTTTTGAGTTTAGAAAACTTTATTTGGGTCTGAGTGCTAGGTGTGGGTTTTCAGGGTCAAGGAATCATATTATGATGGTAACTCTATCATGGAACTATTGCTTATAGATGTGGTTTGTGCTCTTTGAGTGCTTTCTGGTTTATCATTGTGAGAGCTAGAAAATGCTACCAGAAGCCACCTAAAGCACCCGGAGGGAAAAAAACTGCACCCA
This sequence comes from Cetoscarus ocellatus, assembly GCA_037902135.1. Classification (NCBI taxonomy): domain Eukaryota; kingdom Metazoa; phylum Chordata; class Actinopteri; order Labriformes; family Labridae; genus Cetoscarus; species Cetoscarus ocellatus. The sequence goes on from JBAMNC010000434.1 coordinate 1,845,622, forward strand.
ATTAGTGCAGTTAGAACAGCTGAATGTGTTCAGTTTAAACTTAAGTTGCAATGCCATCAATGCCTTCACACTAATGGCTCTAAATTATATTAAGGCTAAATTTTCCATTAAACATCCTATAGTTGCCTTAGTCTTGGGGAGTTAGAAAGAGATTAACAAAGAGGCAGAATCCATAGGGTGAATTACAAATGAAATCAAGATCGATACATTCTCAAGGAAACGCAGCTCTGGAGCACACATATGGTTGTGCAGTCTTGTTATTGACCTTGCAGGCCGATAGCACAGGTCGGCCACGTCTCCATCCATCTCCATCAGTCTCCATCAGTCTGGCCGCGCTCTATTCGTCCCAGCTGCTCTATTGTCCTCCAACAACCACATGACTCTGAATGACCTTCACACCCACTTTCCATCTGATAAAGCAGATGCACTAAAGACACATGGAGACCACAATGACAAGCTGTCAGTCTCTGAGCTGCCTCTGACAGACCCTGGATGAGACACCTTCTTATTCTTCTGCTGTCTGATAATAGAAGAGTCCTCTCAGCTGCCAAAGGTCCAAATAAGACCAGGAAAAGGACAAATTATCTCTCTTTGTGAAATGTGATCAGAAATATCCACATAATTTAAAATGAAAATCATCCAATGTGTCATAAGCTTTTGTAAGTGTCAGTAGAAGGAACAACATGAGCACATCACGTTGAAGCTAGCACAATCACAGCACTATCTCTTTCTTTTTTAATAATAAATGGCCTCGTGCTGTGGAGGAGAAATGTATTTTTGCTCTTGGATTTAATAGAAAAGGAAGTCATTGTTATTCAAAGAAGTGTTGAGCGTTGTATAATGTGTTATGTAATTCTTTTACCAACAGTATATAGGGAAATGTAAAATGGTTGATGATGTTTATGGCTCTCAACAAGCACCAATGGAGAGTAGAATTTCCATTCAGTGTGCCACGGGATGGCTAAATGTTTGTTCCAAACAGCCATGTACCAAAATATGAGGAGTTTTAGGCTCTGCAGAAATGACTGTTCACTGGCAGCCTAGGGGCCACATCAGGGCCGTCACAGCTTACCATCTGCCCCAAGAGTTTTATCAAATTCTGAAAATAGGAGGAGGAGGATTTTAATGCGGTTTTAAGGGTATCTTTTTGTCATTCTGTCCTTACAATTATTTACACAACCCCAAAACAATTGGGATTGAACATGTTTATCAGGAATGGCTTCATGTTTACGCTGTTTTTCAGAAATACACCTGTTAGTCAATAAAGTCGACCAAGAGTGAGTATTTCAGAGTAAAACCCAGAGATGGAAAACGTGACAGTCCCAGAATGAAGTGGCCAGGATAGCTTAGTAAACCTGGCAGCTATCTGAGTGATAGGGGCTGATCTATCATATAAGGCTAAGAATTGGGATTCAAATTGATGTGATTTTATTGATGCCCATAACATTTTTTATTCTGCCTTTGGATCTGATTCTTGAATGATTCCCTCATTGAGTCCTGTGTATTTTCTGTGTGGATAAAAGTCAGTCCACACAGGTTTACAGTGGCAACAACATCAAACTCATGGCACTTCTGATTTATTACTCTGCTTCATAGATAAATGCTTCTGCAAGCTACTGGTCTTTCAACTTTTGCTTGAAATCACACTGAAAAAGAAACTGGATACTAAGCAGTTGGCATCATTTGTGTAAATCTAAGGACATACAACAAGATTTTTTTGCCAGGTTTTTTTTTTACCATAATTCCACGCTGGGCAAAGTCTGTAGTAGTTGAGGACAGTCAGCATGGCTAGTTGTGTTTGCTTGTGAGGGGAACAGACTGAACTTGATCTTAGTCAGTCAATCAAACATGTTTTAGTTTTGTAAACCGAATCTGGACTGAGGTAGGTTGTGTGAACTGATTACTGACCCCACAGCAAACACGTGCTGCCAACACCAAATGAAAAAGAGAGGGTGGGACACAAGAAACCAACTGGTATGTTAGTTTGACAAATCATGTAATCTGTGATCCGTCATCAGGTTCAGTTGTTGTGTGTAATCCCAGTCTTTTCAGTTGTCATACAAAAATCTGCTGAAACCAGTCTGTTAGTGTGAACTCCTAGTCTTTTCATTGAAAGCTGTATTGTATATCTCAAGCTAAAAACTTAACAATTTTGACCAACTCTGTTTCCTGTGAGCCATGATCACATCTATACCTTTTTTGTTATGATTTTTGCAGACTGCCTCTGATGACAGTGTGACATTCTTCATTTGCAGACATCCAAAATGAAGGGGAAGGAATTAATAAGGGAATTGTTATTCATGAAGACTTAGCAATATTGACTCCTTGAGCTAGTTTCTATGATTCTCAATCAGTATCAGGTTTCAATTCCCATCCCTTGCTAAGATACAAAAAAGGATTAACTGAAGGTATGTTAATTTGAACAACATATTGTTATTTCACTTTATTATAAAATCTGAAACGTATGCCAAGGAAAAAACTGGCCCTTGAACAAATGTAGTTGATGATTTCTACACTACAGCAGTAACTGCAGCTTCTTCCTGCTGCCGCTCTGCTGTTCACTTGTCACTTGTGTAGTTGCGCTGACAGTGGCACATCATCATGCGGTTGCACACTAGCATACACACACTCACAGGGACCACCTTGGCCACTGTTTACTTTTATTGCAATAGCACACAGATAAGCCGAGATTGATATGGGCTAATATTAGTTGGTGTCCGTGTGACCATCATATGGAAAATATTAGTCAGTAAAGAATATTTAATTTCAGTTTTTTAAACAGAGCAAAGAAACCAAGCTGTAGGAGAGAAAGCACCCTTAAATGTTTGGAGAAAACTAGAGGGCACAAGGGGCGGCATGGTGGTGCAGCAGGTAGTGCACATGCCTCACAGCGAGAAGGTCGCCAGTTCAATCCCCGGGTTGCGTTTCTGTGTGCAGTTTGCATCTTCCTGTGCATGCATGGGTTCTCTCTGAGCACTCTGGTTTCCTCCCACAGACCAAAAACATGTTCATTAGGTTGATTGGCGACTCCAAATCGCCTTCGGTATGAGTGTGAGAATGAATGGTTGTCCTTCTTTCTATGTGGCCCTGCGATTGGCCAGTTCAGGGTGTACCCAGCCTCTCGCTCAGTGTACCCTTTGATAGGCTCCAGCCCTCCGCAACTCCAAGCAGTATAGATAAAGGATGGATGGACAGAGGGCACAAATCATGCCAATACGACTGAAACTTTGAATCATTTACATCTTTAGACCAGTCCAGAATCTGAATCTTTGGTCATGATCAACACCTGCTGTAATCTCTGTGGACATAGTTTTTTATCTTACAGGTCAGACAAGCTTCAGTCCACTAGCCTACTCAAAGTACACAAATACAACCACTCCACCTGCTTTACACCTTGTCACATTCTTGGCTTATACATCAGTGCCTCTGCCATTTGTCAAAGCAGAAGAAGACCCTCAGAACAGTCTGACACTTTGCACTAATTAAAACTCATCTTTGGTGGAGAGCGAGCAGACAGCACGGGCCATCTGGACCTGCCCATAAACTAAAGCCATCCGTCTCCAGCTGTCAGAAAACGGTCACCACCTCTCCTGTAAAAGGATCCAAAGGAGCGGCCATATACGATTTATTTGACAGGAGTGTGTTTGAGGGCAGACAGAAGAGTTTTATTGTCAGCTGTTTCATTTCCAGGAGTCTTTTAGGGAGCAGTTGTCTTGGTGGAAGGTTTATGGACGCTGCATCTGTCAGAGGAGATGGCGATGGATCGAGCTGCTGTCGCTGCACAGGTTATCTGGTGGTGAAGTATTTACTTTGAGTATTTAGTTTTTAGCTCTGGATGGTAATTGAACCAGCAGGAGGTACACCTTTTACTAATGTCTTACATCTCTTTCTCTTCATTTTACTGGTCACTGTAAATGCCATGCTCACTGGTAGGTCTGGACAATACAGCATTTTAGCATCTCAATTGCAACAGCTACAACAGCTACAATGTCAGATATGTGACTCAAAGTATGTAAATGGTAGATGGTAAGTGGATTTGAGCTTGTACAGCACTTTTCAAGACTTTCTGACTGCTCAAAGTACTTTTATACCACCGGTCATTCCCATGCACATGCATTCACTCCCACATCCACTCACTGATGAGAGTAATAATATGTAAGTTGTTGGTAACACATCGACACGCTCTCATGCAGGAGTTGGAGTAATTTTAGGTTAAGTGTCTTACCCGAGGACTCATTGACATGTGGCACTGAGAGCCAGGTCAGAACACTTGACCCTCTGATTAGCAGTTTAGCATTCCTCCAGTCAGAGCCACTGACACCTCAAATAGGTTATGCTGACATCTGTGTTTTTGTAAGGGAAACCAAAAACAATCTTCCTGCTTTCCTCATGGATTTCTGGGTGGAAAAAAGGTCTACTCAGGTTTTCAGGGTCAACAATTTCAAACGCATGGCACTCCTGATATCAAATGCTGGTCTGTGTAGACAAATGCTTCAGAATCTGTTGTTCCCATCCTTCATCACACAGACGCAGACTGTAGATATTGTTCACTTAGCATCGTACTGTATAAAACTGATCCACACTTGAGCCACGATTACTTTAACTCTTTTGTTGTCCCTTGTGCCGACTGCCTCTAACACAACTTGATCTCCTTGATTTGCAAGGCGTCCTGAGCTTAGTGAAGGAACTAATATGGGGATGGTTTTGCATAAACACAAATGATTCCTCTGGCTATTTGTTGATTCTAAACTAGAATTGGTGTACAGCCCGGACTTACACTCTTGAATATTATAATATTTCCAGGTTTTTTTTCTTTTCACTCCTGTAGTAACATCTATGTGTGTATAAGCACGTTTGTGTTTCTGTAACCACACTGTCGAGCACCGTGCAGCACATCAGTGGTGCTTACTTCAGCTTGGCTGCCACTCTTCCACAGCGCTAACTGGGGGTCGAGCTAATGGGATTATGTGGGTTGGAAGCCCTCATAAATGAAGTCCCCGGTGAGGAGCGAGGAGCCCCAGCTATCCTTTAACCCTCTTTAAAGCCTCGCCTTTCACAGTCGGTCACACGGCGCTGGCTCTGCTGCTCAGATTAAAGGAGCTGTACTGGGTGACATAACAAAGATGGTATGTCATATATGGTCATTATTTTTTCAGTGATTGTATCCAAAGCAGAGCGGCTCCATAGCTGTTTTTAAAGGAAACAAGGAGCACAAAGGGTTATGGGTTACAGTCCTTCAAGTAAGTCACATGTTAGACTTGGAGTTAACAGCTAATATTTAGTTTTTAGTTTTTTTGCTTTTACCCCAAAGAATAATTCAGACCTTTAAAATAAATGAGTGACCTTTGAAACATCTAAATGTGTGTATTGTTAAATGACTTGGTCTACCAGATTTGTTTTATCACCATCTTCAGAGAAGCTCCAGACCTGAGTGCAGAGGACTTGTTTAATGAATGCTGTAAGCTCAGAACTCAGAACAGCTGTATTTACTGCCATCATAGTTTGCTAATTTTCATGTGTCTGTGATTTTGTTTGTGTTTTGTCACAGAAATGTAAGCTCAGATGGAGCAGAGGCTCGCCGCAGACTGAGGGAATGTGAGGGACTGGTGGACGCCCTGCTGCACGCTCTCCAATCAGCCGTGGGGAAGAAAGACATGGACAACAAGGTGAGACACTGTGACTCACCTGATGAGAAGCAGTTTAGTCAATGCAGACGGTTCATACATCTGTACACCTGATTTGTTTTTTTGTCTTACTATTTTTGAGATTTAAATCTTTCTGTATTTTAACTCATTTGTCTTTTTGTCTGCTTAGTCTGTGGAGAACTGTGTTTGCATCATGAGGAACCTCTCCTACCACGTTCACAAAGAGGTGCCAGGGGCTGAAAAGTTCCAGGACCCGTCATCGCTTCAGGCTCCAGGATCAGCAGGACCACAGAGGAAGAAAAAGGACGACGCCGGCTGCTTTGGAGGCAAAAAGGCCAAAGGTGAGGAGGAGGAAAGAGGGACATAGATTCAATTAAGTTACTTCCAGCGTTGTTTCTTGTGAGTACAGAGACATCAGTAACAAGCTGGAACTTCTGTCATTTTCTGAATTAAATATTTTTGATGTAAAATAATTGGCAGAATGCTGAGCAACAGTTTTATTGGGATGTTTTAAATGATGTATTATTAATGACATGTTGTTTATTATGAGCGCTGGGTTCATACAAACCTCTTTAACAATCACTCTTAAGCGCAGAGGATTAGTGTTTCTGCCACATTTTCTGCATACACACAGACAATCCATGTTTTAGACATATCAAGACGAGGCTTATAATATCATAGACAAATAAACTTTCTTGTATCTTGTATAGAGTAAGAGGGCAGTGTTTCTCAACATCTTCTATCCTCTGCTTAACAAGAAATACTGACCCAAATTTTAAAAGTTGCAGCGTAGACCTGAAATTACATGACATCTGATTAAACAATAAGATGGGACAAAACAAGCAGCTTTTTAAAAGTGCATATTCTTGTTGTTGGGCACCAACCTCCTACCTCCATTCTTTACGATTTTCTTAATTTTTTCAATAAACTGTGCTGTTGGTCATCTTCCATATAAGCGAGTAGGGTTTTTCAACTTTTTAACAAATCAAAGTACAAAATTTAATCTGCATTCAGGACAATGCAATATTCATTCACTACAGATTGTTTTTTTAATTTCCTGAAAAGTAGCAATTTTGGACGTAGGTTTGTGCCCGAAAGCGACGATATTCAACACTAGAGGGGAATTTATATCAGCGATTGCTATGTGCTGTCTTCTTGACAGCTAGTTTCTAAACTCTTGTCTCTTAGGAAAACACTAAATATATTGAATAATGCATACAGTCAGTAAGGCTGCCTTAATACAAGTCAAATGAAGAGAAATTTTTCAATTTCATCAATCTCAGGAATAAACAAACTGTAATTATTCCATACAAAAACACTGTGACGTTTAAATAGATGCTCACCATTCAAATGTACCTAACACAGGCAGTTATTTTCTTTATTATTATGGATTTAATTCATGCCAAGGACATTAAAACAAACTGTATTCATAGATTATTTCATGTTGAGTCAAACAGAAGTGACCTCGTCCCATACATGCTGGAATGCAGCCATGGCCTTTCTAGTTCAAAGATGCCCTGTGAGGTCAAGCATTTATGGTTAATCTCCACTCTGTTCACAGTGATAGTGTTAAAATTACAAAATTCACTTTTCATCAGAGGCAGCAGCTAACAAAGTACATCATACCCAAGTTACAATAAATGAGTAGTTTTAGTGAACCTTTATTTTTTATATTATGTAGACATTCTTGTACTTCCTTTACCCTCTAGTTTTTTTTATCAATACTTTATCTTTTTACTTAAGCAGTTGCTCAGAGAGGGATTGTGATTAGCTGTATTTATTTTAGTATCTGGCCAATAAATGTTTTTGATTATTTTTATTGTCACAATATCAGAGTTAATAGAGTTTTTAATACCGAATGGGTCATAAAACGGGGTTTCCACAGGGGTTGCACACATTTGGAAACTGACACTTTCGTAACAACATCAATAAAAAAAAAACTTTGATAACTCTAACTACCACTGCACATGGATGACAAAGTTTGTAAATAAAGAGGTAATTAATAAGTCAGTGTAATTTTTGATTATTCAGTTGGGCATGTAGCTCTTAATTTTTCATGTGTAGAATCATTCCTATGATATTTATTACATCTAAGGTTTTTAGCAATTTTTTACCTTAAAAGTTTTAATATAAAATATTATTTGGATACCTTTTTAAACGGCTGTGGCTGCATCTCAAGGCATATGATTAATTTAATCATTTTCATAAATTCAATTATATTTAATAATCAATTAGTCCTCAGTAATCATGATCGTCATATCAATCAGTGTGATTGAGAAAATAGTTTTTCTATGATCAAGCAGCCCTAATCCAGGTCACTACCCTGTTACATACAGAAAAAATAAGTGGTCGACTCCTCATACTTCAGCTGTTGTTGTTTTTGCACAACAGAGAAAAGCGTGCTTTAAATATTCAGAAGTTTTTAATTTAATTGAAGTAGATTCATAGGGTACTACTTTAACTTGTAATAGAGTAACATTTTTCAAAGTTATTTTACTTTACTTAAGTGAACTGTTCTTGCACTTTCTCCACTCCTCCACATGATCATGTAAAAACCATTAAATGGTATAAATGAGTCTGGAACTCAAGAACACAACTTAAATTTACTAATTATCATGTCAAAATGCAGTTGAAATAAATATAGTCATTCATGGCCACTTTGGTTTTACAGACTGTTTGCCACATTTTTCCCAGGCTCTCATTTGTGACTCTGTTAAAACAGCCCCCCAAACCACTTCAGGGTCCCATCAGTGAAGAGTCACAGCCATAGAGATTAGTACACTGCTACCTATTCAGATTTTTATGTCCAAGCAAAATGCCTTTGTGCAGTTAATGTCACCATAAAGTCTTGCTTTCAAGACAGCATTTATGTTGAAGCACTCTAATTGAAGCGTCTATTGTGTTAGTTTCTGCCCCATCAGGAGCTTTTTGTAGTTATTGACTCTTCCTAACAGATGTGCCATTTACACGCATGTTGTTAGCAATATCTTAATCAGCATCCTCACAGACTGTTGGCTAAATGGCGCTGTTATCTCCCTGCTGTACAACAGTAATGGCTGCCATTAATCAGTCAGCCAATGAGGTGTGCATACGAGCCAGTGACCCCCGACACCTAACGACTCTATGGAGAATCCCTTTAGAGCAGGGGTCAGGGAAACACAGAAGCACACATGTTTACATATTTGTAAAGACAATTAACCACAAGGATACTTTCAAACACACACAAACACACACATATTGAATAATAAGTTTTGTTTAGCTGCTGCAGACCCTGAAGGTGGTCTGCAGAGAACGAGGCTCAGGTACAGAAACACTAAACACAGCTATAAAAGATCACAAAGAAGGATAGTTAAACAGCACTGTGGGCAATATACTCTATCATTTTTTTAATTAACAAGGCTAAGTTTGGCCTCCTCCTCATTCTGTTGTCATCAGGGATTGTAAAGTATGGAGTGTTAGGAGTATGTTGATACGTCTATTTATTTAGATAAAGTCTATAATAATATTGTTTCACTGAAATAGTCTATGTTGGTGTTGATTTGTAAAAAAAGGGATGACAGGCCTTATGCCAAGTAAAAATATAATTAACAGTAACCACTAACAGTCATTTGTTTGTTAAACGAAAGATAATATGTTGGGACTGAATAAAGAATTATAAAATACTTATTGTTATTATAGGAGCATTTATATTTTAGTTAAACTTAAATTAACAAATTAATTAAAAAAAAAGTCTGGATATAAATGAGAAAATCAACACAGACTAATTACACTCTGATATCATTTGTCACTGATGATACAGCTGTCAACAGAAGCTTATTTACTTGATGAAGATCTTGCAAAAAATCCCCCACTCTTTGCTTTCCGGGTATTTTATCCAGAGAGTGCCATCAGCACCATCTGGCTAAGATCAATGAGGAATTTAAGATTGAAGTATAATGTGAGAGATCTCATAGGCTAAATGATTTAGTATAACTCAAGCATGAACTTCAATGGTAACCATCTGGAAATAAGACTACACAGTAGCTACATCCATAATGCATTTTCCTCAAATTATTAATGCAAATTAGTGGGACTAATTGATCACAGCATCTTTGATTAATTGTGATAATCATTTTCTCACGGCTGACTGCACTAAATATATACTGAAAACAAAAAATGATAGTGGAACCAGTTTGATACCACAGCAACAAAACTGAAGTCCAAGACAGTCTCTTTTCAGTTATTCCATCCATCATCTACTCTGATATTCCAGTTGGAGCCCCTCCCAGCTTGCTTCAGGTTAAAGGCAGGGCACATCCTGGACAGGTCACCAGCTAATCACGGGGCTGACATATAGATACTCGCTCTCCTGGGCTATTTAGAGACACCATCAAACCTAACAAGCATGATTTTGGTCCTTTGGAGGAGAAAGCCCACACATGCACATGGAGAAATACAAACTCCACACAGGGGAGGTCTTGACTGAGATTCAAATCAGCACCAATCTTGCTACGATGACACAGTATTACCCACTGAGGCGCTGTGCAGCTGTTGGGGAATTGTTTCTTATCTTAAGATAAATAGCAGGACAGTGTTTAAATGACAAAGTTGGCCTCATTTGGATGGAACTGGTCAGGAGTGAGGGAAATCCTCTTAATGTTGGCAACATACTTTTGACATTTTAAAAGTGCTCTCTCTCTCTGTTTGGTAAGAAATATAGCTGAAAACCACGAGGTGTCTTAGATGCCACTAAATGATCAAATAATGAAGATTTTTATCCCTTTTGCACACATTGTTGTAAAGAGTAAATAAAAAATGACAATGTTAATATACAGAATTGTTGCTAATATTGTTCAAAACTGCTCTGTTTGAGTTTGACAGCAAAATTTCATGTCTGTAAAATACCTTTTTTTGTCTATGACATCCATTATTAATAATTCAATTCAGAAGACATATTGGATTTTGTCTGCAACTTTTAATCATAAAATAAGCCCTTTATTGGGTATCTAGGGCTGCTGTTTGTTGCCATGGTACCAAACAGGTATATGTGTTGCTTGATTTTTATGAGAGCTGTAACAGCAGTTTGAAAATCATTTTTATAACCAACAAACAGAGGTATTCTATAAACTATCATCTATCTGAAATGAAGTATTAAGATGTGATTTTGCTCTTTATCACCCATGCTGACTATACAGTACCTAAATATGCTTTAAGCTGCTCAAGCTTTGTTAAATTAGTCTGACTCTGATTTTTATTTATTTCTCTCGAGCACGCTGCTGGTTGTCCCTTGTGGATGTTTTAATGAAGCACTTTCACATTTATGCTGCCAGTTCTTATGTTTGTGCTTAACTCTGACTGTATCCTGCCCTCTGAGAGCAGGTTCCTCTTTACTCTTGGTCCTCTTTTATTTCTTTTTCTTTTTTTCCCCACTATCTTCAAATTCTTTTTGTATTATATCCTACATTTATCTGTCATCTTGACTTCCTTCCTGCCCTCTTCCCCTCTTTTTAAAAGCACCATACTGATGCCAAATCTTTGAACACACTTCCTCGAGCAGAACCTGCTCCTCCTGACTGCTAATGGCTCCATAACCGTCCTCTTTTCAATCTCAAAAGTTCTTTCCTTTGCCCTCTCCTTTTCCGCCTCCTCTTCTCCCTGTCACCGTCTCTTTTCAGTATGCAATGACTTTTTTTGTATGAACTGTTAACACCTACTCGACAGCCTCTTGACACTTGCCTTTTTCACCATGCTCTTTTTCTCTCCTCTCCCCGCTTTGTGTTTTTTTGGCATTGCTGCTGCCTCCTTGGCTAACTATAGAGGAATGGTTTAATCAAGGTGAGTGCCCCCTTTAGGTCTACACTTCCCCTTTGTCATCCTCCCTCTTCCTCCTCATTTTTCCTTCCCTTTGGCTGTAGAAAATAGAAGTAGTTTCAGGGGACCTATTAAAAGCCTTAGAAATTTTTAAAGGAGTTCAGAAAATTAGGATGTTTCATTCATTTCACACAATTCCCCCACCATACAAACCCCCTTACCTATCCGTAGTAGTGCACTGAGTATTATAGTCCATCCCTTACAGTCTGTATGTTACATTAGAGAACGTTGTGTACTGCTCTTAAGCTTTGGCAAAATAAATAAAGGCAGCACTGGCTAAACAGGTGAGTCCATCTGTGTCCATTTGTTTTGTTAACAGAGCTTGACTGATCCAAGATTTCATATTAAAACTCTAAATTTGTTATTTAGAAATCTGTTTGCTGGACTGTTTGTGTTACAGAGGTGCACAGCCTCTAGGTATAAAGATAATTCTGCACAGAAACTTCGATCATCTATTATTTTGGCATGATTTTTATCCTTCAGCTCTTTGCTTGATAAAAAACAGTCAAGCTCTGTTTAGATACACGTTTGTGTGTGAGTGCTTTACGTTACACGTACAATTGACACAGAAGTTATGTGTGAACATTTTTCACAGAGGGCTTCATACAGAAAGATACAAAGATGGCGGGGCCACATTATTTCTTGGTTTTAGTGTCATATAGTTCAGGATTATGGGTTGGCCAATCAGATGTCACAGGGCCTGGTCAGTCCTTGTGACCACTTGGTTGGAATTATCTTAGAATAAGAAAAATGCTTTTCGCATCAGAGAGGGGAGACACTGAGGCTATGTCCACACGTAGGCAGGTATCTTTAAAAACCGAGGTTTTTCCCTGTGCATTTTGTTCTTTTACCTTCTGAAGAAGTTTGAAAACACTGTTTTTAGTATCTCTGTGTTGACAGAGAAAACAGAACTTTGAACCTAAAACTTCACACTCTGTGCTGACCCCTCTGAGGGGTGATGCCACTCTGTGCATCATGTTGCTGGATGAAAACTCTCTGGCGATACAAACATTTTGGACAAGACCCAGTATTACTGATTCACAATTGCCTGTGTTGACTGACCCATGGCTGCGAGCTCTTTGGATTCTGTGAGCATAACAATCATTGAAACCAACGAGGGTACCCACAAAAGTGTTAAATAACAGGATTGAATCAAAATTATAAACCGTAACACCAGTCAGACATGGTGGTAGGAACAGATATGAAAATGAAACTGCTTTTTGCAAAGAAATTGCAAACAAGGTGCAGATCATGGACATAGTTACGAGGTAATAACAGCTTTTTTTTTTTTTTTTTAACTTTTTTTTATAAAGTGCACTGTGTGGTCAGGGATAGTTTTAAAAACAGAGGAGGACAACCTTCATTTAAAAATAAATAAATAACTTCTTTGTGAGGACATAGCCTGACAGATCAACTTTATATTCAGACAAAAAACAAGGGCAAAACGCAAAACAGCCAAATATCTGTAAGTGTTGGTGCTCACAGATGATTAAAGATGATTAGCTAAGCGTGCTTTGTTAATCCTGATACAGAGCAGATAGTGAAGAAAACAATTATGATTTGTGATATTTGTTGTCATAAACCATCTGTCTTCATTCATCAAGAAACAACTTCAATATATAATGTGAGCTATATTTAGTTGCTTTTTTTGGGTATGTTGTAGGTTGAATAAAAGTGGACTATGGGCGGCATTTGACCCCCAAGCCATAGTCTGGACACCCCCCATGTAAAGGATGGCAATATCCAGGACTTTGTAACCAGCTGGTTATCCTATTCTTAGAAACAGAGAAATAACCTTGCACATGAGAAGTTTTCTTTGTTGTATCCAATTAAGAAAAAAGCTCTTCAAAAACTGAAAAAGTTGCTTGAGACAGTTGCTGATAATTGTTTCACTAAATAAATCTTATGCTGTTTCTGGTAATAAAATATTCCTCCTGTCATATATTTATACGAGTTAAGTGTTTCCATCTCATCAAATTGCTTGCCTAGCTATAGCCTACTCTATTGACCATCATCTTTTTTGATGCACACTTAGCAGCACATATTAGTTTTAGTTTAGTTTTTAGTTTTTTTAAGCTATCAAACAAAAATAGGTACCCTGAATATGAAGGTGATAGGAGGCAAACTTTCAGCTATGTCCTCCTGTTGAGGCCTGATGTTGAATGATAACATTTGATGGTAAGCTAGTTTGCTCCATAACTAGAATACACAGAAAACAACCCCAAATTATTGCTTGCTAGCTCCCCCCATATTTAACAAAACGTGAAACATAAAACCTCAGATGATAGCTAGCTAAGGTTGTCTTTATATTTAACATACAGTCCGCCAGAGAACACCCTTAGCTAAACACTTGGTAGTTACCTTCATATTAAGTGTATTTGACACAAAAGCCAGCTAAGTACTACATAGTTACCTCAATAACTAGCATAGTTAGCATACACTAAGACAGAAAGCAAACTTAATTTTCTGTCCTATTTACAGAAATAATAGCAATACCTATAGACTTATAGATGTTAACCTGTATAAAGAGGTGCTAACAATGCTAACATTAGCCACTCCACTCTTTATATTGACAGCAAATGTTATGTCAGGTTGCATACTGTTGTTGTATTTAGCCACATTCAAGCAACAATTTACTGCTTTTTGGTTTGCTTCCCTTGTTTGGTCTTTGATTGCTTTGGATGGCTTTCACACCTATTTTCAGGTGTGCAAGAGTTCAGTTTTTGGTCTGCACCAGAGTTTGTCTGAGCTTTAAAATCAATTGAACTTTCCAAAAAGCAAACCAGACTTCTTTTGGTCCGTACCAAATGTGATCCATGTTAAGGTAACCTTAATTAAGCTTTTTAATCTGCGTTAACCTGATTCATAATGTTGACTCAGATTTAGTTTTGGTCAGTATAGAAGAAGGCAAAGAGATTGAACAAAGCTTATCTTATGTCTCTTTACCAACCATGTTTAAGTGCAAATCATCAGTCAAATCAACCATGGGGCTATAATCAGAGAAGATGAGTGAATACAAAAATGTACCTCCTTACCCTGTGTCTGGGCCAAGATATAAATCATTCATACCAGAAAAGCTTTAGCATGTTTTTTTCTGTTAAACTTTTTAAACAGGTTTAAATGTGGCTCCCAAGCTTATTCAGACAGCTACAAGTGGACACTTGAGAACCTGCAATTGTTGGCACTCTCACGATTTACTTCAATCCTAAAGTTCCTGCTTGACTTCATACCACAGAGCGCAACACCAACTAGTTTATATCTATCATACTGCCACTCATGATCCTCAATTATTTATCAAGGCAACTGTAACATCTGTTTGTTCCCTGAAGGTACTGCAGAGACACCAAATATGATTTCCGTCTAGCTGAGGAGTCAGACTTGATGTCTCTGTTTCTCTGTCCTGTCCCTTGGGCAATTTCATGTGCATGTGAAATGACCATTAGCAAACTGAGCTGGTATCATCCACACCCTTCTCATGATCATTTCCCGTCTTCAACTGCATTATTTAGGAGGGTTTTCCCACTCAGGAAGCTCTACTGTTAAAGTTTAAAGTGTATGTATGTGATTGTCAAAGGAGGTACTTGAAGTAATGAATGTTTGTATAGTATTGTGTTATTATTTTTGATGTATTAGGGTCATTTGTGCAAATATATAAATGCAATCAGAACTTTGTTGTGTTTGTTTACATATCATACCCATAGCACTATGTGTCATGTGTACATCCAAACATTCATGCTTTATGTGGTTGGTTTGTTAGCTTGGGTTAGACTGATAAGCCAATATAAGGCTGTTTTAAGATTTTGATTTTGCAGCTGTAATTAAATACATGAAATTGGCTTAATGAAATACAGTGTATTTTAGATATTCAGTACTTCAATCTTCGCACCAGCCTTCCTGCATCTTATCAGTTTAACCCTGGTGTCAACAACATTGTATATATGACACAGCCGTCTCTGCACATTACTCTGACATTCTCCTTCCTCCTCTCTTCTCCATCCAGGCAGGAAAAACGGTGAGAACGACAAAAACTACGACACATTGGATCTGCCCAAGCGCGCAGAGCCATCTAAAGGTAGGCCTCGACTGCAAGTAAAAAGACTGTCCTACCTAGAAGTTCCCACAGTTGGATTTTTGGAGAACCATGCCGATGTAGCTCTAAATGTTAGCTGTTTGTTTTGAGGCAGGTCAGTTGGGTCGGTCAACAAAAATGTTTGATGGAGAAAGAGTCGGTCTGGTGATTAAGCTTTGTTTGGTGGTTTCACGCCCTTATTGTGACAGTCTTTGTTAGGAGCTTATGAGAGCTTCAACTCTGTAAGCTGTACTTTTGTTAAACTGTTACAATGTGCTGGAGCACAAAAGGCAACACAAAGGCAGCCTGTTTTTGTGAACAGAGCTCTATCAAGTTTTATATAATGGACATTCATTGTCGGGTCTGTTTTATTGTACTTTGCCATAATTCACGGGTGGCAAGAGAGCCTGGGACTGGAAGATATGGAATCATCTATCTCAGAAAAGCACAGAGTTTAAAGATAAAAGGCAGCCTTGGACAACCCATTGATGGAGTGAGTGTTTAATGAACAGAAAATCAGTAATTGAGTTGAGAATTCATCAATCATTTGAGCTGTTTATCAAGCAGAAGTACCAAATCATTTTTGTTTTAGAGTATGCAGTCACATGTGCTGTTTTACTTTGTTTTATGCAATGATCTACAGGTGTTTCCTGTTCGTATAAAAACAAACAACTAATGTGGTCAGTCATAAGCTCTTAACTCTGCTGTTGAAGAAGATGATTAATGTAAGCTTTCAGTTTTATACCGCTACATACGATAGAAAAAATATTTCACTCGTCTATCTGGGCAAAACGTGTCGGAGGTGGAGTGAAAACAGTTTTGCCATTGATAAATGCTTTTTTTTTTTCATTTAAAAAAGCAATGCAGTCCAGATCTGATAAAACTGCTTTAATGGACTCTGATTGGGCAGTGCCTCTTCAGACTGAGCTCAATGATTTTGATGGATTACAGACACTGAATCAGGTGGATCCAGCTACACAGCAAGGTTAGGCTCTAGGCACTTTGGACCCTTTAAATCACTGAAAACACTAAGTTCTTACCAAAAATTCACATTAGTGATGCTGTAATAGTGAAGGATTCATGCATATATTCATGATAACTCCATACTGAAGTGTTACCAATAAATTTAGGTGATGATAGAAATTTTGTTTGTCAGTATCTTAACAGGAGTTGGTGGTAGGTCCTGAGGCAATACCAACTAAGAACTACTACTTTATATGAATTTCTGATTGTAATTGGTGAAGGAAGCTCATTAGAAGATAGAGAAAGGTATAGCTTCTGTAGTCAGAGAAAAAGTTGAATGAAAAGGTAGAGTCTAGAGCTGATAAAATAAAAATGATATTGGAATATTTTTCAGTATGAAGTCTCTCATTGACATGGATGCTCTCTGCCCAGTTCACAGTGCCTTTAAGCATAAGCTCCTCAATGAGGCTCAATCATATCTACACCTCAAGACATTCATAATAATTCTGTTAGACTTGGACGAGGGCTTTGATGCGTGTGACACAGAGCGTGCCACCATATGCACACAAAGGCATAGACTCTCACTCACAGCTTAATATTACACCTCTTAAACTACCTCTGCAGCATTCTCAGTGGAGCGGAAATCTCACAGGGAGTACATATTACAGCTTAAAACAGCAGTGTAACTGAGGTCTTTAAGGTGTGACACCACTGTATCTATGTTTAGCGTTATATGTACCTTATATATTTTTAGCATACACAGTCACTCTGCATGGTCTGGTGCCAAGTCCACTGATGGTTATATCAGACAGACTTTTACTGTAAATAGTTAAAGGTCCCATGTCTTGATGTGTTTAACTGTTTACATCATGCCTTGGGTGTCTTTTAAGCAAGGATATGAGTTAAGTTGAGTAAAAAATAAAAATGTAATCTCTGTAGAGGATCAGATGCAGCTCTTTTTCCCTCCCCTTTGGAAATGATCTGATCTAAGGGGGCAAAGACGTTACATGAATGAGCTCTGCGCTGATTAGCTGCTTGAACAATGTCCGATGGGAGGAGGGGAGGAGGGGTTGCAGGCCACAGAGCAGACTTTCACAACAGTAATGGAGTCTGCCTGTGTTGAGCTGAAAACCCACATGTAGGTGGAGACTGTATAGCTATGACACCATAAACCCTAAGAAGTAAAAACAGAGCATTGAGGAGCATTGCCTTAAAAGAGGCATATCACATTTCTCTGTGAACTGAAAGTTTACTAAAAGCTGTCATGTTCTTCTGCTCTACAAGACCCTTCAACAACATTAAAAGCAAAAAAAAAAAATTTGCAGGACATGGAACCTGAATGAGAGTCTGCTGTTTTGGTTTCTATCAAACACACAAATGGCAGTGCGACATGCTTTGAGTGTTGTGAATGACATTGCAGATCCTGCGATGTGGCTGTTGTGCATGTTCACAGTGCAGTTGAGATGCTGAAATTATATGATGTTCAGCCTTAATAGAATCAATCTTGATGGACTGAAATGAAATAAAACCAAGCGATGGCGGAGCTTTCCATTTCCCTTGCAGCACATATCCTCATACTGCCGAACGATAAACAAGCCCACAGGCTTTTCTGGAGTATCAGCTGCCTTGTCTTGACCTCTTTTTTCAACAGAATAGTGTTGCTGAAATTGTGTCAGCCTTACACAAAAAAACTTGATAGAAAGGAAAGTTTTACTGCTATTTGAAAAATAAACTGAATGCACTGCTGTTGGGTCATGGAGTTTAAGGAAGCCTGCTTTTATTGACCACATTCAGAGATTAGAAACTGTTTCCCCTCCTCTCTGCTCAACAACTGTTGTGTAACATGTGATCAGGTAACCTGACCTGCTCTGCAAATGGATGGATGAAGAGTTCAGCCTCATCCCCAGACTCTGCAACTGGTTCTGGCAGCCATGTGTGACTAATAGCGTGTGCATGTGCACTCATTCCCTCTTTGCTTTCTGCTTTTTTGGCTCTGACAGGCAGTTGTAGCAGTCATAAAAACAAATTAGTATGCAGCACACACACCAGTGCATGCAGACGCTGATAGAATTTGGATTTGTGTGCTTGTGTAATACCTTCCTTCCTCTTTGGAAAGGTGTCCATCAGTCTAGAGACTTGTTACACACACTTATGTGGTGTTTACACATCAGTGCCTTCATCATCGTCTAGTAGCAGCCACTCAAAGTCAATACCACTTCCTGTTTGACTGGTAATTAGCCACATTAGCACAGCAAACTGAGCCCTCATTAAACTAGATCACGATTAATTGCAGTGCTTTTCCGAGCCAATTTTGCTTTTTATCAAACCTAGAGTGAGGGGAGGCACATGAGCTTCAAGCATGCTAATTAATATTTTCCACTCACTGGGTTTTGGTGGGTAAAAGCCAATCTGGCATGCATCAACTCTCCATCCGTAGTGGTAACAATTGTGGTGCGACTTTGTTACACAATGCTCTGACAACACCCTTCGGAGATTTGAATCCTGAGAAAGCAATTATTGTTAGAGGCCTAAATGTCACGCACAAACGAAATCTGAATGTGGAACCGTGTTGGAGAGAGAGAACATTCTGCATTTTCTTGCTCGCAGCCAGACAAATCATATTTGACGTTTATGAGCCCAACACAGAGGCGAGTAACAACAGTGAGGGGCACGGATAATCAGCTTAATCACTCAAGCAAAACCCACTTTGACTTGTGGGATGTATTTATCAGTTCTTTTTCTCTTCAGGGAATCCTAAAGGTAATAGCACTTGGATTGGAGAGACAATAAAAGTCATCTGTGTGTCTTGATTGTTTACCTAAGAAAAAATATGTTTGTGTAGGCTCAGGATTACACTCCACCTCCTGCACCCGCTCAGCCTATGATCCTGAGTGCAAAGATAGAGATAGAGGTGGAGAGTAGCTGTGATCTGGCAGTGAAGGTGAGCAGAGATATGGGAGATTACATGTGTAGCCTGATCCTGATCTGATGTCAGACAGAGAGGCAGGTCAGAGCGGGCCGGACCTGGCATCGGGCAGTGATTAATCTTTTTGTTTGTGTGTGGAGGTGTGTGTGTGCGAGAGAGTTGGAAAAGAAAGAGAGGGAGAAAGAGGAGGGAGAAGTTGGCCCCAACAGGTGTAGAAAGTATACACATCACAGTCAGTGCAAGTGAGTGGGGTTCAAGGCACTGAGTGGCAAGAAGCATAGATTGACGAATACAGGAGAATTACTAGAAAAGCACTCCGAGAGCGCAGACCTCCGGCAAGCAGCTCAGTTACGGCAGTGGCTTTCCCGCTCCGATTGGGCAGCTGAGTGTCCGCTAATGTCTGTCCATGTGGAGAATGCTGCGTTCCATTTACATCAGAACTGGGAAGAGGGGAGTGTGAATGACATGATTTCTGGGTTATCAGCGTTCCAGTTACAAAGTCGGAAAAACGTGCCGATCTACCAGGCTATTGTTAGCTGTTGTGTCAGCAGAACTCCTCCTCTGGCATTGCAAGGGAAGCTGGGAAATGAAGTGACATAGGCTTCAAAAATGTTGATGTCAGTTTGCAAATACACTACAATTCCCATAATGACAGAAATGAACGGGATTTCATTATAAACTTCAGTGTTTCTTTGTGACGTCAATCTGGATCAGATCAGCACCAAAATGTAATGGCTTGTTTCTTGGACCAAACCACACCTCTGGTAAAATTTTCATGTAAATCCATCCAGTAGTTTTTGCGTAATCTTACTAACAGACAAACAGACAAACTAACAGACAGACCCTGGCAAAAACATAACATCCTTGGTGGAGGTAACAAGGCACTGAGGACAAGAGATTATGTTTTATAGCCTTCATGAAATCCAGAAGTCCAATTTAATTGCTGGTTTGACAATAAACGATTTAAAAAATAGTCAAGTCCTCAGATTTTACCAGAGCTTGACAAAATAATTAAATCAGTATGACTTCCATTTAGCCAATTTTGGACATTGTATTTGCATATTTTTCATGATCACATTGTCAGTGTGGACCTAAAAATTTTAATGAATGGCAAAACAAGGGAATTAACTAATCTAAAAATATAAGTGTTGGTATAGTACATACATCCCAACTTGACTCACTTATTAAAAGATCACCAAGATGGTGTCCAGCCACTGTGCTGATTTACATGCAAGTTTGTGGACTTACTATTGGGCACTCACATCAGGGCCCTTACCAACTTGTGAATTTCACAGTGGGACAGCCCTGTGCACCCATAGTCTTACTGGTTGCCCCAAAGTCTTTGAATCTGTGAGTGTCCTGTATGAGATTCAGCCACAGAGACTAGAAACCTAACTTAAATAGCCAAGCCTCCACAATTGTAAAAACTTTAAAAAATTAGACTTTAAATGTCTGAAATGAATTACCCCTTCTGCTTGTTTTAAGCTTGTTTTGCAAGTTCCTTATTTTTCTTAATTTGCTGTTCAGGGTAAGGTTGTGGGCATGCTGTCCATCCTAATGATTATTTGGTACTCTTATTCCAGCAGAAAGATTTCCTGTTACAAAGACTTAAAAGTAAAAGAAGTCCAGACTAACTGGCAGTGCATTATCCACGCCACCAAGAACACAAGAGTGGGAGAGAGAAAGCTCTCACAAAAGTAATTAAGAAGTGAGAAAAGACGTATTTCATTAAAGAGCTGGTGAGTGCAGCAGCAGACCCTCAGATGATGAAACATTTTCCGAGCAGTTAATTGAAACCACGGTGTAAACCTTTCAATTGGAGAAAGGTCTTGTGAGGGGAGGAAAAGGAGGGCGAGAAGAAGAGAAGTTAAGGTTTAAAAGAAGTGAGTCAAAAGCAAAACTGTCAGATTTTCTCTCCTGTTTGGGGTTTGATCCAGCATAAGTGAGAGGCTGAGTAAATGCAGAGATGTTGGCTGTCCATAGAGAGGCACGTATCTTCTACATTAATTAGTCTTTACTTGACAGCCTTCATCCTGTTCACTCCTCTCCTGCTCTTAAACACTTGTCTCTCTTCAGTGTTTTGTCATGGCGCTGTCACGATGTAGGGGGAAGAAAAGATCCTCTCTGGTTGAGAGTTTTCAATGAGCCTCAGCAAACGCAAGTACACGAGGATGTGTTCAGTTCCAGGTAGAACCAAAAAAGAGCTATTCGATGATGACAGATGAGAAAATTGGATCCTGCCTCACCTTGATGTATACAGTGAAAGCTTATTGAGATGTTCACATGTCAAGGCAGCCTATTTGTGTGCTTCATTTATTAAAAGACGTACAATTCAAATTAGACCTTTGGTCAGGATTCAGTGCTAATGCAAAGTCAGTGCACTATCACAAGGACACACTTTTTTACATAGAGAACACTGGTATTTGCACACACAGACAGGTTTTACACATGCACCACGGAGACTACTAACAAAATTCCACAATTCAACATCAAGCAGAGATTTCTGAGTAACAAAGTGAGCTCAGTGTGAGACACTTGGGGCACTTGCACTGTCCACGTAGTCAAACATATTCAGTGGATAGTGATCCAGGGTGGACACCTTTAGCCTTTTGCTTACTTCAACATGGAAATAGCAAAACAGCTGCATTGCAATGGGAAAAGAAGTAACTGAGTGACTTTGAAATTGTCTTGGTTGTTGCTGCATGCAGGCCGGTCTGAGTAGTTCAGAAACTGCTGATCTGCTCTAGGGTTTACAGATAATGGTTAGAAAAAGAGAAAATATCCAGTGAGCGGCAATTCTCAGTGCAAAAATGCCTGGTTGATGATGTCAGAAAGAGTGGCCAGAGTAGTTCAGGATGATAAAAAAGCAACAGTTACGTGACTAATCACTTGTTACAATCAAACAGGGGGCTGTAAAGGAGGAAAAGATGGGGTCTATGACTGAGAGGGGGCCCTAAAAGAATAACTTGGCTGTAATAATTAAAAGTGGTCTGTTGCTATTCGTTAATCACTTTGCCTTACAGATTCTTCGCTTGAGAAACAGTGCAGAGCTGGTTTGGGATAGGGCCCATTCTGGTATCTTTACATGGGTCCCAAAATTTCTGGCAGTACCCCTGCAACGAATGCATGCAGAAAACCCCACTGCATGCCACTCCTGTCAAATAAGAGCAGGAAACTGAAGATTTAGTTCATACATGCATATCAAATTGGACAATATGATTGGGAAAGTGTTTCCTGGTCTCCATCTCTGCCGTCACACTCAGATGGTAGGGTCAAAATTTGGCATGAGCAACATGAAAGCATGGCTTCATCCTGTCTTGTATCAACAGTTCAGGCTGACTGTGTTGTAATGGTGCAGGGAATTTGTTCTTGGCACACTTTTGGCCCCTTAATTTCAATTGAGCATTGTTTAAATGCTACAGCCTGCCTTAGTATTGTTGCTGACCATTCTTATTATTCGTCTTTTTATTTGTACATGAAACAATGACATGAAATTATGAAGGAGAGCAGCCTAAAACCCTACTAGGGGCTTGTAAAGTGGCATTTTCCAGATACAATTATGAATTGAAATAATTACTGCAGTAAATTCATAATGTACACACCATAAAACATCTGCAGCATGAGCCAGAAATGTAAATTATGAGGCAGCAAATCATCAAGATTCAAGATTCAAAGTGTTTATTGTCATTTGCACATTGAGGAACATGTTTCCCTGCACAGTGAAATTCCTACTCTGCTGTCCACAACGAATGCCAGACAAAAATAACAATAGATTCAAATAGCAGCACAAAAATACTAAATAATACTAAACAATAGCAGCAATAAAAGAAATACTGTCAAGATGTAAACAAGATCACTCAGTATTCATAAATTTTACAGACATGCTATATCACAAAATGTTGGTACCATGATACTGCAGACACAACAAAGGCTTTTTAAGAGTGTGTGCATGTGAGCTATTGTGGTGGAAACAATCTAAGAACATAAACAGATTTATCTAAAGGCAACAAAAAGCAACTCATCAGTTAGGTCAACAGATGAGTATGACTTTTAATTTATTCACCTGCATCATCAGGTAACCTGGATGTTCTCATGTCCTCCAGTTCCCATTGAGGTTTCTTCTGTTTATGATTCAAACCCATTCAGTCTTCATTAGCAGACATTTTTGTTGCATGTACACCTTGTTCATACAAGTGTCCTCATGTATCCAGAACAAACTGGGAGTCATAATCCCTAGAAAGATCGCCAGATTTTCTCACAGGGCAGTGGTTGTTTATCCGCTTTTGAGCCTCCCTGTAAACGGCTGATCCACACACTGTCTGACAGCACCGGCTATTTCAGTCCAGTCTATGCTCTTCTTTAGGCATCCAGACTTATTTGATGGACTCAGTGACATTTCTGTTCAGTATAAATGATACTTAATGTCACTTTAGTGACTAATAAATGCATCTCTGCTGTAATTATGACCTAAACTGCGTTATAAATTATCAACAACAGCAGTACTTCAGCTGTCAACAGAACTGAGAGACTTGTCCACGTATCTGCAAATGATATATAGAGCTGGTTAAATGAGTTACATGCAGCTTTGTCTGAAATTTGTGGAAATCATGAAACACTCAAACACAAATTTAGACTAGAAATAAAAAGTCATATTTGTTCAAAACAAACAATCCAATCCACCCTCTTTGAATCATAAATATCTGCACTTATTCATTTGTTAGCTTTAGAGCAATTTTTCCTGAGGGAATAAATACCTGTGAAAAATATTAAACCCATCAATCTAAAAGTTGCTGAATAATTCAGTCTGCAACAAAGCGGAGTGCTCACTGACCCTGCAGCTGAGTTTAACCATCCCTGAGCTGCTGGCATGACTAAGCTAAAAACTCTGCTGTGGGTAGAAAGGTCTTTCCAGACTATATTAACGTGATATATCAACTTACCTTTTATGCATCATTAAAGTGGTGTCAATCAAAAGTATGCTTTTATTGCCAGCTTGAAACCTCACATCTGTGAACTCCTGATTGCCTTTACCTCTTGGCCATCGCTCTTAACCTTTGAGTGTCATTTTTCTAATGTGAAAAATGACCTGAAACTTTGTGGGAGAAGGCTGTTTCCTCTGGCAGAGCTTATTCCTGCCGTGACGAATCTATTTGTCAAACTGCTTGTAGTTTCAAGTGAGGCTGATTGATCACAACTGCATTCTGTGGTGCTAATTAGTCATAACTGACAATAAGGGCAATCTGCATGAGCAATAAGGGCCTCGTGTTTGTGAAGCTTCAGTGCCTCTATGAGTTTGCCCTCCTGCTCTCTGTCTCCCTAGGCTTCCTTAATAACTCTCATTTCTCTCACTCCCTGCCACTTCAGTTCTCTCTCCATCCCTAAGAAAAAGATTTTACTCTTCTGCTCTCGCTTTGCAGATGCACACTGAGCGATTGAGTGAACGAGAGCGTTTACCAAGACGCCAACTATGGGACGATTCTCGCTGCTTTGTCTCACAAGCTGAGCATTTAATTTGCGCCAATGTCTGCGGGTTGACAAACATGTGTAGCATTCACTGTTATGCATTACACTGTAGAGCCCTCTTTGAAATCATCCCAGCGGAGTTCTCTATTTTTAGCCTAATGAGCGCTGACTGTTTTGCTATCGGAGTCATCTCCGCCTCTGATGAATCGCTGCTCTTGAAGTCTGAAAAGTCAGAGGTTCAATTGAATTAAGGGAAACAGAGCATCACTTTCATTGTTTGTCTCTGCTGCTGGAGAAGACATTTTTTCCCTTAATGGCTCTGTGGCAGGAATCTGATTCTTCTAATCCTCACTGCAATATCTCTATGGCTCATAAGCTGTGGCAAAGAAAAACAATCTTGTAGCCCAGAGCCAGGACGGATGTCCTTCTGCAGTGAGCAAATGTGTTCACAAAGAGACATTTTTCAAGATAAAGAATCTTTACTGCCAAGTTCGTCGTGAAGTGGAAGCACAAATCCGAAGGGAGGGAAAGTTTTGGCCTGTACTTTGTCCACATTAAGGTTTTCAAAATGTTCATACTTGGATACCACAATTTCAGTTGTATGTTCAAATATAACAAAGATTACCAAAACTCAAAACAGAAAACTTTATATATTTTATAAGGGAGGTGCATTGAAGATTTAAGAAGCCATCAAAAACTTTGTTGTTTATGTAAAGTTTAGTTGTAAAGGGACAGTATGAAGCAAATGAACATTACCACATACAACAGCCTTCAAAGCCTGAGCTAATTTGCAAATCCCGTCCCTAGTCGAGCCTTTAACCCTTTAAAAACACATTAATAGAATTGTATAAAACAACTAACAAACTCAACAATTAAAGACAGAACAATACAAAAAATATATACAACAATAAAAGTAAAACAGGAAACACATGATCATTGATGACAAAAAAACTGAGTCCTCTTTAGGAACAGTTTCAGTTTAAAATTAATCCAGTTTAAGTTCTGAAGGTAAATCGTTGTACTCCTTGATCCTTTGAACAGAGGAAGCAGGTTGTCCCAGTGATAATTATGAAAAGGCACATTATAGTCTCCATTAGCTGATCTTGGTGTTGCAGACCCCAGTAATCTAAGTAGATGATTTAGACATTTATTGATAAGTTTAAAATCCTGTATAGAGTCTAAATTCACCCACATCAAGGCAACTTTGACAAAATGTTTGTGCAAATTAGACCATGTGCCTACAATTTTTGGTAACTGAATACACACAGTGGCAATGGTTGAATAAAAATGTTACTTCCAGTGTTGGGCGATTTATTTAGTTTCATTGAAAATACAAATTAAGCCTTCCAAGATCATTAAAACAAGATAATAGACATGAGAAGACCATACTGCCATATGCCATGTTGAGTTTGTTCTGTCATTTGTGGCATATTAAGTGCATTCACAGCATGGCTTGTTAGCTCTGCAAACTAAAGCCTGACATGATGAATTAATGTGCTGAGATTTTTCAGTGAAAATTGAATTAACAGTTCAGTTTTTAACATTTGAGCCAAGTGTGAGAGTAGGTCACACTGGAGACTGTAAATGTGCATTTATGCTTTAAAACATACAGTTTCATGCTGTGTGCAGAAGCAGATTCCTCATATCCGGCAGCCTGCATACTGCCTTCTTGGCTTTAATGTAAGGGTGCTTTCACATCTTACACATCTGGTTTGGCTCATTAGTGCAGGTGTGAAAGCTCACACAAACTCTGGTGTGTGCCGAAGAAATTAACCTCTGTTGCACCTTAAAACAGGGGTCTCGGTGTGCTTCCAGAGTTTGGTTCAGGGTGGGTGTGAAAGCAATCCAAACCAAATTGTGGCTTGGATTTGGCTGAACATCCCCACAGAAAAGCTAACATAGCATTCACTGACAATATAAAGCAAGTGTTTGGCTAATGTTAGCATTGCCAGCATCATCAACCTTTGGTCATCTTTACAGGTTAGCGTATACAAATCCATGTGGAATATGGTTACTCACCGCTCCTGTTAATACGCAAGAGCGACCTGTTGCAGCCTGAATGAAACAAGGTTGCAACTTGACCCCCAAACCAAGTCTGTGTCTTCAAAATTTCTGGTGTGAAAGAGACCTCAGGCACAGCACGACCTCCAGAGTACTTTCCAATGCAACAGTCTGATCTGTTTTATTCAGTGATGAGATTAACAGTGTTAGGTGATTAATCTTTACAACACTTTAAACTGTCTTTCCCTCCTGTCCATGGGCAGCAGTACACACAATACAATAGAATTCAAGTTACAAAAAATGTGTTAATGTAAACTTAGTTTACCCCAAGTTAAAGGTTTTAGGATTTATCTTTAAAGTTGACTCTTAAATTAAAAAAAAGAAAATCCAAAATTTAACCCCAAAAACAGCAGTAAGCAGATTAACTAATGTGCGCCCAACAGGAAATTTACCAATATCATGCATAACTTTTTGTTTTTTAATAGCAAAAGATAGTTTTTTCCCCTTAAAATCCACCTCCTCATCACTCTCTGACCACACCCCTCTGTACCTTTGGATGTGGCTTCTGCTGAACATTGCTGTGCTCTAATGTTTAACATGGCTGTTTGGACATGCCTCGATGAATTCTTTTCATTGCAGACAGCTATGAGCTG
Organism: Cetoscarus ocellatus; assembly: GCA_037902135.1. Lineage (NCBI taxonomy): Eukaryota > Metazoa > Chordata > Actinopteri > Labriformes > Labridae > Cetoscarus > Cetoscarus ocellatus. Next base: position 1,873,192 of record JBAMNC010000434.1, read on the forward strand.
AACAACTGCTGGTTGAGGCAGCATGGGGAAATCTTAAAATGGTTTGAGGACACACTTTCTGAATGATGGAGCTAACAACAGAAGGAGTGATTTTATTCTCTTTTTGAGGGCTGAAGACGCATGTTTAAAAAAAAAACAACAACTTATAAGTGATTTTGCACCATATGGACCTGTAAATTCTTGTATCACAAAAGACCTCGTTCAGGATGAGATGGAGCACCAGCTCTCAGTTATTAATTTCAGAGCTTCAGTCTCATGATGCCTCTCAGTATCAGGGCCATGGTATTTAACGTTGGTATGTCAACTCTGACTCCTGGCCTTGTTGGATATGTGCTAGCTTACAGCCTGTTGCGTCTTTTGAATCACTTACCCTTTGTGTTTGAATAAGTACAGCACTCAGCTTCTCCAGTTGCGTTCCACTTTCACCTCCTCTTCCTCAAAGCCAGCCGTCACATTTCACAACAGAGTGTAACCCTGGCATGTCCATGGTGTCTACAGAGTTGGAATGTCACGTACAGAAAGCCTGCACATAAACAGAGGAGCATGCATATGAAAATAACACTTATTTTCTACACTGGACTATATTCTTGTGAACATTCACACATACTCTCACACTCTCAGCTTCTTTCCCCACACATTGCGTCTACTTGGAAAAGTGTCAGATGCAGACTGTCTGCCATCTTACATCACTGTTGACCTCCTTACATTTCCCTTGGCAGCACTCTCCCCATATGCTGTCTGGTATATACATGGCACACATACAATCTGTGCGTATTTTCATATTGGATGCAGGCACGTTTAGAGGAAATTCTACCCTTTGTTTTGACTAATTGGTTTCACATTTCTGTTACAGCTCTGCAGTAACCTTCAAGTGTAGCAGCAAAGCTAAACAGGATACCGACCAACAAACAAAAAACAGTTAGAAGACATCCTTTCTCAGGAGACCTCCCATTTAAATAAGGATAAATAAATAGAAACAGAACTGAAACATCAGACATAATAGTGTTCCTTCTGGAATTTCCGCTCGAACTCTTCATGTGTAATTACAATTTCCTGCAGATAACAAGTTTGCACAGGAGTGGCAGGAGATAAATGACTGTAAGGCAAGGCACAAATGTTTTCTCTCTTTATTTACTTTTTATATCTTGAGAACATTCAATCCTACTTTAATGATCAAAATATTCAAAATAGCAGCCTTTGCAGTGCCTCATAGTCTCGTGGTGAGGTGTTGCAGCCTGTATGCAAAGACTGTGGTCCTCAAAGTGGGAGACTTTGACCCTTTGCTCTTTTCCCACCTTTCATTCCTCTTTATCCACCATTCTGTCAACCGAAGACACAGTGTCTTTGCTGCCAAGTGGCTCAATGAAGGAGCAGGTTTTCTCTTAATTGGATGGTTGTCAGTTCTTTCCATGTTTTCTTCGCTCTCCAACAGTAGGGGTGGGCAGGTATGATGCCCAGTATTATCATTATAACATTGGTACTGGCGAACAGTAGTTGGGGTTTCACAGTGGTGCAGTGTGTGGTACCCATGCCCAAATTATATTTTTCTCTCACCAGGCAAGTTAGATAGAAATTCACCCACCAAGCAGATTTTTTATCTGCCAAAATAGTTGTCTTTTTTGCCAATACATTTGTTTCAGTGCTTTTAATTGAGTGGTGTATCCTTTTTGAGTACCATATTTTCCGCACTATAAGTCGCTTCATAGTATAAGTCGCATCAGTCAAAAGATGCGTCTTGAAGAGGAAAAAAACATGTACAAGTCACACCGGACTATGACTTTCATTTATTTAGAGCTCTGATAGAGAGGTGGTTGCCATGCATGAAGCGCAGCTGCCAGGGCATGAAGACATAACTGCACCATTGACAAGTCTCTCCCGGCAGCACGTTGTTGAAGCACCTACCTGTGGACTTGTTCCTCCAGCTCTGGCCATCTTGCTTTCAGCCCCTGATTAGCTTTCTTCATTTTCTGCATTGCAGTAAGAGTAACCTCTGCTTTTCGCCAGTCCCTCACAAGTTTCTCACTCGCTCCAAACTTTATTTCTGCTCGATTACCGCTGCATATTTTACTACCTGCAGTTTGTTATCTGCAGAATAGGATTTTCATTTTGGGGGCATTTCATCTAGGCTAGGCTAGACATTTATGTCTAGCCTAGCCTAGAGCGTCCTCTCGCAGCTGTAGACGGTAATGTTTACTCCTTGTTTCTTGCCAGTCAATATGAACTAATGTTTAAAAACATGTTAAATGATGTATATTTTGATATATAAGTAACACCTGACTATAAATTGCAGGACCAGCCAAACTATGAAAAAAAGTGCGGCTTATAGTCCGGAAAAGTTGGTCTCTATAATGTCCTATCTGTTAAAACCCTCCATCCTACAGGAAACATCCCCTACTGTGAGGAGCATTTGTGAAAGCTGTTCTGAAGTTTTCCTGAAACTTTTAGGGTGAATGTGTGAAAGGGAGCTGTAGACAGAGAACAAGTCTGGAAAGTATCTTGTAAAATTAAATCTGTTAAATTCAGAGTTAATTTGGGGAAACAGATGGCAACCTTTGAGAACCATGCATATTTTTGTTAGAAGTGCTTGATTTTCAACTAAATGCCAACTTGCTACTTTGCTCCTGATGCTAAATTTCCCATCTACCAGACACCAACCCACCTGAGATTAAAAACTGAATCTCCCTTTGCCACCCTAGCATTGGTGCTGTATGCCAAGTAGGCTCACTGTTGCTAACCTAACTCTCCTCCCATGCCTATCACCCTCCTTCTTTTGTTGTTCAAATTAAAACTCAGCTCAACACAGACAAGAGGAGCTAATTATGAATATAGCTAGCGGCTTGCAGCTGACATTTTAGCTACTTCAACCTTCCCTTCATCTCCATGAATCCTCTCATGAGCTGTTTCATACAGACGGTGATGAAAAGGAGCGATAATAAGCAGTGGAGCAGTGAAAAACAAATGAGGGAGTGAGCGGTTTACTTAAGTGGGACCACATTGTGTTTTGTCGGAAATACAAGAGGTTTGCATAATAAAGCTGTTTCTAGGAGGTCTGCTGGAGAGTGGCTGCTCTACACATCATTAGTAAAATAAAGCCCTTGCAGATGAACATGTGTTTACTTGCATGTGTTGACGCATGGCAGCGTTTATCCACCTGTTTTTGGCAAAAGATAGAGGGGCGCCTTTAATCCCCTGCACCTCCTCTGTGGCGTTCCAGCACTTTCTCTCCATAATCAAGCATTTCTCTACTTTGCGAAACTTTCTTCACCGTTAAAAACTCATCCTCCTTCGCCCCCCCCCTCCCGCATTGCTTTAAAGTACCTGAGATCTGTGGTCGGCAGCAACATCAGGCTCCTCAGATGATCAGCCGTGTCATTCGCCACCCCCATCTCCCCAGAATCTGAGCGTTTGGAGCGCAGCGATAATTATGGGACAAGGACGATTCCAGGGAAGTGGGAGGAAGCCTGCAAGATTAATTTGCCAATTGGAGCCTTTGTTTGGCCCCGTTTTGAGGCATAAGAGCGCTGCCTCCCATTTCTGCGAGAGATGCTTTAATCTAATTAAAAGCAGATTAATGGCATGCTGACTGGCATCACTGAAGCTACAACAGCAGCTTAGTAAGGGAGAAAAACACCCTCCTCTAGAATCTGCGACTTTCCTGTTACTGGTAAGTGAAACATTGGTCGTAAACAGTCAAGACAGTTACAAGCACAAGCACCTAAATGCACCTTTAGGGCGGCTGTCCTTGAACACAATCAGGGAGAGGGTCAAGAGGAATAAATGATAGTTTAGTACTAGGGTTGGGCACCATGGACCAAAAAAAATTACATTTATTTCACCTGAATGGCAATACACAAGACATACCAATATAGAATAAGAAAACCTAAATATTTGTCAAAATACTAGAATTGTAAAACTTGGTGTGATCCAGTTAGAAATCAGATATCATTATTTACCGTCTGCAGCAATGGCAGCAAAAAAAAATCAAATTTTTGGCAATTTTTGGTCATGATTAGTCGAAATAGTATTTTTCCAAGCACCATTTTACATGTCCAAAAGCTGTCAGCATTTCTATATAACTCTGCAGAAGTTTAAATTTGAGGTTTATAAAAAACATCACTTCTTATGTGTACACTTGCACAAATTCAGGGATTTTTTAGAAGTACACTCAGGTGTGATTAATCAATTAATCCAAACATGTGCTATGATTGTCATTGTTACTGTCATATTAAGGTTAAACACAGTTGTTATTGAAACAGAAACAGCTGTAGGGGAGCCTTAGAACAGACAAACTTTGCTACCAAGTCAGGTTGTCACAGTTTCATGTCACAGGTCATGCACCATGGTAGGACTGAGCACATCAAAAAGACACAAGGTAGTTGTGTTACATTAGTGAAGTCTCTCCTGCAAAGATTTCAGAACAGACTGGGCTTTCAAGATGTGCTGTTCAAACTCTTTCAAAGAGTAAACAAAGTGGTTAACCAGGGAAACTTAGTCCAGCTGATGAAGTCATTTAATTTTATTTCTTTAAAATCCTTAGATGTGGCGGGCGGGATGTGACAAAGACCATCAAAGCCCACCTACAGATTAAGAAATGAAGTGCAACCATTGTTGATGATGTCAGGTTTACAGCTCAAGTTGTCCCTTTGACCAACCAGAATCACTACAAGGAATTCCAATCAGCTCACAAAGAATCTGCTTTTGCGAATGGGTCAGGCACGATTTCCATTATAGAGTTGTCAGGAATGGGAATTGTTTTTACAGTTTGTAGCTGAAATATCCGGCAAATAAGACCATGATGACTTCTGTAATGATAAAAAGAAAAACTCTGGATCTCCCATCACTTACACCTATGTTTGTATGTTCACCTGCTACGTCGTTAGTTACACCATGATGATACCCTGTCAAAAGCCCTTTTGCCCTCAGAACTGCCTAAACTCTTTGGAGCATAGCTCAGCAAGTTGCTGGGGAGATTCCTGTGAGATTTTTTGTTCATATTAACATGAGAGCACCACGCAGTTGCTGCAGATGTGTCGGCTGCACATCCATGATACAAATCTCCCATTCCACCACATCCCAAAGGTGCTCTATTGGAGTGAGATCTGGTGACTGTGGAGGCCACTGAAGTTCAGTGAACTCACTGTCATGTTCAAGAATTTTGAGATGACTTGAAATTTGTGACAATGCCTATCTTGCCAGCAGATGGTGGATACACTGTGGTCAAAAAGGGATGGACAGGATCAGCAGTAAAAGGTGGGCTAAACAATGCTAAGGGGCCTAAAGTGTGCCAAGAAAATGTTCCCAACACCGTTACACCACTATCAAGTTGATACAAGGCAGGGTGGATGCATGCTTTCATGTTGTTTATGACAGATTCTGACCCTACCATCTGAGTGTCTCAGCACAACATCTCTGTTGTCCAACTTTGCTAATGTGAATTCTGTTCTTAGCTCACATGAGTGGCACCCAGTGTGGTCTTCTGCTGCTGTGGCCCATCTTTCTCGAGAAACGTATGTGCATTCAGAAACAGTCTTCATACCCTGGTTGTAATGAGTGGTTATTTGAGTTCCTGTTGACTTTTTATTATCATAAACCACTCTGTTCATTCTTTTCTTTCCTTTTGCATCAACAAGGCATTGTTGCTCAAAGCACCTCTGCTCACTAGATATTTTCTCTTTGTTAATACCAGAGATGGTTGTGTGTGAAAATCCCAGCAGATCAGTTTCAGAAACACCCTGACCAGCTTATCTGGCATCAACAACCATGCCACATTCAAAGTCACTTAAATCACTTTTGATTTCTGATGTTTGATTTAAACTTCAGCAGGTCATCCTGATTATGCCTACGTGCCTAAATGCATTGAGTTGCTCCCATGCGATTGGCTTATTAGCCGTTTGCATTAACAAGCAGTTGAACAGGTGTACCTAATAAAGTGACCAGTGAGGGTGTATTGCTTTTTTTCAACAATTTTAGTGCTTATAAACAAGAGATTTATCTCATATTGCAAATGTTGTACTTAAGTTATGCTGTCCCACCATTCTGTTCTAACTGATTACAAGATTACCTCTTAAATATAACAGGGGAAAATAAGAGTAAATAAGTAAGAAGATAAATAATCCAAGTTAAATTAAGCATGTCACATAGATCTTAGAGTTGTTAAATATCTACTGCTGTTAGTGCTTCTTAGTGTCAATTTTTTTTTACTAAGCATAAGGCCTTACATCTGTTGATTTTAATAAAATCAGCATCTACATTAATTAAAAAGATATAGATTATATTATCTTAACCTATATCCCATTTGTAAATATATCAATATAACTTAAAAACTTGAGTTATTGCCATCCCAGTCATAAAAATCCTATGTTGTTGTTAACAGGAGCGGCTAAATGCACCCAAAGGACCGCTGTCCTTGTGCCCATTTGAAGGAGAGGGTCTGGAGCACTGAAGATGAGTTCAGTGCTGGCAGCCGCCCAACCCAACTGTCCCTTTACTGAGGTTTTATTCTGGCAGGCTGACACTTAGGATTATATTTTCTGGCATTAACAGACTTTTAAATCACATCCAACATAAAAATTTCTTCACTTCTTAACAGCAAGTAAGCAAAAGGCCAAGGTCTGAGCGCTTTAACAATATTCCTGTGACGATACACAGCGCTGGCAGACGGGGGGGAGTGTAAACAGTCTAAGAAGGAGGATGAAAGCTTCTATTTATGAAGGAGAGGAAGAGGAGTGGGTGTAGGCGAGGCCGTGAATCTCTTTATTTAGGCGTGACTTTTTTTAGGCGTGCACGGCCAATCTGTTTGACTGGTCTATAATGACATTTTTTGTAGGTTTTAATGTGCGTTTGATTTGACGATGGGTTTGTTTAAGCCGGCCGGGGCAGCTCCTCTCATCCTTCCTGCCTTTCATTTGACTCTTAAAAGCACACACACGCACAAATCCACATACAAATCCCGAGTGATACAGCTGTCCACAGGCACACACATTCAACCTTTGACCACGAGGGTGGTATTATGTGGCTATTAGAGTCGGTGTTGTCTGTCGGTGTTGCAGACAGAAAGAGAGAGATTATTACCTCAGAAAATTGACTGCCGTGTATGTGTGTGTGCCAGTGTGTGTTGGGGGAAAAGGCATCGCTACCTTCTCATCCTCCAAGGGGAGAGTTAATCCAGAGTATCCATCACACTTCAGCGTGCCATTTCACAGAGAGGAGAGGGGGACTGCTGAGGCTGGAGGAGCTGTGAATGAGAGATGGGGTCTGACACCAACCCAGACACAGGAAATCCCTTCACCGTCAAACACCATCGCAGCCATCATCACACATCCAGAGTGCAGACTGGATCTGAGCTGAGGCTGCTGCTGTGCAGGTGACAGTGGAGGAGCTCATGGGAGCTCGTCCCATTGGAGTTTTGCCCCATTAACATCAGTCTAGATTAAAGCAGAAGCAGTTTTTTCTCCTTTTAAGCAACTAGCAGCTTCTGTTTCAGATTTGCAAGATAAAAAACTGTAAGCCGCTCTTTGTTTCTGAAAGATAACTCAAAGATGCATCTATGGAATCAAAAGACCAAATTGAAGGACCCTGAAACACTTAACAGTATGGTGCACAAAATGTGGCATTGTTATGACGTCATGGACAACCAATCAAATGTTACTTAGCTGGGGAATGATTGAGTAACTTTTTAAGATGCACTACAAGTATGATGCTCTACCTCACAGTACAGATCCCAGGTCAGTGAGTCAAAACTAGGTAATTATCAGTCCAGTTAGATAATCAGCTCAATATATAAATTTACTTTTAATGATGAAAATGGTTGGTGAGCTGGTTTTGCAACCACATTACATATTTGTGTCTGCTGCGGGTTCGATTCCCGCCTGAGGCCCATTTTCAGAACATCCCACCCTAATCTCTCTCAGCCCCTTTCACAGGTCTATCCACTGTCTCTGTCCTCTACCACTAAAGGCCAGAAATAAACCTAAAATAATTGTAATAATAATAATAATAATAATAATAATAATAATAATAATATCCACATTCTGAATGGTTTTTCCTTAATTTCCTCATAAAGCAACATTTTTCTCATTTCTAACCCTGGTTAACAACAAGTCAGTCTTATTAGGTTACTTTTTTCCCTGGTTAGAAAGTAACTTATTCATTTTCTGGAACTAGCAATATATTTCCTGCTCCCAGGGTTAACTACAGGTCATTTTTCATTTGTTTTCTGGTTAACCAGTGTTTTGTTAATTATTTATTAGCTGTGAACTCGCAGTTTTTACTTGTTTGATCAAATAGCACTCAGTATGATGTATTTGAGAAGGGACAGTGCAAGTTGCCATGTACATCACCATACAGTAAATTAAACAAGCCCGAATATAGCCATTTGCTAGTTTCTATCTGTTGTCCCTGGTAGATGTTCCCTGAGAGGAACTAAAAACACATTTATGTAAATGACATTTAAAGAAAGAGGAAAGGAAACACAACTTAAACACAACATAACATGTTTTTGCACATTCTCTTCGTATATTGCGACAATTAGACACACCATCCAAGTGCTACTCCAGTAATGAACATTGAACAAAACAGACACATCCTCAAAGCCCTATTATACTAGTGTATCTGTTCACAGCCCTGTGGGAATACATTGTGCATTTATTCCTGCATAGCTAATGTGTACAGGTCTGGTTCGATCTTAGCCTGTTCTTCAGATGGGCTTTAAAGGAACTGTAGGTGGGGCCCTCTGACTGTGAGTGGCAGGCTGGTCCTTGAGGTTAAACCCTCGTTCCCTTGTGCAGTTAGATACTTATTGTTCCCTGTGGAGCCAGCAGTAAGCTACTCATTTGTTTTTCTGCTGACTGCCAGATAATCTCCATTTGCTCCCTGTCAACTAGCAGTTAGTAACTCATTTATTACTTTGTCGATCAGTAATATGTTGCATGGCCGCCCACTAGGGGGGATAAAGGGTAAAGCTTCCTGGGACCCAGAGTCATGGAGGGCCAAAAAAAGCAAAAAAATGGGACAGTCTGAATTCAAGCAATATTTACATTGAAAAATAAGACATTTGACATTACTTTTTAAAGCAACAAATGTTTATTGCTGCCTGTTTGCAAACATAAGCCTCCTCTTTTAAAGGTGGTATGAGCCCTTGTAATATTGATATTTTTGGGGGCCTTTGGAATCATTATCAGATCATTACATGCCATCAGGCAAGCAGTCCACACATTAGGTAAAAACTAACAGACAGGAATATGTCAGAGACAGTGAATAGATTTTTGGGACTTACTGGCACCCTTGTGTGGCCACCTTAGGTGATGAAAGCTCAAAACCTGGTAAATATGATACAGCTTTGGGTCAGCAATGGTTATGTGCACAGACATAGTAGAACCAATCCAGGGCCCAATTTTGGGGCCCAGCCATGTCTGTGAGCAGCCCTGATTAGTTATCCATGCATGATTTATTAGCTGGTAGTTATTTCACATTTTATCCCTGTTTAATTATAGTGTATTACTCAGTATTCCCTAGTTTACAGGCATTTCACATCATTTATGTCCTTGGAACTACCAGTTAGTCACTCCTTTGCTTCCTTGATTAACCAGCAGTTTGTCACTTATTTGTCCCTTGATTGAATAACTGCCAGAGGGAGCGAGGGTCACAGGCATTCAGTGTTGGTTTTTGGTCTTGCCGCTTACATGCAGAGATTTCTCCGGATTCTCTGAATCCTGATGTATCTTGACTGTAGATGATGTGAGGTTGAACTTTCATGGATGCTCCTTTTATACCAAATCATGAAACTCATCTGTTTCCAATAGACCTGTGGAATGTTCCAGTTGTTTTTTGAGAAGTCCTCAACTTTTGCACCCATTTGTTGCCCCCATCCCAGCTTTTTTGGAACTTGTTGCTGGCATCAAATCAAAATAAGTGGGGCATTAGGGTTTGTAAGATTTTTTAAACATGACCACCATTTTTAAATCAAGTAAATGTTTGTGTTGTTTTATTTGCCAGTCAGACTTTTCTTGCATGGTACTAATATTGGAAGCAGCAGCTGTAAGCCAAAAATTCAAGTCCAGACATTCGTGCCACTCTTGTCCGTGTGCATATGTCTCTTGTCTCTTTAATCCTGATTCCTTTCCATCATCCAGACCCGGACCCCATCAGCCCCCCCCTCACCCCACATCTGCTCCAGTCTAAGGCCTCTATCTTCAGCCCTCATTCCAGTCGCAGCCATATCTCTATTAACCCTCCCGCCCACACACACTCACAGCAGCAGTCCACAGGATTATCTAGGCTTATTCCCTGAGGCTGGACACCCAACCTCCGCACACCCCCCACCCCAAACTGCAGAGGACATCATTTAGCTCGCACTGCAGTGCATCAGTTTTTCATATGAAAGATGCTGTGTACTGCAGCTTTTTGTCTCTTTGTCTCCTTTTTATTTTTGTCTTTTTACCCCGACATGATCCATGCTCCTCTGTGGACTATTTACCAGACAGCTGTCCCATCCACCATGCAATATTCATACCTCTACTCCACTCAGTCACGATTTCTCCTCACTCACGACCCATCCTGAACCCCTCTTTTTTACTCCTTTACTTTCCCCTCTCTGCCCCTCACCCACTTTACTATTCCCTTCCTCCCTGCCCCCTGCACTTTTCCATTTCTCATTTTTGTCCTGTTTTCCCCATTCTTATTATTCTGCACTCCACTTTTAGCTTCACCTTGCCCTCGGTTTTCCCTCTCACCTCTACTCTTTCCTACTGCTCGCCCTGAGCTAGTTTTTGCCAATGTAAGACAAAACTCTAGTCAACAGCCTTTTTTCAGTCATTAAGATGAGGGAATTGCATGCTAAAAAGAGATATTTGGAAATATAATTATGATTAAATCTGTTTAGTTTTGTGAACAATATCAGCTGAGACTAAAATGTATTTGTTCTTTTGTCGTAACTTTAAATCCATAATGATTCTCCTTCGTGCAAATAATTATTCAAAATACAAGCACGCTTTTGTGTTAGGTAGTATGACAGAGAGAGCATGAGCAAGTCCAGTGCAGCGTCAGAACCGTAGTCAGAATGCAGAGCAGCTGCAAACAAGCTGAGCTGTGCTGAACTGAGCATACAGGTCGACCAATCAAAGCAGACTTAATTATTTTAGTATTTTTGTAAGTTGGTTTGTACCAGGTACTAGACAGTAGTCAGTGAAGTGGCTGAAAGAGCTCCCAGCAGTGCTGGACCTTTGAGAAGAACGAGCTGAGACTACCAGTAAGGTACACTGCTGTTGGAGGGTACAGTTATTTCACATGACTATGTAGGATCAAATGTATGATTGGGCTTTATATTTCAGAGCATTTTAATTTTTCTCCAGGGAGTCTCTGAGCTTGGCACCATTTTACGATGCAGCAAACAGCTTTGTGTTCTTTCGCCTGTGTACATTGATTCAGCCAAGCTGCTGTTTCAACTCTATGGACTCAAGAAGACACAACAACAGCAGAGGATATCTATCCATCCATCCATTGTCTATACAACTGTTGCCATGTTGCAAGCTGATAGCAGGGCTGCAAAGAGAGACAAACAACCCTTCATGCTAACCCTCATACTTAAGGGCAAAATCGAGTCACCAGTTCATGCCTGTTTTTGGTCTGTGTGAGGAAGCCTGAGTGCCTGGAGAGAACCCATGCATGCACAGGGAGAACTTCATACAGATAGACCCTGACAGACACGGGGATCGAATCAGCAACCTTCCTGCTGTGAGGCACTTGCACCAGGGGACGTTAGTACTGAAAATATGAGGGATTTTGATTCAAGTGATGATGATGTTTCTTTTGCTGTGGATACATGGGTCGACCTTTATTAACCAGAGTATACAGAAGAAAACTAGAACGCACTCAGAGAGCACAAACCTTCACCAGGGTAGCTCACTTATTGCTGTTACATCTATAAGCAATAGTTTCATGATAAAGTTACCATCATATTATGATTCTTTGACCCTGAAAACCCACACATAGCACTCAGAATCATGCTGATATCATTATTAGTTAGATAGTTATTGAGCAAAAATGATCATTTGCTAATTACGGTTATCCGGATCAGCACCAAAATCTAATCTTTTTTAAGTTGGGCCTTTACCAACATCTTCTGAAAATTTTAACAAAATCCGTCCTGTGGTTTTAGTAGTTTTTTTGTGTCTTGCTAATAAACAAGCAAACAAACAGGTGCCAGCAAAAACATAACCTCTTTGGCGAAGGTAAAAATCTTAAGAATGAGATTCAGTGAACCGAAAGAGAGAGGGGACGAATTTTTGTGGAAACTTAGGAGCAGGAGAAATCTGGAGTTACCTGGTGGTGAATGCGTGTAAACTGCAAACCCATGCCCAAAAACCTACCTATTGTTAGGTCTGCATCAGAGTCTAGCATTTTGAGCTATCTACCATCTAATGTACACAGGCGAACGAACACATAGCCATCTGCTGCATCGGTAACTGGTGCCAAATAGAGACTTCTTGGAGGAAAAATTAAGCACTCTGAAATTTTTCGCCAAATTGTGCATTGACTCAACATAGTTTCCTGGCTCACTTTTGCATAAAACTCACACAATTAAGTGAAATAACTGTACCTACTAGTCTGATCTCGTTCTCTCTGAAAGATACAGTGCTGCTGGGAGCCCTTCGTCCACAGCTGGATCAGGGGTACTCAGTATATGAAAACTAAAAGGATTTTAAAAATTGTGAACTAAAGTTAAGATGAAATCTGGGCTCTTTAAAGTGAAGTTGGATGTTATGCTGTATTAAAAGGCAAAACCATTCAGTTATCTGCTCCAGTAGTTACATGTTCGACTGGTTAAAGGCACAACACCCTCAAAACCTGAACTTGTCTTTTAGCCTTAGGTGCTCAGGCGAGCGACTAAAACTGCCTAACAGGAAACAAGAACAGTTGTCCATCAACCACACCACAGCCTCTCTGTGGGCTCAAACTCTCTCCTTCTATATCTCTGTATCTCCTCCCTCTCTATGAGCTTCTTGGTGTTGCCTGAGTTTGTAGTTTTGTTTGTGTCTAGCTGGGTACGTGACTTGCCTGGATAAAGATGGCAGGCACTCAAGGTGATGCTGAAACATACTCCATTCACTCACACACTCACACACACACCCCTACACACACAGAGTCATGCACACTAATACGCTTGAAAGCAGATACACAGCTCTCCACTCTGAAACACTCAAGCGACCGAGGGAGCTGCTGCTTCTAAACACAAACTCACACGGAGCACGAACAGGGCTTGGCCGCTAATTGCAACCCTGAGGCTAACATTTTGCCCAGTTGCTGTTGAATTATGGGAATTGTACCTCAGGCTGAGAATAAACCTCATTTGGAGCCACTTTGGCTGCCAATTTGACTTGGTAATCACTCTCTTCATTTACACACACTGCCTATAAATGCAGTGCGTCACACAAATGTCCAAGTTATTGTGTTTCACGCAGGTTTGGGAGCATCTCCCCCTCCCTGTTGCTTGATTTTTAAAGCCCTGTCTCACAGGAGCCTCGAATAAACAGATTTGTTAGTGAAGACGAAAAGAGGTTTCCATGGCAACACTAGTACTCCCATCATGTTCTCTTTCATCCCTGCATATTGTCTACATCAATAGATGATCAGTTTGGGCATGCTGGCTGTATTTTTGTCTTGGCGATTTAGGATGAGAGAGACAGGCTGAGAGAAAAAAATACAAGAATTATGGTGCTGAAAGGAGAGTGAGGACAGGAGGAAAGAGGGAATAGGGAGAGAAATATATGTTCTGAGCACAGCAGCAGGCTTTTCTGTATCTGCTCTCCATCTGCAGCAAGCTGAACAGCAGAGTCCACATTTACATTACAATATGCATGTGCTTGGGAGTTTTAAGAGTTGAATACACATCAAGGTTATGAAGAAAAATCAATACATTTTCATACACACACACAGGCCTTAAGATCAGTAATAATCAGTAACAGTAATATGGTTATTGGCCACAATATTATACTATTTTTAGTTTTTAAGTCAAAGTACAGAATTGCATTATTTGTTTGATTTTATTGAAGAGAGCCTTAAACACCCCATTTGTGATGATTTATTTTTTTAATGATAAAAAATGCAGGTAACTTCCTCACACTGTGTAAAGTAGACAATTATGTTTGTAACAAGCAACCCTGTTGGATATTTTAGACTTTTTTGTGCTGTCGCCATGGTAGAATGATATTACTATGAATTATTGAAAACAAATCAAAAGAAAAATCATACTTACAGTATTAGTTGCAAAATTATTTGTACTATTAGGCAGTACTTTCTCTCTTTTGGTTAAATGTTTCTGTAGATCATTATGTTTCTGTACTCGTTCCAACACCCAGTGTAAGTTTTTATGTTTTGTTTTGTTTTGTTGAACTTTTGTCAGTATCATTTTGAGGTGCAGTTAAATTTGGGGCAAAGGCACTTTAAACCACAAGTGAGGCCCTCTGAGCTAGTTCAGGGATTTGTAGACCTAGATTGTAGAATACAGTGTAATTGTGACCAAGAGGTTCTCTATGAATCTAGAGTTGTCTAAAGATTGCAACAATTGAAAAATGGCTGGAAGTAAGCTTTTCCTACCACCAATCCTATCCTCTCTCTCTCTCTCTCTCTCTCTCTCTCTCTCTCTCTCTCTCTCTCACTCTCTCTCTCTCTCTGTATGTGTGCTTCTCGATAGTGTGAGCACTGAACTGACTTCATAGATGGTTCGTCTTGACACTGCCGTAGTGTCAGACAGGCTTTGAATAAACATGGACAAAATTTGGAATGGAAGTAGAAAAGCAGTATTTCTGTCTTGCACTGGTTCACATCATCAAACATTCATCATGGCCATGGTGCAGGACAATCCTCCTCAGAGAAAACCAGAGAATTACACAGAATTACATCAAACTCCTTTCTCTCTTTCACACACTTACGTTTCTCCCTCTTCTCTTTTCCTCCTCTGCTCTCTTGTGAATGTTATGAAACAGAGTCAGCTGAGACACTTTGACCCAGTCAACATGGCTGCTGATACTCATTTGATCCAGTTTGACCCACATCACTGTGTGTGTCCTCATGTCTTATCAGTATACTGCACTTTTTACTGGAGATTCCTACAGCTTATACTAAGGAGCAGAATTAAAACAAGACCTACATTACAGCATTGAACCTTACTGTGTTGTTAACAGCATGTTGCCATCACTTTAGACAGGATAATTGATCTTGGAAGTTAGTTTCAGTCTGAATGCCATGAATTTGTTGGCCCTCCAGAGGTCAGAGCATCTTATTTTACTTAGGCGTAGAATTATGCATTT
The DNA here is from genome assembly GCA_037902135.1 of Cetoscarus ocellatus. Taxonomy (NCBI): domain Eukaryota; kingdom Metazoa; phylum Chordata; class Actinopteri; order Labriformes; family Labridae; genus Cetoscarus; species Cetoscarus ocellatus. The sequence continues at coordinate 1,888,497 of JBAMNC010000434.1, forward strand.
CTAGATTCCTTACAGTGCCTGTTAGTTTTCTGTTCATTTCATTAATAAACTGGAAAAAAAGTCCAAATTCTTGCTGCTACATAGGGACACTGCTTACATGACAAGCAAAGTCACTATTAAGCCTGATGACAATGCAGTTTATGTCATTGAAAGGGCCCTGATCAATTTAGCTTTGCTTTTAAGCAAATGCCAACACACTAAGGTGACCCACACAAAACAGAGAGATACATTTCATGTTGTATCACATGTACAACTACATATTTACTTAAGAATCTATTGTAAACGATTAAACTTTAACTTTTCAAGTTAGCATTGCAGAGTAAGGGTTTAAACAGTTATGTGTACGTGCAATCAAACTAAAGAGTAATTAAATTAGTGTTAAATTACCTTATACACCAGAGCAGGGCTCATATGAGTCATGTTTGTTTTCATTTTGCCGTAAGAAAATCAAACAAGGTAGACTTTCCTCGTAATGTTATTATGACATGAATGTTGGAACAAATGGTAATCATATTATACTTAAGATGGAAAGTGGTAATTAGGATACCTTAACATGGCGTAACATTGACTTTGTATCAAACACGGAGTTGAATCACCAGCAGGTCCCTCAGGTGAGCCCTTTAGCTTCATTTTAACGCCCCCTCAAGTTTGAAAGTTTTGTTTCACATATCCTCAGTTTTATTTGAGTAGAGAAATCCCCAAAAAGGTTGTAAATAAAACTTGACAAATGGGATTTACCTTCCGCCTAGTCCTTTTTGTTACACTTCTCATCCTGTGTGACTTCCCTCAGAGGCAGAGCACCTGTAATACCAGACAACTGCTGTCCAAACATTAGCCAGTATTAACTCTGAGGGCCATTTGTTGTAGTAGCAAATTGTTATGAAAGGCTTTTTCATAACCACACAATATACAAAGTGACATATCGTGTCAATATGTTTTCCATCCTGAGGGAAATAATATCTGTTACCTGACAGGGATTCTAATATAAACTAACACCTTCACCTCAGGCCCTGAAACTCTATTACATTAGTGAGGGGAACATTGGATACAAACAACCAAAGCATACCCCGGTTGATCCAGCGAGAGGCCAGATAGCTGCGAGGCACATTCTTGTACGAGCCACAGAAAACCTCATTCAATTGTGGGCTCAAGAGTTAGAAACCCACTGATTCTGTGATTCTGTACAAAGTTCAGGGGCCGTAGATGTTGAGATGGAGGGTTTCCACAGGAGCTTTAGACATTTGGTGTCAGTTTGTCTGTGTTCTTTTAAGGGTTGACACACCCTTCAGTGAGTTAATTGATGACAAAAGCTGGGCAATAATCTAGTGTCAGTCACACTCTGCTCTATTTCAGCTGGTCGCCAAAACAATGCCACCCAGCATGGACATGTACACTAAATGAATAAAAATGTAGTGGTGGTGAACTTAAATGTACATATACAACCATAATGATCAACTGTTGTGTAGTGGACCATCCTAACAAGGCTTTATATATCAATTTTATATCTGCAAGTCTTTTTATGAAGCTTAAACTATCCTATGCAACAGAAACACTTTGTGGGCTAACGCCAATGCTAGCAGTCATCAAGTAAGCTCATTAATAACATACTAGAGTCTTTATGAAATAAACAATCAGTGTAAGCTGAATACTTACTTTGAAGATGAACTTTTATCCAGCCCTTCTGGTTTGTCTTTTGAGTTTGAAAAATGTTGATTTGAGTCTGTACAAGTATAAATGCTCATTACAGCAGGCAGGATCTACATGACAGATGCCACAGACTGCAGATTTACACACATAAACTGCTGGTATCCTCTTATCCTGAAACATCCTGAAACATCCTGAAGTGTCTTTAAATAGTGTCCTCCACTTTTCATTGAAGTTTCTGCCATATTTTATTCAAACTGGCTTGGTCTCCATCAGCAGACGATTTTGCTGTGTGTACTCCTTATTCATACAAGTCTCCTCATGTATCCAAAACAAACGGTGGTCATAATCCCTGGAAAATCACCAAATTACCTCACTTGGCAGAGGTTGTTTTTCCTCTTTTGAGCCTCCCTGTAAAGTGCTGATCCACACGCTGTTTGACTGCAGCAGCTATTCTACTTCAGTCTTCACCAGCTTTCTGTTTGTGAGGCTTCTTAAGGTGACCAGACTTACTTGATGGACTCAGTGACATTTTTTCCTTTTTCCCTGTACTCTCTGTTAATTTAGAGGCTCAAAAATGCATCTCCGCATGTCACCAGCGGTACTTCTGCCGTCCACAGAACTGAGTGATGTCATGTTAGTCACGTGTCTGAAAATGGTCAAAATTTATATTACAAGACATGCATTGTTGGTCACCTGTCCTAATACATGTCAGGCAAACGTTTCATTATTGTTTAGTGAGGAGCTAGAGCACCTGATTTCTCATCTTCATGACTGATAATCGATGAAGTCTATCTGGTAGTCAGTAAACAGAACACTGTGCAGGCAGAAAATATGTCTTCTCTGTGTGCAGTTCGGTGAAATTAAGCACAAATCTAAGGTCTTCAGATATACCAGGTTGGCCCACACAAGTTTTCTATGCCTGCAATAATCTGAAGTCATTATGTTTACAACTCTAAGTATTGTGCTGTGGTCAAGGGTTCATATCGCCATGTTTTTGAAAATAACGCTGATATGGCTGCTGTGACCTGGTTGGCTCTGGTCAGTTGTTATTTAAGTATCACAATCAAATTGATGATCATATTATGCTGCAAAATGCTTGTTAATTCTTACTTTAAATATCATATAGACCTGGCTTTGAGACCCACCATCACCCCTTAATGTCAAGCTGCGACCCAAATTGAGGAAGCTTATTAGGTAAAATGCAGTATGTATAAAGTAAAAGCCTGTTCAGCCCGAGACTGTTCCTTCCCAAGTGCAGGAACAACAGGCTGAGAAACTCTTTTCTCCCTCAGGTCATCAGACTGTACAACTCCTCACTTTGGGGGGAGGAGGAGAAACAGGAAGACAGAGCACAGGAAGGAGCAGTAGCCAGCCAGTAGCCATACATTTTAATTTAATTTTAATTTTATTTTTAATTTATTTATATATACAGTATATTTACTTATATTTATATTTTTATATTTATTTATATTTTTGTTTAGATCTATCTATCTAATCTAATCTAATCTAATCTGAAAGATGCTGCACTTGAAATCTGAGATAGAACAGAATATCACAGTAACACAAAAAAGTTTAATTAGAAACCAAAATGCCGGCATGTGGCGATGCTAGAGAGGGAAATATTCCCTTTTACGCTCAATTAGCTGCATTTAAGTTGAAACCAAAAAGTGCAAAGTGAGGAACACAGGGCTTCAAGACTATAAATCTAGCTGTATCTGTGATAACCCTGCGTCAGTGGATACATACTGAACAGCTCTGTATTTATAATATTCAGTTAGTCCCATTGCCCAGGCAATGGTTTGCAACCCACTGAAAAGGGTCCGCGAGCCACCAGTTGAGAATCACCAATGTAGACTATTCCTGTCAGGGTGCTCTGACTACTGTGTCACTGAGTTTGATCTACAGATAAAATGCAGTTTTATTTTCAAGCAACATGTTAATTGTTTGATTAGAGTCATAATGTCAGTCAACCAAGTTTTTCTCTGGTTGACCCCACCCCTGATATTCTTGCTACCATGTCAGTGCTTCCCCTCTGCATTGAAAGCCCACAGCAGGTCTTTGGTGTCCTATCATAACAGGAAAGAGGAAGTTAGTCTCCTGCCATTGGAAAAACAGATTTATGAAGAGTCCCATTGTGCTTAATGGTAGAAAATGAGCTTTCATGGAGCAGACTTTTGGTAGAGCTGTAGCTGGACCCCTGCTGTGAAATGGCAAAGATGAAAAAAAGGAGGGGGAGCGAGGTTTCTGCTGCATATTTCATCAGTGAACTCTCTTTCTGCCTGCTCACTAGCTCTCTCACAACCCCCATCACACCAGGGCATCTTTGTGGTCCAAAGCTGATGGGTAACTGTCCAAGCAATGGGCCTGTTGCCACCTTCTGCTTCTCTTTGTCAACATCCAACAGACTAAGGCCAAGCCACTGTGTGGGTATGCTAATGTGAGGCGCCCAGGGGCTGCCCAAAGAGATGCCAATCTGCAGCAGAGGAGAAATCGATGCTTTGACTTTTGGACCCCGTCAGTCTGAGGGGGTGACCGGGGGGTGAACAGCCTTTACAGCCTGGCACCGCTTTCTGTTTTGGCTCCGCTCGGCTCTGAGTCTGCTGTGAGGGCCGTGGAGAGAGAGGGAATGCAATCCTCCATCACATGTTCTCCCTCAGGCTCCAAATGAGGACACATGCCTTTTTTTAAATCAACTAGACATGGGTCAAATTGTTTTTCCAAAAGAGTTTGTTTTCAGACAAGCCCATGTGGGAAGGCAGATTTTCACAGTCATCCAGAACAACAGAAATGACAGGGAACAGAGCTGTGGAAAGAAACAAAAAATCAATCAAGTGTAATTTTCTAACATACGCCTTGTGTCTGCTCCTAATTACATTCATACCTCTCATTAAGATAAGTCTCCTGAATACAAATAGAATAATTTCTCATCCTTCTTTCAGTACTCAGTGCATATCTTCTTCTCTGCCAGTGCTGTTAGTTCAGGATTAAATGCCAATTTTTTTGCCATCAAGAAGGACAAAATCATTCCTTGCAAGAATGATATGACCTTCATCTAATTCATTCTGTAGTTTGCATTAATTAAGTACATTAGGGATGGCAGCATTGATGTGTTAATAGCAATATGACAAAGGGCAATATTACTACCTGTTTCAGTTGTGAAAAAGTTGCAGACAGCTAAGTGGACACGAAAAGTAATTTGCACCTTAAGATATCAAATATTTCGCTTTTTTTTAACAGCTGCCTTCAACCTTTTTCCATACATATTTCTATCCATGTAAAGTTATTTTTTAATTGGTTGAAACAGTTTCCAATCGTATAAACGTCCACTACTTTCTTAATGTCTTTCAAAATAAAAGCAGGTTTTATCCGAACAAGAAGTAAAATATCATTGACCCAAGGGCTCGATCATACAGAGACATGTTGTGCATGGCACCACACCAAAAACACCACAGGGGCAAAAAGAAAAAAAACCTGAGGAGTAGGCTTTGGATACTACTATTACTAGTACTTTCTGTAGTGTTACTTTTAATTTAAGAAGCTGTAGTAGTGGTTGTAGTTGTTGTTGCAGTATTTATGTACCAAAACTAGTAACAGAGAGAATTTGATTGTTGTTAACCTTGGCTGGGTTGCTTCAACAGAAAATGCAGCTTCTCTCAGACCTTTATTTATCCTCGAAAAGAAATTGAGGTTTCCCTCATTTTCAATGTTGTTGAGATCACAGACATTATATTAACATTAAACAAACACAAGCAATCAATCAATCAATCAATATCTTAACAGTGTCACATTAACTTTGTGTCATTTTCTTCTAGTGAGACATTGTGTTTTTGCACACCTTCATTTTTTTTCCATTGTAACAGTGTTTAATACTTTACTTGACAGAAAAGCACATGAAGGTGCCTCCTACTATTAAGTCATGATTTAAGACCATGATGCAGTGAAGCACTAACCTAATCAATAAATCTCTACAGACTACATCACATAATGCATGTCTCTGCATTCAACTGAATCACAAATCTGAATAGTAATTGTTTTTAAGAAGTAGTCTGCATTTCCATTATAGGCTTAAAAAATTGTTTACATACAGTCATTGGACATACTCTCAAAATTTAGTGATTAATTGCAATTTAAATATTCCCAGTCATTTGACAGTCAAAATCAAGACCTTTGTAATGTAAGTTGTAATGTAAAATGTATTGCGTAGAATAGAAATATGATGTGATCCAATGAGCTATTCCAAGGCTGGTCTGCCCGTATTGACAGATGATTAACATGCATTATGGCCTGTCTGATTTTAATTATCCATCATGCATTGCAGTCTCTGAACCATTTCCAGCTAGTCTTCAAGGCAAATGAAAAATCAGCATTATTTGCAAGCACAATATAACTCAAGGCAGGGCTGTTTCAGGCATTTCTCATGCCCTCGGGAGCACTGCCAATTTACTTGTTTTGTTTACGTGGCTCCACCGCTCACCTTTTTTGGTTTTTAATGAACCCGAGACACGGCCATTATTATACTGGTGGCATACAACTTTTAATGATGTGCTGTTTTAGCCATCACCCTGCTGCAGTTTTACCCTGCAAAAATCTTCATTAGCTCTGTAGTACTCGCCTATACATGAGCTTATATAAGAACACTGTTATATAAAGAGGGCGCTGGTGTGGACGAATGTGTATTTAGATGTGGAAAAACTGGAAACCTGATGACTTGAGGCTTCTCCCACTGGAACGGTCCTGTTTATTTATGCATGTGATTCATTATGGGGAGATGGTGACCCTGTGGTCAGCAGTGCTCTGTCTGTATCTCTGTGACTCTTACCTGGAGAGACTGAACAAATGAAAAAGCTGAAAGTCCCCTCGGTGCTCTGCATCATCAGCATTTCAATTAACCAGTCATTGCGAGTGCAAAAGGTCACGGTCCCTTGTGCTATAAGAATGTTCCTGTGAATGCAGAAAAAGTACTTGAGAGACAAAACCTGTTGGTGTAAAATGACAAATAGAAGGATTTTTTTTTACCCCATCTCTCGCTCACTTTATCTTCCTCCATCTCTCTCCTGTCCCTCCACAGTGTTGTAAAACTCCCCTATGAATTGTAGAGAGTGATACGCCATCATGTCCCTCTGATTCGATGGAAGTGTTGTGTTCTGTTAGTATCCTGGAAATAGATAGAGCAGGTACATCGCCTGTATAGAAGAAAACAAGTGTTAGAGGCAGACCAGATCGATGAACATCACTTTTTGACACTGCCGTGCAATCGTTTGTTGTGTGTTTGTGGGTGTGTGTGTGTCTAGTCCTGCACAATCGCAGCCAACTAACATAAAAGAAGGCAGAGGGCTGAGATTTTGAAATGAATCTCCACTGAAAATAGACTCTTTTTTCCTTAAGAACTTGGGACACATTCAAACATAATAATCAACCAATGTAGTGTTAATCAAATAACAAGGTTTAGTATTAATATCCAACAAAATCTAAAAGGTAAATTGCTCTTCACTTAATAAGTTTGGAGACTGATTTGGCTCAAGGGTATGGCACCTTTCACTTGGTTTGGCTTTCTTTCACACTGCACTTTGCCATGCAGACCAAAATCTGTCTATTGTTGCATTATCTGGACGCCCACCATTCGTTGGGGCTGTAGCTGCAGTCCTTGGTCCTGTGATCCAGCCTATTGTTGCACTATGGCCTGGAAACATACAAATTGGCTTGAGTAATAATACTGTTTGGCTCAAAATAGTTCAGAAGTAACCTTGCAGTGCAGCTGGATCTGCCTGATTTAATGTCAACAATCAGGCAGATTCATCTTGCCAAGCTCCAGTCTGCAATGACTGTGCTCGGCCCAAAGTGGCACAACCCAATCAGCATCCTTTAAAGCAGGAGGAGGTGGGATCAACAGTGTACAGAGATTAACATCTATGCTAACAGCTTCAGTAGCAGTTTATCAGATCTGAACCACAGTTCCTTATTAAATGAAAAACGATAACACTAAAAGCATTTCTTGGTAGAAAGAATGTTTTTACTCCACTTCGGACATGTTTTGTTGAGACTTTGTTCTACTTAGTGTCTTATGTTTTGTACTTTGCACCATGACAGTAGTGCTGGCCCACTACGTTATCTGTTTGGCCCATAATAATTGTGATAGACAGAACAATCATCCAATCACCTGTTGGATGTGCTTTTGAACGGTCTTGCCCATTCCAAAACACTTTCTATGGGCTGTTGCCCAAATGGACAAGTGAAATATACTGAACCGTCCATCTGATGTGTCGGGTTAATTCGGAAGTATACTCAACCATAAAATGGAGATAAAGCTGCATTTAGGTTGCAAGGTGGCACTACATGTTCTTCTACACCATTTTGTGCCATTTTCTAGAGGCAGAGCAATGCTACTGTTAACCACAGGCCAGGTTTGTGAGCACATGCTCAGTCGGCACTTTGCCATTTGTCCATCCTAACAAACCATCTGCATCACCAACAGTGTTAACCCTACAACTATCGTAGGTGTTTACGTGTGATGAATTTTATCCAAACCCCAACAAACAAACCAACGCCAAAGTATGTTTCAATCAGGACTTGAATCGGCCACCCTCCTGTCCCCAGCCCAAGCCCTTAAGTACCGAGCTACACTGCAGCCCCACTCTTCTTGATATTGTCAGTGAATGCCACGTTAGCTTGCTTACACTTGTGATAATCAGCCAAATTCAAGGCACAATGTCTTTATGGTCCTTGTTTGGTTTGGATGGCTGTCACATCCGCCCCTCATTTTCAGGTGGACAAGAGTTTAGTTCTTTTGTCCACGCCTTAAGCTTTTACACCACCCAAAGTCAAAGGAAAGTTCCAGAAAAGTGAGCCAGACTTTGTTTGGTCCAGACCAAGTGTGTTTGGTGTGAAAGCAGCCTTAATCTGCATATCTGAGCTTTTTCCTTTTAAACTGCTTCTCATCAGACTACCCCAGGCATGTCAGCTCTTTAAAATGGACTGTGCGCTGATATGCAGACTACAACATGAAGTCAGGCCTCAGTTGTGCAAACTACTTCCTTTGGCAAAATGTTATGCCCAAATTTTCCTGTATTCCAAAATTACAAACAACATTCAAATGCCCTGACTCTTCCCTGCATAAAAACCTGCCTCCTTTGTATTGCTCTTCCTTAATAACAAACTGAGTGGTACCAAACACCTTGAATTCGCATCATTTTCTGGTCTCAATTTCTGCTAGAAGATCAGTCTACATATGGTTCACATGTTTATGTCTGCATCTCACTTACCCATCGGCTAATCCGTTATCATTTCCCAGCCCGTCACACCACACCTTGCCGGTATTGCACCAACAGTGAAGCTACCTGAACTGAGTCAATGCAATACCTCTGCCCTGAGCATCACTCCATTACTTCTGCTAAACTTTCTTTCTAACCCAGTTTTCACGCACCGCAGCGCCACAAAGCCTCATCTCTTGAGGGCTTGGGGTGCTAATTGAGCGTCGCCTCAATCGCAGGAGTTGTCAGCATCATCTTCTGCTTTGAAAACTAACCTGCCGCTGCTCCAGCTCACCTCATTTAGGGATGAGAGGAGATCCCCAGAGCACTTTATGTGTGCATCACTGACTGAGCCATTTCTGTTTGCTAACGTATAGAGACAGAGCTGGGTGCTTGGGTTTGTTTGTGTGACTGGTTATGTAGCAGAGCTTAGCAGGTGTTCTAAAAAGAGGGCAACATTTGTATATATTGTTTCCCATTACAAAACACAAGCAGAGGAAATAGACACACTGGCTTCACTTGTCCATGCCTTACATAATTCATACACTTATTGATTTTCTTCTATTTTTGCATTGGTGTAAAGTATGTACACTGTGTGTGCTGGAGGAAGGCATAGGTTTTGTTGTGTGCTTATGTTTCTTTCATTGCTAACATGTTATCTTTAAGTGCAAAGTCAAAGTCGTAACCATTTCTAACTTTTTCTTCTTATGCTCTGATATAAACTTCTAATAATCTTCATTTATCCTTAAGTGCAATGTTCAGTGCACTACTTAGTGTAATATCCCTAATGCTCCTACTGTCAGAGTTGTGCTTATGTATATTGTTTATAGTGTATATTATTTCTGCTTGGTACATAGTTTATATTGGTTGATAGCTGATGTTCCTGCTGTTAAACTGTCTGTAACACCAAATGAAACAACCAAGTATGCCCTTGGGATTGATTAAGTACTTCTGGTTCTGATCTGATCTACTATATGTTACTTTTTTATAGAGGCAGCGAATGACTTCAAAAAACAATGAGCGGTTGCCAGCCAGTAGCCATATTTTCATTTTTAATTTTATTTAAATGTATTTATATTAATGTTTATTAATATTTCTGTTTATATCTATCTTTTTATATATCCTTTTATCTGCTATAAATGGTGATAACGGAATCTTAATTTCCCTGACGGAGTCTTCCAAAGTGATAAATAAAGTTCAATCTAATCTAATCTAAATGCATGACTGATGAATGAAGCAAACAAATCCACTCTACAACCGAATAGTAGGATTGTTTTTCTGGTTGTAAATGCTATGTATACACTCAGCAGCCTCTTGATTTGGTACACATTTTCATCTAATTTTTAATAAAGCCAATTCACCAATCACAAAGCAGCAACTCAATGCATTTAGGTGTATAGACATGCCTGCTGAAGCTCAAACTGTGCATCAGAATGGGTAAGAAAGGTGATTTAAGTCACCTTGAATGCTTCTTGGTTATAATTGCCAGATGGGCTGGCCTGAGTATTTGAAAAAACTGCTGATCGAATGGGTCTTTGCCCACAACCCAGAATGGTCTGGGGAAAAAGTGAAAATATCCAGTAAGCAGTAATTCTCTTTGTGAAAATGCCTTGTTGATGGCAGAGGTCAGACAAGAATGGCAAGAGTGGTTTAAGGTGATAGAAAGGCAACAGAGACTCAAATAACCACTTGTTATGGGCTTGTTATTAATTTAGTCATGACTTTATAGGATTATACCTGTATTCTCCACTCTTTTTTCTTTTTACCCCCTTTGTTCATGTTATTTTTTTCTCACAGTTTTTGTTCAGTGTGCTGTAATTTCACTCGTCTTTTTGTCATTTTTATTTTTATGATTTATTAAAAAAACAAAGAGAAGAGTTGCTTTTGTTGAATGAACAGTGAATTGATCTTTGGAAATACTTGTTGAAAAAAAGTATTGTAATCAGGGCCTTTCTGTGTGGACTTTGCATTTTCTCCCCAGGCATTTGTGGGTTCTCTCCAGACACTCCAGCTTCCTCCCATGGACAAAAAACATGCTCAATAGGTCACCTGGTGACTCCAAATTACCCTGTTGTTTAAGTATGAGCGTTAATAGTTGTCTGTCTCTCTCTGTGGCCCTGTGATTGGCAGGTAACCGGCAAACACAGCAAGATAACTTCTCCCAAAATCATTCAAGCCTAGTCGAGGCAATCGTAAAAAACTTTAATGATATAAACAGTTGACTCTTTGTTCTTTTGACTGTATTAAGCGTTCATGTGCAGGAAGTGCACCCAGCCTACCTCTGTATTTAAGTAATCTCATCATGTTCACAGACTGTCAGAATACATAGGGCTGTGTGTTGCCCCAGAGCAAAGCCAAGGTCACATCTCTCTGACAGCTTATTTCCCCACTGAATTGTTATTCTGCCAAACTAACTAACAACTAGCAAGCCCAAAGGCTAGCAGATGACGACTGATGACACTCAAAACAACAACAGCAACAATCAAGTACACATTTGATGACAGAGCACAAGCTGGCAGTGCTAACAGCAGGGTTCGAAGGCAACTGGGGTTGATAAAAGGCTAAGGATTTTGACTTAAAACTCTGGTGAAGATACTCTCTGGCTCAGAAGCAAAAATTCCACTTATTGATAAAGGAATGAGTTTTAAGGCCCACTGAATTTCCCTTTGCTCTCAGTCTTCTTTGTTGAACAGTGCATGCCTTTTTGCCTTGAGTCCTTTATTTGTAAAACACCAATTTCATAAGTCGCTTCAGTCGGCTGCCAGACCACGACCACAGGAATTGCAAGAAGAAGGAAATGTGGATTTGTAGATTTTATAACAGAAGCACTGCACAGTCCTCCAGTGCCTGTGAACTTGGCAACAAAGGTGGAACATGGCTGACATTTTGTGCTAGGAGAATCTGCCAAGGAGATGAAGTGTCTGTCAACAGGAGCGTCTGCAACATGGTCTCCAGTTTGCTGAGTGTGCACCCAGTAGGCCCAGAAATATGAAGAGCATGCAGAATGTTGCTGAGCGTCCTGTTTGCAAACTCTTCCCTTTTGGAGGCCTATGAGAACACCTATTGATGTGATTCATGTTTTAGCTCATGGTTAAAACAGGGGGCTTAGGCGTGACGGCTCCTGCTTCTGCTGCCTGTGAAAGTAAGCTTCTAAATATTTCCAGGCCTTACCGACAATTACCGGCATGAGAGCTACCAGTTGTCACGTCGATGCTGTATTTGGAGCCTATCCCCGAAAGCACATTAGGCAAGAGGCACACCTAGGGTCCTATAAAATCAGCGTTATTTTTTTCACAAATTCCGTTTTAGTTTTTTCATATTCAGTTTTTTCAGTTTAAATTTTTTGAAAATTCACTTTTTGTATATTACGCAAATCTAACCCCGAGACACAGAATAAAGTAATGAAATATAGACACTCACTCTTCAGGCAATCCTCACACATATCTTTACAGGTCCAGTCAACAGTATGTTGACAAAATTTGCAGAACATTTGATCGCCTGTCACATTATAATCGTTGGGAAACTGCTCTTCCCTGTACTTTGGAGTATGCCGGGAGTTTCATAGCTTCTTTGCCAACTTAGTCGGTGTCTCAGGCGGCTGCTTCGACATGTTTACATTGTTAATGAGGGGAGGAGGAGGGGGAGAGAAAGTGTAGCGTGCATTGTCCCCAGCCTTATTGACGCCCTCGGAGCACTTTCCTGAGAGATAAGTTCCTTAGTATTCAGAAAAAAAATATTTTTATGTTAAAGCTATGGGCTACGATTTGGAAGCTTGGTACATCTTAATAACACCGTTTATAAGGCCGTTATGGTCCTATGGTCCGATCTACGCAATATAAAGACCAAAAAGAATGAAAAAAATCCATTCAGTATATCCGCTGCAAAGCAGCATAATAGTTGACCAATCCGAACCGCTGTTCCCCGCGGTTCGGATTGGTCGGTGAGTCCATCCAATCCCCTGTCTCCCCTGCTCCGAACCGTCCAGCCCATGGTCCCGCCTCCTCCCCACTACCTCCCTGTACCGGTGAGCAGCTAGCTGCACAGCTACTGAAGCGTCATGGAGCCGGAGAAGACCAGCATTAGCATAAGTTAGCCACGCATCGTTAGCATTGTAAACTGAGCTGGTGAAGACACGCCGAGAAAGGTAAATCCTGATCCGCTAACAGTGGCGACGCCAGACCCGCTTCGCCGCCGGTCCAATTGAAATGGCTACCGCTGTGTGTTACAAGGGGGATGACTGTCGTGTTTGTTACTTTCAGCTATGAGCAATCTCAAGTTGTTGTTGCTGCTGATATTTTGTGCCGGCTGGCTTCGTGCTCTATCGGAGGGGGCGTGTTGTTAGGAGGCGACACGAGCTGGGGGGCGGGATCTTGGAACACGGAGGGGAGGGGTGAGTGAAGGGGGGGCAGGCTGCGTTTTTCAAATCTGTCTTAACAGCCAAACTGGTTTTCAGATCGTAGACCATGGCTTTAAATGTCTGTGTTTATATTGAATTCCACTTTTAATGTCAGATTCCTTCATTTCGTCCGCGATTCCATGATTGCGGGTTTTATAGGGCCCTACACACCCTGAACTGGTTGCCAGGCATTCACAGGGTCAAAATTAAGAGACAGGCAACCATTCACACTCACACTCTACCCTTTTGGCAATTTAGAGTCACCAGTTAACCTAGCAAGCATTTTTTTTGCCTGCACGAGGAAACCGAAGTACCAGAGGGAAACCCATGCATGCAAAGGGACAACATGCAAACTCCACACAGAAAAGGCCCCCACCTGACCTGGGGGTCAAACCAGTAACCATCTTGCCATAATGCTTAAAGGCTTCTGCTGGATCATTCACCAGTCCAATAAAAATTTGAAAATGGAAGAGTTAGGGCTGGGCAATTACTCGAAAATATTCGAGACTGGCATTTAGACCCTCTAATTGAAGTAATTTTACTCATGTCGATTATTTTGATTATTTTCCCAGTGTAAGTCACGTGACCAGGCTCCCTCTGATACAGTCTGTGTTCACTTTCGCCAAGAGCGAGGGACGCGCTGCCAACATGGAGGAGATAGCACCAATCTATCAGAGGACCTTGTAGCCAAGAAAAACGCCGTCTCCGTTATTTGGGCACATTTTGGATTCTGTGCATAGGACATCGAGCAGTAAGAAGTTAAGTGTAAATACTGCAGGAAGACTGTTTTGACGACTGTCGGTAACACCACCAATTTGTTCCAGCATATCATAAAATAATCGTTCATTAATTGTAATCGAAGTAAGAGCTTCAATTGATACTGAGATTAGGTAATATCGCCCAGCCCTAGAAATAGTCCAGAAAAATAACTTTGATTTTTGATGTAGGTTTATTTATTCACTAAAAAGCGTAGATGTGATTGACAATTGTTGTTTTTGTAAAAATATTTTACGAAGTGTAATAATACACATGCAGAAAAAAACAGTGATGAGCGTAGACTCAGGTAAATATTTTCTAAATACTTTATTAATACCCTTAAGAGAAGTTCTTCATTAATTGGGTTTGAAGAAAAAAAAACATTTGTTTGGTGAACACTGATAAGAGATATATGTTTGTTTATTTGGGAACAAAATAGTAATTAATATTGCCTTATTAAGAGTATCCCACAATCCTCTTGTAATTTAGCCTTTTGCCATCGTGAACAAATTCAAAATCATTCTCTAAGTGGTTGCTTGCATGTTGCATTAACATAAGTTTTAGGAATTTGGATTAGAGGTTAGATTAGTCCCCTATCACTTGGGTCAGGTCAAGCTGGGCCTGCTCCTTTTTAGATTAAAGGGAATCAACTTTGGTCATAATATGTTTTACATCAACCCTATTAAAACGCAAATATTGACAGTACACACATAGTGAGGCTGCAACCATTTTTATTTTTATGTGTGCACCCATAACTTTGTAGGCAGCTGCTGCGCTGCAAGAGAGAGAGGGGGAGATGTCTCAGTGCTGCAGACTTTTTGTTTTGTTTTGTTTGTAGAGGTGCTTTACCATGTGCAGGAGACATATTAAACATGTAAATAAATCAAAAAGCATTATATGGGGTCTTTAATGCTTGTCAGTATGCCTTGATGCTTCTACATTACCACACCCAGTCCAAATAAGGGCATCTCATACACCCTCCATATGCAGTCTGACCAATCGCCTTATAAATTGCTGCTGGTAGGTACTGAGATTCATTCACACTGGACCTTAAACTCTGTTCAGATTTATTTAAATGGCACCTTTTCTTAAAATTAGTGCTTTACAGAGATCACACAATACAGTAAAAACATTAATGTACCAATGGATGATTTAATACATAAACAGGATGGAGTTTAGAGTTGTTAAACACTTAGCTTTGTGGACCACAACATGCTGTCTTATGTCCAAAAAAGGCACTACCATGTTTGAATGGAAGGGCTAAATAGGGTTTTAGTCAGCAAAGTTGCCCATCCCTGTCCTACACAGAGTCTGGAGCCAGCAGTTCTTTGGGGCGAAATGCCACAGGGATGAAACCCTGCTTTTTGAGTGTTAACAACTATGTTGCTGTGTCTGAATCCAAGCTCCTGCTCTCTATAAATTACTGGTGTGAGATGTGGATTTAGAGGCAAAAATGTCAGTGTGTGTTTCCGTTGAACCTCACAAACACTCACTCTTTCCCCAGCCACTGTTTCCCTTCAAAGAAAAATGCAAGTCTATAAACAGAGGGAGTCGTTTTATTTGTTGCCCTTCACAGGATTTGATTCATCCTTGGTTCCTGGTCAGACTCAGATTACAAAAAGATTCCCCCACTTTAAGAATGTAGCGAGGGCCTTGTCAGCCCTTGTGCATCAATCTAATGAGTTACTATACATCCTTCCCCACATAATGTAGGGGTTTCAAATATACTCTCGGAAAAATGGCCTCAGAAGACTTGGGAAGAAACAGTGGGTTATATTTTCTTTTAATTTGAGCCTGGAGGGATTGAAGAAGGATTTAGAAATTGCTTGTGTGCTGTTGTGAAGGATAGGAGGAAAGCTGCGGGGGAAATGGTGTCTGTAAAAGGAGATTTTAGCCAGCAGCTCATACTGCAGCAGGCTGTTAAAGCCTCAGAGAGGAAGAGCTGACTGTGCCCCCTGTTGTAGCTTTAAGGCCAAGCTTCAGGGGCATTTTTGATTCCCATAAGTTAAAGGTGCAGTGTGTACAATTTGGCATTTGAGCGACATCTATCGTTCAGATTCTAGAATGAGCCCAACCGTAACCAAAACGTCACATCGCTGAGCAACGGAAGCCTGTGAAGACCAAAAGAGATCGTGAACACGGCATCATTTACTAAAGTGACAAGGTTTGGGTTCAGGTTAAATCCCTAGTGCAGAGTAACAACTGTCTCTACATCCACCGCAATCCTCTCTCCTCTTCCTTACCTGCATTCCAGGTAGATTTCAGAACCGGCGGACAGCTTCACGTTTCGTTCTTTTTGTCTCTAAAATCCACCCGTAGGGCGGCACGGTGGCGCAGCAGGTAGTGCACATGCCTCACAGCAAGAAGGTCGCCGGTTCAATTCCCGGGTTGGGCAGGGCCTTTCTGTGTGAAGTTTGCATGTTCTTCCCGTGCATGCATGGGTTCTCTCCGGGCACTCCGGCTTCCTCCCACAGACCAAAAAACGTGCTCATTAGGTTAATTGGTCACTCTAAATTGCCCTTAGGTATGAGTGTGAGTGAATGGTTGTCTGTCTCTCTGTGTGGCCCTGCAATCGACTGGCAACCGGTTCAGGGTGTACCCCGCCTCTCACCCAATGACAGCTGGGATAGGTTCCAGCCCCGCAACCCGCAACCTCGAAAGGGATAGTCGGTATAGAAAATGAATGAATGAATCCACCCGTAGACAACATGGCAGATCATTATATCGGCCTACATGAATGCGGCCCTCGGTAATGTAAATTTTTTGAAGCTTTTTCTAATTAAATAAAAATAAAACAAATGTTTTATGGGGATGATTGTACTCCTATTTTGACAGACTTTACATACAAATAGAAACATTATATCCTATATTCACTGTTTCTGTTCGGCAAAATGCTGCCAAATTCCACACACTGCACCTTTAAAACACCATCAATGTGAAATCAGGCTTATATACTATGTTTTCAAACATTAGCTCTAAAGCATAGTATATCTTTTTTCAATGTACTGATATTTTCCTTTACAATATTTCAGTTTTTATTAAATAAAACTTCATAGTATAAGTGGAATTCAGATGTTGATTTGGCTTAAGTTAAGAAAAATTCACTGAACAGTCAAAATGATGACCATCAATTTACAAGCAAGATGTGATCAAAGTGACAACTAAGGTTGGCAAAATTTTCTTTATGCCCAAACTTGCTCTTTAAAATTTAATTTATGGGATACAAGGTTAGATATTTTGTGCTCCAGAAGTTTTTAAGAAAAAAAAAGATAGGCTTACACATTTTCAACTTAAAGCTTCCTTGAGCAAAAGGGATGGTAAAAGAAAGTGAGATATAGTAAAGAGAAGTTGCCTGGGGTTCAAAAAACATGGTGATGCAGAGAAGAAAATATGTTACTGTGATTGGATATTTCACAATAACATATGTTACCATAACAAAATGGTAATGGCTAATGTATCTCTCGTTGATACGAGCCTGATACAACCTCACTTTAAAAATGCAGAACTAGACCTTTAATTTCTTATATTTCATTCTGTTTATATTGTTTAGTAAAAGAGATTGATTTATAAGTTCAGTAAAAACAAAAAATCAGTTTCATCTCTGTTGATCAGTGGCAGCTTTCAAATAGTATTTAGTTTCTCCATAGGCTCCCTCTGGCAGTGACACCACATTACAAGCAGAAATCTGTGTGTACCATAAAAACATGTTTTAAAGATGATTTAAAATTCACATGAAATCGTAAAACAATTATCATTCAACATCTCAAAATCAGAGAGCATCAAACTGTTTCCCCAAAGCCTTCCAATCTGATGAGATGTCCCCCTCCCCTGTTGTCATCCATCCTCCCATAAAAGATGTATGACCCCCTCTACAGCTTACAATGACCTTGACTTTAGAGCTCTTCTTCCAGCCTAATCTTTACCTTTAATTGATCTGTTCCATGTCTTGTTAAGCAGCACACAGAGGTGAACCTGTTGAAATGTATAAATGTGATTTGATGTGATTGGACGCCTTTGTCTCCTCCTGTGCCGGTGCTGTCTAATAGCTGATAATGTAATTACATTTCCATCAGAGAGAAGCCTTAATGACCGACTGCGCTGGAATGTGTTAGTGAAGTAAACCTCCTGCTCAGGTTTGATGCGAGCTGGCGGATCAGTATTCTCTCCTTCCTGTGTTCTCTTCGTTTATATAACCGAAGTATTTGGACTCGTAGTGCTTCAGTATCACGAGGAGGAGAGCTGCTGGGCTCTGCTCCAGTATCTTTTTGTAAAGTTGGTGCAGCTTGTTGTGAAACTAAGTGGACGGCTCAGACTTTATGTCCCATCAGATTTTCACAGAAACTTGCAAACAAACTGCAGTCAAACCTTGATTGCATTCATTGAGGTTTTCAACTTTCCTCCTTCCCTCTTCTGTGCACTACAGTGAATCCTTTCTCCTGTTTCCATTGCCAAAGAATTCTCCCTCTGGTCCGAGATAAACCTCAGCACTGTACTGCCTCTACCTTCACACGGTCTAATTGGCCTGTCTGTCATTCGGGGAGTCTAACCAGGGTGTGTGTGTGTTTCTGTGTATTTCCCTGCAGGCTTCGAGCTGTTGTATCAGCCTGACGTTGTGCGGCTCTACCTATCTCTGCTGACTGAGAGCCAGAACTACAACACCCTGGAGGCCGCTGCAGGGGCCCTTCAGAACCTCAGCGCTGGACAGTGGACTGTAAGTCTGGGGCTTGGGAGGGTACATCATGTTCGGGCTGTACACCAACTTAACTTTTAGACTTTCTTTATATTATTTTTCCAATCTCTGACACAATCAACCCTCTGTTTGTTTATTGAGTATAAATATAGACAACAGGCTTAATAGGATGCAAGACCTTATTCCCAAAGTTCTTAGAGTCACTTGAGCTCATATTACTGTCTTTTTGGGCTGATTTAGATCTTACAGAAACTTGGAAGAAGGGCAGCATGAAGTTTGCATGTTCTTCCCATGCATGCGTGGGTTTTCTCCGGGCTCTCGGGCTTCCTCCCACAGACCAAAAACATGCTCATTAGGTTAACTGGTGACTCCAATTTCCCTTAAGCGGGGTACACACAGAAGGATTTTCTAAATTTGAAGAGATTTTTTATCTGTTAGAGAACCCCATACATGAAGATAAAAAATCAGGCATTGAACAGTTTTGATCGTACTGTGTGTGGTGTGCTCCGATAATCTCAACACAGCACACCACACACATAACGTACTGTCCCACCGCTGATCTAGAATCTAGTGCTCAAAGACAGAAATCTTGCGTGATCAAACGTGATCTAACAAAAAAGAAGAAGAAGAAGAAGCATAGCAACAACCATAAACGTTGTCTATGTCAACAACCGGAAAACACAACACGCAACATGGGAGAGGACATAGGAGAAGAGGGAATGATGGTGGTCTTTGGACTATTTTTGACGGAAAATTGGGAACTAAATAAAAGAAAAGACTGTAGAAGAATCCAGGAGACACTGAACACGTGAGCTGGTCCTCCATTTCTTAGGTCCACGGAACTTTATGTTTATGTTTCAGGTCGGCTGTGCTTGTTTTTATTCACGCCTGCGTCCTTGTTCCTCAGTCAGCTCGCTTCTTGATCGGCTACATTCTGTTCAGTGTCACAATTCATGGAGTCGTGACTCGGGAGTCGTCAGCTTTCCCCACACACGAAGATTTTTGGTCGTAAATATTGAACAAGTTTAATATTTACGATTGTTGGACGATTATCGGGACAAATTCACTCTTAACACACCTCAGACCACAGGACAATCTTATAGGATGATCTTTCATAAGATATTTGGGCATTTTCTGTCCTTGGTCGGGAAGGGGTAAAGTCGGGACAAAAAAAGCCCAATGATCTTTATGTGTGTACCCCGCTTTCGGTAGGGGTGTGAGTGTGAATGTTCATCCATCCTTCTATGTGGCCCTGTGATTGGCTGGTGACCAGTTCAGGGTGGACCCCGCCTCTAGCCCAGTGTCAGCTGGGATAGGCTCAAGCCCCCCCATGACCCCGAAAGAGATAAGAGGTGTAGATAATGGTTGGATGGATGGATTGAAACTTGTAAGGAATATGTAATACAGTCAAAGCCATAAACTTGTCTTCTAGATTATACTGTAATTGACTTAGGACACAGCTATGGCTTTGTGTATTGCCTATTTTGTAATCTTCAAAAGTAGGTAACATCTCGCTGGTGGTGCCTTTGGGCTGCTTTCTCTCATTGGCAGAGGCAGTTTTAACTTGGATTGTTAATAACAAACATGTTCGACTTAAATATTGTTTTTAGATTGGTCCCAACGCAGTCAGCAGCAGTTAACTAATCATATTGACATGGTGCATATCTGTACTGCTTATCCCTTTCGGGGTCGCGGAGGGCTTGAGCCTATCCCAGTTGACATTGAGGGAGAGGCAGGGTACACCCTGGATCAGTCGCCAGCCAATCACAGGGCAACATAGAGAGACAGACAACCCATCCCGCTCACACTCATACCTACAGACATTTAAGAGACACCAATCAACCTGACAAGCATGTTTATTGGTCTGTAGGAGGAAGTGCCCTTAGAGAGGCCATGCATGCAAGAAAGGAAGGAAGAACATGCTAACTCCACACAGAAAAGCCCTGAGCAACACAAGGACTGAACCAGCGTGTTTTACTTTAATGTTGCTCGATCAGGAGGAGTAAAGAAACCATTTAGACACACGAGGGTCATTTTGGACTAAGAATGGGTTGTGACATTCCTTAAATCAGACCACAAAATTGTCGGGGGACAAATCATGCAAAATTCAGCCTAAAATTTTTCAGTGTGTGGCCAGTCTTACTTGAGGTTTGTAAATGTTTTATATTAAAGAGAGAAAAAAATTGTGAAAGTTTCTCTCTGTGTACATGACCCGAAACCATAAAGACTGTGATCTGAGCTTGGCTGTATCAGAGCACTGTCTCTGCGACATTTTACTATAAAGAGTTAAACCTTTTAATCCAAAAACATAATTAAACCAGACAGCAAGAAGCCATGATACCACATTTCATAGTCAGAATTATCCATTTAAGTGTAATTATATGCCCAGACAGGTGTTAGATACTTAATGTACATCCAACCTCTCTCTGCAGGATGTTTGCTTTGAGGACTGATGATATGAGAACTGCAACACCAGACATTTATTCCAATTAGATCACTGTGGAGAGGCTGTCTGACCCACAGGCAGTAATGATTACAAACGGGGCGTGCTAGTTGTCAGATGCCAGTTTACTCGCATAGCACCACAGGGTGAGAGTGGTCACTTAGTTTTGCAGGAGGCAGCTACACTCAGCCCAGGGTGGTATTATCACGGCAGTGCTTCTCTTAACACCTCAGCGTCAGGCTGTAAACACATCCCCCGGTCATGTGAATTCATCAGCAGTTTCAAGCCCGGAGTGGAAAAAGCACACAAACTAGAGTTCACATCCAGTCTGAGCCTCACGTTCAGCATCAATAATTCAGCAGCAGTGATTTTCAGCTAAGGTGAACATTTTGAGGTGAAATCCTTCTTTCCTGTGCTGCTTTTTTTAATATTGAAGCTGATCAAAATTTCCAGTGAGAAGCTCAGGAACCTGTGGAGCTGCTTGCACATCTCAATTTTACATCTGGTGGCTGGACAGAGCTTGTCCCTGCTCCCCAAGAGGATATCAGAGTTTCTTCTTAAAAATCCTCATCCTTCTGTACTTCTGCTGAGCTCTGTACAGCTAAGACTGATCCGTCGTTAATGGCTCACTACTGCCACCTAGTGTCTCTGACATCAAATTCTTCTGCTTAATTACGTCTCTGGGGTGCTGGTGCTCAGATGAGAAACACTTTTATGTCAAACTTGATGTTTCATGTTACAGGAAAATGAGAAGTAAAATCTACTGATGTTTAAATTAATACAAATTATTTCACATGTCAATGCGGAGCCCTGCTGTGTGATGCTGTGCACTAGTCAGAGTCAAGGAGCGGTCTGAACTGGCTTTCAGTTAATAATTGAAGGACTGAGAGTGTGAAAAAGTCCGAAAACCAACAGTTTTTGAGTTTTATGTGGATGAAAATCTGTTTTTTTAATGATAAAGGATGTGAAATACTATGATCAAATATACTATGTATGTATTTGGCATGAATGCAGGATCTAGTATCACATCTGTACGATGCTGGACAAGCATGAAAATGCTTTTGAAAGTATTTGAAGTGACCCAGTCAGTGAATAAACCCTGTTTCCAGATATGAGTCATCATCAGTAAAGTAACAAGGCCTCTGACTTCATTTGGTAATGCCTTAATGCACAGCTGGATGAACTAGATCAACAATAAATACACACTAACCTTAATGTTCAGTGAATACACTGTTTACAGAAATGATTACTAAAGTGAGGGTTCCATTAAGGAAATTAATCTCTTATTTAACTTATCTTGTTTAATATTGATATTTATTTGATGCCACCACAACCTAACAGAAGTCCTAAATTCCCAATATCAGGTTATTTATTGTTTTCAATTATCTAGAATTCAGGCAAATTGTTGAACATTGTCAATATTTCACAAAAAGTCTGGAAAATCTATGAAAGTGGGTGGAACTAGTGAGTTTACCGAATGTTGACAACACATTTGTTTTTGCAATTTAAACTGTAGTGCTGTATTTTTCCAAGCTAGTTTTTTGATAGTAGATATATTCTGAAAGGGCGAGAGAGAAGTTAGGGGAAGACGCTACAAATGGGCCTCTGGCGTGAATCATAGGCCACTCGCAAAATATAAGAGCTGTCATATATGGTGCATGCATGGTTGCTTCCCACCACACCAAACAAGCACTCCTGTAGTGCTGCATTTTTTCACCATCTGGGAAACCCTGTTGAGGGTCCTGTCACTTTAAGGCCCTCAGTTCAGCACTTCCACATGCACATTATCAGAAGCTCTTGATTTTGTCTAATGTATACACTGTGCAAAGGACTTGCTACCATGAGTCAGTGATCATAAACTGACAAAGAAACAATGGTTCGGTGTCACACTGGTAAGTCTATTTAGGGGAGTCAGGCAAACAAGATATTTTAGATGCCTGATGTCGCAGACTTTTGTCTTGTTGATAGAAGTGCTCTGTCACACAGAAGAGACATGTTTAACCCACTATCAGGCATATAAGACTCAAAAAAGCTTAACATGTTAAAACTTATTTCATTTAACTTACTTTTTGTATTCCTATTTTAAATCACCACCTATAGCAGGGTTTTCAGGCTGACATTGTGGACTAATAGTGGGTCAAAGGATAAGTGCAGGCCATCATAATGAAATTTACAAGACAGCTTAATTATGTGGTTTAGCCATGATGCTGCAAAAGAGGTGAAAAGAAAGAAGAGTAGTTGTATAACTATATATTAGTTGATATTATACACAGATGTGTAATAAGTCATAATTCATTTAAAGAAAACATTTAACATTCAAACCCCATTTAGCTGGAATAAAAAAAATCAATTTTTAGCAGGTATTTGACTGAAAGATTGGCAGTTGAAAGAAACTATTTTCAGATGACTTTTGAATATTTGGATTGTTTTTTATTCTCCCATATTAATCATTAAGTATCTGAGATTTTACCCAGTTAAATTAGATGGTATTCTAATGTATCAAACTTTATTTAAGGTGTGTAGAAATGTTGCCCTTTTCTTTGCAATTACGATAAAATACTGTAGTTTTCCAACAATTTTGATTGTCAAATCAGAATTGATGCAGTGTTAGGTGTCTAGGGCTTGTATCTTTTGTTGCTGTGGGATCAAATATTATTTCTTAGCATAATTTGATTTTTACTCAAATCACATCAAGGTTTGTAACTCTGGTGTTGTGACAAACACATCATTTCTTTGGAAAAAAAAATTGAAATGTTGATATTGTGTGTTTCATTTCAGAAAATAAAAATCTACTTGGCTTTTGGTCCATTTGTGCAGCCTTATCTTGTCGTATTTGTTGTGAATTTGTCAGAGTCAAAGAGTAATCAGAGCTGGCTAGAAGTTAAGAAGTAAAAGATTGAAAGTATGTGGGTTGGATGAACAAGGGAAAAATATAAAACATATGAAAACCATTTCCTCCATGTCACTGAGGGGACCCAGACCTCTCTACTGAAGCTGTCCTCGTGGTCAAAGGACAAGCTGTCGACATGTCAGGAAGCTCCCATGAGGTCTTCTTTAGGTCTCCATGAATGTCAAAGAGGATGTTGCTGACAGCGTGTGCTCACTCCACCGTGGAGGCTAAAAATTGTAATGTGAAAAAAGCAGTCACATCATGTCCTATGTCTGTCTGCCCTCCAGTGGTCCAACTACATCCGAGCCACGGTGCGCAAGGAGAAGGGTCTACCCATCCTGGTGGAGCTGCTGCGCTCCGACTCCGACAAGGTGGTCCGGGCTGTGGCCATCGCCCTGCGTAACCTGTCCATTGACCGCCGCAACAAGGACCTGATCGGTAGGAAGCATTATCAATACCACAGCTTTGTCTGAAGGTGGTATTGTATCCACTTCATAAAGATATAAAAGTAGCTGTTTCTGCATGGCTATTACAAAAAATACAGATTAACACCATCCATAAAAGCCTCAGTTTACATCTTAAACAATACATACAGACTCCTATATTCCCTGAAAGGCAGTCTTGCTCTATTTTATTAAAACAATAAATCAGAGAAAACCAGGAGCTTTTGAAAAACCTAAAATTAGTACAATTTTGGTATTATTCTGCTATTAAATAGTATTATTGTAAAGATTTGAAAACACTGATAGGCAGAAACAGCTCTTAACTGTGAAAAATACTTGATTTTACAGGAAGTTACGCCATGCGGGACCTGGTGAGCAACCTGCCCAGCGGTCAGCAGCGACCTGCCAAAAACCTGGAGGAGGACACAGTGGTGGCCATCCTCAACACAATCCATGAGATCGTTACTGACAGCTCAGAAAATGCTCGCTCCCTCATCCAGGCTCAGGCCATCGAGAAACTGGTCGCAATCAATAGGACCAGGTAAGACATGATGCAAACAAATCACAATGCTAAATTATTGATAGAGATATTCTTATGTTTTTTATTTACTAACAAATTCTGATAACTTTACTTGACCACTTAAAGATCAATGTAAATGGTTCTAGTCAAAGCTAAACGTGGCACTCTTGGCCTCCCCACTGTAGTTTCCTGTGGTAGCCGTTATGGTAGTTAGAGCAGAGGGCTTCTTAGGGGGATATTAAACAATTCTTCTAGAACTGCAGTGCTTTAACTGGTCTATTTGCAGAAACCTACCATTGATAGCTCTAAGATGTCATCATAACCTGATGGAAAGCTGTCTGTTTTACTTCTCTTTACAATTGACAGGTATTTTTCAGGTAACTTTGGGAACAACTAAGTTGACAGGCCTGGTATATACGGCACTTCTACAGAGCCCCATCTCAGCATGACAGATGATAGTAATCCTGATATTATAACAAATAATTTTGATAAGCTAATGATGCCATACCGCTCACCCATTTTTTATTGATGAAGAATGCTATGTTCCTTACATCTCAAACAGCAGCATTTAACAATTCAAACTTTCTAAAAAAATACAAAAGCTGCGTGTATAAGTAAACATACCTCATGGAGCATTCAGTCTTGCTGTTTTGAGTGATAAAATGATATTGAAACTGCCTAAAACTCACAATTTATATTAACCTCATGTCTTCCTGCAGTTTTCACGGGAAGTGACCGTGATATAAAAACCAAAAAGCTGTGCTACAGCTCCACACAGTGGTAAATGTTAGCTAAAACTTGTTTTCCCCCCAGCCCTCTGTGCTGGTCACTTGACTGAAATCTATCAGTTGTATTCAAGGCAGTATCCAGTGCAGTTTTATTATTTATTCACGAGCAGAAAAGGTCTTTACATTGGACGAGGATTACAGGGACTGGAGTTCATATTAATGTCAACTAACTTCTGTTTATGTTACATGTTACAACTAACGATTGATTGAGATTGATATAATCTGCAGTATTAGTGATGGGCACTAAAATACAAAAAGAAAATTAAATTAAAAAAAGTATTATCAAGATCATTTTCTCTACTGTGAAAAACTTTTAAGTTGGTATTTTAACGCTGTATTTAAACTACTTTAAGGCTGCTTCATTTGAAAGGGCCTGTCACCTTTTTTGGTACCAAACCAACATTTTATCTCTCTCATAGTTGAATCTCAGTATGCCCCCTAAAGTCCTCATTAGTGCTCTACCTTAATTACAGTTTTTCTTTGTGGTAGGCACCCGGCCCCCATGACTTTTTTTTTTTTTTTAACATATATATTCTCACACATAATCTCTGTAAAACATGCTTTATTTAGGAACCCTGAAACAGGTAACAGTTAGCTAGTTTATTTTGGTATATTGCAGGCTGTCTTTTCAAATGTCATTATAAAAAAGGTCACAGCCATGTCTTGGACTTCAGTTTAAAACACTGATATTTCATAGTTTGAAAACAAAATTAACTGGTATTACTCCAAGAGCCCAAACCTCTGCCAAGGCATTTCCAGCATTGCATTTGTAAAAATGTGAAAAACTGACCTTTCTTGCACAGTTTACAAATCCTTTGAAAAATTACTTGATCCGCATCCCGATTCGGATCACCACAGAAAATCTTATGATATCATACTTGTGCCAGAGAACTTATTGAGTTTTTAACAAACATGTGGAAAACTGCACTGCCTTGTTAACAAATCCTTTAAAAAATCCTGGGTCAACACTTGACTTTGGATCACCACCAAAATCTAATTATTTCTTACTTGTACCATGACCAGCATTTTCAGAAATTTTCATTAAAAATCTGTTCATAGCCTTTTGAGTAAACCTGTTTTACAAACTAACAAACTCATAAACGCAGGCACAAACAAGGTAATAATCCCTGAAATGTGTGAAGGAAGCTCTTGTATAACTTTTTTTTTCTTTTGAAGAATTTTTGTCAAAACATTTTTCAGCTTCAAACCCTTGGACTGTTTGTCTGTTGAAAACTTTAATACAAGTAGACTTGCAGCTATTTTTTTGGTTTGATTTTCTGCATCAGTTTATCTACTCTCACACACGAGCAACCTCAAATTGGATTTGCAAACATCTATGCTGAACACTTAACAGAGGTGTCTGCCCTCATTTAAATTTAAGCGTCCTACAGAGTGGTTTTACACCGTACCATACCGTCTTCTTCGGCTTATCTGTGTTCGGGTCGTGGGGGCAGCAGCCTAAGCACAGAAGCCCAGACTTCCCTCTCCCTGCCCACTTCGTTCAGCTCTTCCCGGGAGATCCCAAGGTGTCCCTCAGCCAGCTAAGAGACATAGTCCCTCCAGCATGTCCTGGGTCTTCCCCGAGGTGTCCTCCCGAGCTCCTCCCGGATGACCAAACTTCTCACCCTGTCTCTAAGGGAGAGCCCGGACACCTTGCGGACGAAACCTATTTTGCCTGCTTGTACTGGCGATCTTGTTCTTTCAGTCACTACCCACAGCTCGTGACCATAGGTGAGGGTAGCGAGTGTCTTCTGCAGTTCTGTGTTATTACTTTATCTTTGTTTGACTTACAGTAATTATCATTCCTTTACTGACTGTGTGACGGACTGTGAACCCCACTGTCCTCATATTTATGTTAACTATACAGGAATGTGGGTATATCATAAAGACATTATACATGTTATAATTACTGTGTGACCTTGGATGCAATTTGCAGTGTGGGAATTCACATTAGTATTCATGGAGGATAATGTAATGTGTCTCTAATGGCCACAAGCTTGGCTACCACATACCACCACCCACCACACATTAATTAACAGGCTCTCAGAACTGGAGGGCATTGTTAGAGAGGAGTGCATCTGAAGCTGCTGCTCATACAAGTAAGCGAGTAGTCCTTCCTCTAATGTAAAATCTCTTCTGAAAACACTCGCAGATATTAAACATGTGTCTTGGGCTCACAAAGTGTGAAGATGTGCGGCTGCACCAAACTTTTGATTTAAGATCAAGAGCTCTTCATTTATCTGCTGAAGTATTGATCATACAGTGAGTCTCTAACTAGCGTGGATACACAGAGTTCATTCTCAGACCAAATAGCTGTGTTTTCTGTCAGCCTTGTGAGATTAGCTTTCTTTGAAGTGAAGCCCACACCCACATGTAATTAATAGTGGTGGCTCAGAGGTAACTAATGAAAGGAAATGTGCACTCATCGGGCTGTGAATTAAAAACTAGACCCTGGAGCTGCTCGTGGGACTCCACGTCTTTGACTAAAGAGATTAATGGCAGCAGTGTGGTACTACATTCCAGCCGTCACTTGTTTCAGGGTGAGATGAGGCTTCTGACTGATATTGCTGTGCTTAAATCCTGATGTTGCTCTACTTTCTTCTCAGCCAATCAGCTCGTGAAACAAAGGCGGCATCCCATGTGCTGCAGACGGTGTGGAGTTATAAGGACCTGAGGAACGCTCTGACCAAGGATGGCTGGAACAAGAGTCACTTCCAGGTACTGCTGAAGTTATCCCAGCTCTAGATTAAGATCCCAGACCAACTTGTGTTTTATTCTGGGCAGCTAAAGTGTTACACAACTCCTCATTTGACATTTTATTTGACAAAGAGGGTCTTCGCAGTAGGCATTTAAATAGCACCATTAGTCACCTCGAGCAGGGATTAATCTCTGGTGAGCATCCATTTTTTTAATTTATTATTCAGTTGATTATTTAGACAGTCTTTTGTCAGTTGCAGTCACAGAGGACTCAATTAAAGTGAAATATCTGACGGCCATTTTCCTCTCACATTACTGGAAGGTAGAGAGGCTCTGATTTGTGCTGTAAATCTGTGGCGGTGGGAGTTAGCTGGCTTTTTAGAAAAGTGCCCTCAACCTGCTGGTCCAAAGGCTCAAATCACATGAACCGGCCCCAAGGGCCCCAGGATCACAGCAACTACCCCAACAAAACAAAATCAAGCTCAAGACTAAAATACTCCCGATTTTACTTCACTAAATTTTCAACAAACATTAAGAAAGTTATAGGAAATCTTTGAAAGAAACAACCAAAAAAATGGTATGAAGATTGAAAACGCTGAATACACAAATAATTTATTTATTTACACACAGGTATAGAAACACAGTGCACATGGAAATATATTAAAAACGTGAGGGAGTGACAGAACCCTACAGATGGCTTAAACCACAGCCAAGAGACAAGTAGAAGGTGAATACTGAACCACCAAAATTAAATATCAAACTTTAAAAAACTAATGGAATAAAACAGTGAAGGTGTTTAGAATGACATATAAAAAACATTTTATAGAGATTTGGTCACTGCACCAGTTCATGTTGTCATTAAATAACTTCTTTTAACATAGACTGTTTGCTTGTCTAGTTGGACAAATATGAAGCTTTGAATTACTTACAAAATAATTTCCAAAACAAACCAGTAAAACTGAATTTTGATATATGACTCACTTTAAAGACATAAGTGCAGATCTGGAATACGTTGATGCCAAAACTAGTTAACAACTGTAGTTTAAGAAAAAGAGGGGCACTTAATGCTAAAGATTTGGAGAAGGTGGCTAATCTGGCAAATAGTTTCTGTAACTGTATTTTACAGAGATTGTTTAGAAATGTGCCTACCTAAATAGTGTTACAATGTGACAAATATGGATAAATACAACTGTAATATAATGTTAAGAGCAAGAGTTACTTATAAGTCCCTTTATTTTGCTCTAGATGTTAAGAGATTAGTGACCATTTTACAGACAAAACCAACCTGTTCTCTCCAGTTGAGTTGAGTTTGAATGCCCAAAAAATCTTTTGATGAAACTTTAATAATTTCATCATCATCTATCTAAAATGTACCAAAGCATTGTAGAAGAATATACTTTAGCTAATAAATAATGTTTTTATTGCCTACATTTTCTTTTATTATTATTTTTCATGAAATGTTTTGGCAGTACCATTCTACAATATTCTTGCCAACAGAGATCTTTTGAACTGAAGTCAAAATATAGTACTGTGTTTGTAGATTATTAGCATTGCGAATCTTTCTCATTCGCAAAGTTTAGAAAACACAGAGGATAGTATTTTTTTAAGGATATTTAATGGTAATTCAACATTTTAATAATCACGTTTCTACCAACGGACGACAGCTAATGTTAGCTTTTAACTGACTCCAGCCAACACCGTCTTTAGCTACAGACTGGCTGAAGTCTTACATCAGCTTTTGACAATAATACAGATTAAATCTATCAGTGAGGGTCACTGAAATGGTGGCATTAGCTGTTGTCTGGTGGTTGAAAATTGGTTTTCAGTTAAGCTGTTAGGCAAAGTTAAACATATCAGTGGATGTGATGTGACGGTAGGTTAGGTACTGTAAAAAATAAAAAATCAAGTCCTGGTGAGTGTTTGCATGGTGGGGATGTTACTCGACGTAGAGATCACTGTGGAGGTGTCTTTGGTCTAATTGGCTTCAAGAGACGAGAGGTTCCCACTTGATAGCCCAAGTGATGTCCTTGCACTTGCTGCCTATCAGTGGTCACAGTTGGTCAGGTGGCCTCTTAGAGGCCTCATTGTAGGGAAAGAGACATCAGTGTTGTTTTTAACCAGGAGTTTGCATGTACGAACCCCGGGTCAGTTGATGGTGGCGATCCTGTGTCCTCTGTCCTGCACAAGGGCATAAGTGAGGCTAGTATCTCGTGTTTCTCACACATTCTCATTCTTATGCTTTTTCATTAAAAAAAAAGATATTACCACAACGCGCCTACGATTTGCCCTGGAGGAGGTGAATGTTAATGCACTGAAGAGGAAGCTGATTCTCTTAGCTAAAGAATGCTTTTTCACATTACCTCTGGTTTCTCCATCTCTCAGCCCACAGTGACAACCACCCCAAAAGCAACAAAGAACGGCAAACCAGGCTACGACGACACCACTCTGCCCCTGATGGAGAAGAATCAAGGTCAGTCTAAGTTTGAGTGTTTGTGGAAGTTGCTGTTTTTTGTTTTTTGGTTTTTTTTTGCCTTTTTTGACATGTTGGATGAGATTATGGATGAATGGATCTGAGATGTCCTCATAAACATCACCTAAGTGAAATACTGTGTCTTGTAGTCCAGTGGTTCTTAGATGGTGTGGTGGGGCACAGAGGTGTGCCTTAGGACAGGTCTAGCTGTGCCTTGAGAATGTGTTATCATCCTAAGTTATTACTACAACTATACTGCAATCAGTAAGCTTATTTAGAATTTACTCCATCAGCACTTAAGGTCCATATGTTTCAATATACAGCTACTGTTTCTGTATCTTTAAAATCTCAGTAAACCTCAAATGTTACTCTGTATTTTACTGTTAACAGAATTAATGGGCAATTGAGGGAATTCTGTGGTCTGTCTTCCATCTAATGGCTCAACCACCTTTAAAAACAGTGACCCATGAGTTTGAACTTGTGCTGATGAAACCTAAACATGTGAAGTCTTACATGTTTTTTTAGTTTTATAAATAATAGAGCTGTTTGACGGTTTTATTAGGCTGTAGTAGATTTAAAAATGTCATTAACAAACTCATAAGATAGCTAGCTTAAAATGCTATTTTGCCTGAATACAGTTTGGTGTGCCTTGATCAAAAATAGTTTGAAAACCACTGCTATAGTCTTATTTTTATAACTTACAAATATTCTTTTTAAAAATAAAATTCCAGAAAGCTATAAGTTTAGGGTGCGATACTTCCTGTTCAACTCTTACAAAAGATGTAAATCTTTGCATAAATCTCTTAAACATTAACTCAACTAATTTTAATTTCAAGTTTTATCCTTCAGTAGCGGGGCATGGTAGTTGTCAGTGTGTTTTAATTAGAGTTTTGTAAGTATTTCTTTTTGGGAGCAGTGTTCACCCACGATTAAATTAACATCTGGTTTCACAATAATCACTGTTTGCTCCATTTAAGATAAGTTGAAATTCACAGTGATGCTCCTCTTCATCATTATTAAGGAAAATGTCATCCTTTGTGACGATGTTCACAAATGTGTTTTTAATCGTTTTTGGATGAAGGTGGAGCACTGCAGAATAATGAATCAGGCCTTTTCTAAATGTGCAGTTTTCATTTATGGATTAGTTATTTATTGTCTTTATAAAAGATTTATTTACTGGTCAGAAAGATTTACGCCCCTTATATAGGTGGGCAAGTGGCTGCCCAAGGGCCACACGCAGCCCCTCTTTTCCTTCAGTATGTCCCAGTTTGTCAATGTCAGGAATCAGCAAATTGTTGCTGAGATAATACATGACAAAATCTGCCATGACGAAATTCAACGCAGTTTACAAAAATCAAAAATATCTTTAACTGCTGGTGAGTGTGTTTTTCTTTGTGAAACAGAAGTAGAAAAACTCAAATAAATCTAAAACATGCATGACCTGATGCCTTTGCAAAAAATAAAAAACATGCAAAATGCTTTAAATCTGTGTTTAGCTCATTACAGTAAGCACTTCTATTTGCATTTAACTTAACATTTAAATGATAGTACAAGGAAACTTTATTAAGCTGTAAACTCCTCCCTTATGGTAAATGTCAAGTGTTTTAGTTGTCTTTTTGGGTGAATCCTTTAATTTGTTACTATGTAGTATTTTAGAAATGAAAACAATCTTGTGGCCCTCGAGGCAATAAAGTTTCCGATCTCTGCCCTGAGCTGGACTCACACCCTCCAGTTTCAAGGAGATTCTGTCAGTCAGATTTCAGTCAGACTGCGTATTTGTTGTGCAGTGAGAGACACAACATCACCATCAGGGGCTCCTGACCAGTTTGAATAATTTCCAACATTTTATATATTTTGTCGCGCAGCTGCACACGATGGCACAGTGAGAGCAGATCCATATCCAGGCCCACATACTGTAGTTTCTCCAACATGAGAACTTTGTCCTTTTTTTAAATCAGGACACTGTCTGAAATCCCTCTGGTAACAGCTGTTAACAAAACCTCCTATCAACATTTTTTTTTGTCATGAAACAATGCAGATGATCACCTACCATGTTGGTAAGTGGGTTTTCATAAATAACCAATGACAAGAACAAAACTAATTTCTTATCAGGACAATGCGATATTTAATCAGTAATATTTAGTCGTTCAGTAAAAATGCCTATCTTTTTGTCATCTCCTGAAAAGAAGCATTTTTGGAGATAAAAGGTTTGTGCCTGACAGCAGCGATATGCTTTTTAAAAATACAGCTCTTTAGTTCACTCAGTGTAATAGGGTCATAGATGTTGAAAAATATTCCACTTTGATGGTGTGTGTAGCTGTTTGCCAAATCAAAAACCTGAAATGGTATTCAGGATCAGCAGGTGATGGCTCAGGATCGGATGGAGAGTACATTGACCCATAAACAAGCGTCTCTTTGACAGAGGAGTCAGCAGCATCACAGCAGTTAAACCCTGATTTTGGCCTTTTGACCCATTATTTATTTTTCTTTGCTTTCATACATGCACATAAAACTTGACAGTCATGTCTACCCACTCCCAGATTACTTTTTCCAATTACTGGCGGAGACCCATTACTCTACAAAGCAGCAGCGTTTGTCTCAGTTTCTTAGCTTTTTTTTTTTCCTTTTTGTGTACAAATGGCATACAAATGCTTTCCAGGCACCAGGAAATGTGGCAGTGGTGATTTGACACCTATGGATGAGCAGGGTCCAGGTAAGAGTCAGACTGCATGATGGTCTTTAGCCAGAGAAGAGCTAGCTGTCCCGTAATATCCCCCAGTGTCCAATAGCACCCTCTCTGATTTGATTTCTCCACTACCCCCTTTTTCACGTGTGCCTTTGTGTAATCCTAATTGTTAAACCTCTAAAAAACTTGGCCTCTATGATGTTTGATACTTTTTATATAAGATGTTTGTACAAAGATGGGCCTTTAACAAAAGCTCTAATCCAACACAAGTGGGCTGTCAGGCCTGACAGCACAGAGGCTGATGAGGGCTAAGGTGTTTTTTTGGGGAGTGTCATTATAAGAATTTGTATTTATTTAATGGTGTAGGTGCATGATTTATAACAGCTTTGGATGACACATTAATCTTCACTGTACCTCCAAAATCCTAACCTTGCAGTGCAGCTGGATCACCCTGATTTAATGTCTGTAATCAGAGTGGTCTTTCTTGCCAGGCTCCAGTCTACAATGATTGTGCTCTGTGGACGTTTGAGCAAAGTTGAGAAAAATACAGTCCCTCACATTGTTCTTCAGTTATGTGTTCACAAGCAGGAGATGATTATGAAGCCCAGGAACCTTGACATTTGACTTCTTAAAGTTAAACTGTTCCTCCTTAAGTAAAAGTGGACATTTGCATAAATTCTGAGTAATAGCCCATGAAGTGTTTTTGAAATATTGCATTCAAAAGCAAGACACGAACATGAGACCCAGTGACCTCCACCTTTGATCTATGACATTTAAATGTACCAAGGTAATCGTTAAGTCAGAATTGACATTTGGCCAAGTTTAAAGATAATCTCTTGATTAATTTTTGAGATATGCTGTTTGTAAGCAAGGAATTAATATTACCTTGAGCTTTGACCTTTTAAATCTAATTACCTCATGCTAGAGACAGATTTCACATTTGAGCTAGATTTAATGAAACTCTCTCAAAGAGCTCTTTCGATACTGTGGCGCAGCAGATTTACAGGTGCCTCACAGCAAGGTCGCCGGTTCGATCCCCGGATTGGCCAAGGCCTTTCTGTTTGGAGTTTGCATGTTCTCCCTCTGCACGCCTGGGATCTCTCCAGGCGCTCAGGCTTCCTCCCACAAACTAAAAATATGCTCATTAGGTTGAATGGTGACTCCAAGTTGGCCTTAGGTATGAGTGTGAGCGTGAGTGGTTGTCCATCTCTCTATGTGGCCCTGTGATTGGCTGGCGGCCATTTCAGGGTGTAACTCGCATCTCGCACAATGTCAGCTGGAATAGGCTCCAGCCCCCCCATGACCCCAAAAAGGGATAAGGGGTATAGATTGTGGATGGATGGATGTTTTGACGACTTAATACCTGTACTTCATCTTGTTTTTGAACAGAAATTGTCTAATGACAACATTTCAGTATAGGTGACATTCTGTTATACCTTTTTTTCTTTGCTGCCTTTGTATTTCATATTGTTTAGTTTTATATGTTTGAAATAAATTAATATAGTAAAAACTATCACATTTGAAATCAATGAGTGAACGTAAGGTCAAATGACCTTGATCTTTGACCTCCAAAATTAATTTTACATTTTTTTATTTGTCTTTAGTTTAATCAAAATCCCTTGAAAGAACTGCCTTTTCCCTCTGGACTATTTTCTGCACAGAGGCAGGAATTTGTGATAAATCAGAAATCAAGAACATCTGATTGTTGGCAGTGATGTTTGGAGATAAAAGTGTTTCTATGAAGTCTCTTTAAACAGGAACATGAAATTACTTTACGGTTTTTCACAAAAAAAAAAAAAAATTAAGACTATCACACTGCTCCTTCTTCATGCCTGCTGGCTCTTATTTTCCAGAGGCCCTCACAGGAATTATACTGGAAGCTAAAGTGGCAATAAAAAAGACTCAGACTGTAAAGTAGGTCATGTATGAAACTTCCCAAAGTGAGTTTCAAAATGAGGGGAGTTATCTCTGTGGAAATGAAGAACATTCAAAGCTGCTAAGAAGAATTTATGATGACATATTTTGTTTTTTCTTCTGATGGTTGTGTTTTGAAATCTTAGAGTGAAATTTATTACCTCCAAAAAAGTCACATTTTTAACAGAAGTTAATGGCACAAGAATAAGTAATTATTGAAATGCAAGATTGTGGATGCAATTTAACTACAGACTTGATTTACTTATGTTACACATTATTAACGCTGCCATACAGGGCAGAGTTTACAGCACAGTTTTATGTGGAAGGTACGAGGGTCATAAGCTATTATTCATTCTGGTCCTCTCATGTATGTTCTTCTTTTTCACAGATTCTACACAGAGATGTAACATCTTAACACATGGGTCTAGATTTTAAATACAAATATTATTCTTTATCTTGAAAAGAGCATTTGTACACCCAGTTGTACTAACTGTGAATTGCCAAGATTTGGTGTCTGCAAGAAAATACAGTGTTTATGGACAGCAAACACGTGGACTGTTTTTGTTTATATGGGCTACCAGATTATATTAAGGATGTTGTGATAATGATTCAATTGTTTTTATAGCAGATTTCCTCCTAAAAGTGAACCTAATAATCAAATGAAAATCAGAAAAGAGCAACAACTACGCTTGAGGCTGATATGACAAAGTTTGAGGGTCAACTTTTTACAAATCTGTAGCATGATGTTATTACTTTAGCAAGCTTAAAGCCTGTGTTTGCAAGTAAATCATAAAAAGGTTTTCATTTTAAGGCTTCACCTGAATCTTTGATGGAAATTAATAAATAAATGGAATAATTATTTAATCTTATGTAGCATGTTTGACACTTGGAGACTGTATGTGTATTTTTGAAGATATTTATGGCAGCATCAAGATCAGGGTTCATGCTGTCAATAAATGTCACCAAAAGCAGTAAGTGCACTTTAGTTTGTACAAAATGTGCAAAAATGTCTCCAAGATTCAGTGCTTTGTTTAGTCTCTGGTGCATTATGACTTCTGTGAAGCTTCTTTTTACTACTTTGCAAAAACATATTTTAAAGATCTCATTTTCTGATGTGTTTGATTGTTTATATCATGTTTTGGGTGTCTATTAAACAAGGATTTGGTTTAAGTTGAAAGAAAATGTGAAACATTTAATCTCTGTAGAGGATCAGATGCAGCTCTTTTTTCCTCCCCTTTGAAAACAGTGGGATCTGAGGGTGGGAGAGCGGGGAGGCTATGATAAAAAGCTCTGCACTGATTGACCACCCAAATGATGTCTGATGGGGGGAAAGAAGCATCTACAGGCCACGCTGCAGAGTTTCAAAACAGTCATGGCATCTGCCTGTGATAAGCAAAAAACACATGTAGGTGGAGGTTGTATAGCTATGACATCGTAAACTGCAGGAAGTAAAAACGGAGGATTTTAAGGGGCATTTTCTTTAAAGATGTTCAAGAAAAAGGTAGTAAAAAAAGGCATGTTCTTCTGCCCTCAAGCCCCTTCTAACAACCTTAAAAACAAAGAAAATTAATTTGCGAGACATGGGACTTTCAAAAGAAAAAAAAAATCAAAGTAAAATACAATTTCTATCTCTCCCTCTCTCTCTCTCTTACCATCAGCTGACAGAATTCTGCGGTCAGAGATCTGTTACATTGTTGGACACAGTCTCAAAAGTTTGGTTTTTAATATCAATTACCTGCTCTGGAGCAAAAACAATCTGATCCAGGAGAGAAGTCAGGTCCCAGCATTGAGGCTTGTGGTGTTAAAGCAGCCCAAGAACCAACTTTAGTCAAATTATTTAAAAAAATAAGTCTTTGGAGATTCTTTTCAAGGTTAAGAAATTCCTCACGATACTTGGTCTCGTGTCAGTGGCAGCTTTTAACCCTTGAGTCACCTTTAAATTAGGTGAACATTTAAGCTCCTTGCAACCCAAATTGGTCCTGCACATATAAGTGTTAAAATATGTAATATATGAATACTTTTTTTACTTTCAACGCTTCAAATCTTTTCAACAACTTCAGATCTAACCAAAGATATTAAGTTTTTATTATTTTTGTGCGTTTTTTGTGTTTTATGCCCTTTTTTGTCATCGGAACCCCTGTTTTTTTAAATGGGAAAAACACAAAATATGCAATATTTTCAAAAAATGAGTCACAAACTGGAATATTTGAGATTATTATTTCATTTTTATTAGGTAATTACAGCCTTGAATAAGTCAATAATGCATAAAAACGCTGATTTTGATGCATCAATATTTTTAGAGCAATATCAGTCAATAAAAAAAAACTCACTCTTAAGCTCCTCAGGACCCAAAATGGTCCTGCTCATAAAAGTGTTAAAATGTTTAGTATATGACTTTTGTTTTCACTTTCCACACTTCAGATCTTGTTTACAGCTTCGTATCTAAACATAGATATTATGTTTTTATTATATTTGTATTGTTTTATGATTTTAAGCCCTTTTGTCATAGAAACCCCCATTTTTTTCATGGGAAGAACACAAAATATGCAATATTGTCCAAAAATGAGTTTCATAGTGGAATATTTGAGATAAGGTTATGACAGCCTTGAATAGGTCAATGATTCATAAAGGATCGCACCACAGAAATAAAGTTTTTTATATATATATTTTTTTTATTATGATTATTTTTCATGGTTTTTTTTTTGCCCTTTTTGTGGGAACC
The DNA here is from genome assembly GCA_037902135.1 of Cetoscarus ocellatus. NCBI lineage: Eukaryota > Metazoa > Chordata > Actinopteri > Labriformes > Labridae > Cetoscarus > Cetoscarus ocellatus. Next base: position 1,926,806 of record JBAMNC010000434.1, read on the forward strand.
CCTTGTTTTTTTATGGGAAAACACAAAATATGCAATATTTCCCAAAAATGAGTTACAAAGTGGAATATTTAGGATTAGGTTACTACAGCCTACAACATTGATTTTAATGCAATATATCAAAAACACAGTTGAGCCAAAGACTGATGAATTCATAAGTCCTGAATCGTATTTAAAAACTAAAAATGTGTATATTTTTAGGCTGTAATGAGGACAGGGTGCAGATACTTCACCTTGCTTGTTTTTTCTGCTGTTAAAATTCTTCACTGTGGACATTTTTCATCAAGCACAAGCGAGAAATGTGCTCTGTATTCCTCTATTCTGTGTCCAATGACTCTGGCACTCTCATGTGTGCCAGTGCAGATATAACTTTATGGTGTGACTTCTCACAAGTTAAAACCACGTTTTCAAAGTTCTTTCACTGAATTTTTGAATGGAGGAAGGAGGCTGACCACTGTTCTCTGTTCTCATTAGATGGTTACTCCACCATCGACCAGCGGGAGAAGGACTGCAAGTACAAAGCCGGAGACGGCTCAGTGGACCTGACAGAACGGGAACCATTAAAGGTAAGGACTGACCGCTTCTGCCGTCCTGAGGGGTGGGGCTTAAATGATGAAATAATGATGTTTTAATGACATGTAGTCCTCTTTTAGCTCCTCTCTCTTTATATTTTCTGCGGTGGTCCTCATTTGAAGCCCTTAATCCTATCGATCCCTTAAAGAGGCTGGGTGTTGTTGTTCTCTGTCAATACGGCCTTCCTCAGCTCAGCACTGTTGACACTTTCAGATCTGAGAAACACCAGTTAATTGAGCGTGAGCCGTTGGTTTCTGTAAAGTAATTAATCTGCGGATGATTAAAAGGCCCGCCAACAAACGCTCCTGGTGGAGACAACCCTTGTTATACAGACACACTGCAGCCAAAGTGTGTTCGTTCTTGATTTGCAACTCAGCCTCAAAGAGGAGTCACAGGATAATGGCCTCAGAGGATGTGACGTGTGTTTAATGACTATCAAGTAGTTTCTGCCGTTTGTTTTTGATCCAGATGAAGAGGATTCTCCTTGTGAGAAGAGAAAGTGAATGCCATTAAAGTACCTTTAACTTATGTCATCTGCTCGGATTGAATTTGTTCTTTTGGACATTAAAAGAAAAAAAAAAGAAAGCCAAACAGTCATACCATAACAGATGGACAACAAAAGCACATGAAACAAAGGAATAAAAAGCAATTAATACTTCATTATTTGTTCACATTTATTTATTTATTTAACATTTCTTACAGGCTCCAGAATCATTGAGATTTCCATCATTTACAGTGTAATGGACTTACAAATACACATTTAAAAACTATAAATACAAAGCATAAACCTATTTAACCTTCACTAAGCCTTGATTTAGCAGTAGAAAATAGCTAATCCTCCTTATTTATGTAAACCAAGTTATTTTGTTTTTTTCCGATACAGTTTTATTACTATTTCTCAGAAGTTTTGATTATCAAGGTTAAAAAACACAAAATTGTTTATTTATGTCAAGATATTAATTTCTATGTCAAAAATGTCTACACACAGGTTGAAATCAACAATTCAATATTCCCATGTGCAATTACTTTACTGTGAATGTGTAAATATTTAATTCTCCTAGTGCTGTTTTCTAGTATATTTCTTGTCTTTTGTATATTTATAATGATGTACATACTGTTTTAAACTTAGTCTATTTTTTATTTATCATGGCTGTCCCCTGTGCTGCTATAACAGTGCAAATTTCCCTGTGTAGGACTAATAAAGGTTTATTCTATTCTCCTTCTTCTTCTAAATATGATAAAGGATGCTTGGCTAGAGGAGAGTCATTAAAATGTGGTGTTTTTTGGCTTGATGATACTGCAAGTCAAATTTGAGAAGTATTTTACAGTGCCTAACAAATTAGACTACCAACCAATGTCAGGCTGCCTTAAAATAACAGCTTTAGTAATTACCAAGATCACTTTTATGTTTCTGTAATGGTAAATACACCAGTATGAAGAAGCTCTTTAACTCAAATGCTGTTTTTAAAGCTGAAATAGAATTATTATTGTTATCCTTGAATTTTTTTTATATCACTGTTCTAAATCATAGTTATTTACTTTAATTCATGAACAGAAAAATCAGTTCTCGTTGGTTGAATTTTCTGCTTGATTAGTTTCCGACTCCGCAGTGAGCAGCACAAATTTGGGTCTAAAAAGGTTAATTTAATTTGAAATTCTTCATTCCTGTTCAAAATTGTCTGTCCAATTACAAAAACATTTTCAGTTTTGAACAAGTCAGGGTTTTTTTTTTCTTTGTTATGACAGGTGGTCTAATAAATTTGTTTAGCACTTTATGTTTCATTCATAAATGTCATCAGGCAAAATCCATAATGGTTCAATGAGAGACATTTTGTTTGCTTTATGCACAAAGCTGAAGAGTGTTGCTGGTACTACTGAGCCTGTGTAAGTGTTGGTCTAAAGCAAATAATCTTGCCACCAGCCATAGAAAATGTTCAATTGTAAATTGCTTTCACCGGCCACTTTATTAGGTACAACTTGCTGGTACAGAGTCAGACCCCTCTTTGCCTTCATAACTAAAAGCATAGATTCAACAAGTGCTGGAAACATTTCTTCAGGATTTTGATCCATATTGACCTTATAGCATCATGTACTGTAGTTGCTGCAGATTTGTTGGCTGCATACCCATGAAATGAATCTCCAGTTCCACCACATCCCTCAGTTGTGCTGTTGAATTGATCTGGTGACCATGGAGCCCACTGGAGCACAGGGAACTCATTGGCATGTTCAAGAAACAACTTTGAGATGATTTGAGCTCAGTGACATTGTGCATTATCCTGCTAGGAGTGGTCATAAAGGCATGGACATGGTCACAAACAGTGCCCAGGTATGCTGTGGTATTTAAACGATGCTTAACTGGTATTTAGGGTCCTTAGTAGTCTGCCTAGAATGTATCTCTCACATCTTTAGACCACCAGCAGCAGTCTGAACTGCTGATACAAGGCGGGATGGTTTTACGTTTAACGTTAAGACCAAATTCTGACCCTACTGTCTGAATGTCACAGCAGAAATCAAGATTTATCCAACCAGGCAACAATTTCCCAATCTTCTGTCGACCAACTTTGGTTTGCCTGTGTTAACTGAAGCCTAAATCTTTCGTCCTTAGCTGACAGGAGTGGCACCCAGTGTGGTCTTCTGCTGCTGTAGCCCATCTGCTTCAAGATTTGATGTCTTGCAGGGATTTCATGACCAGAATTTTTAAGTTTGTCTTAAACAAGATAAAGGATTAAGTCAACTTCAAGTATTCGCCGATGAAATCACGAATAACATCTGAGAGCAAGCAAAGAGATGTATTTACAGAACACACTGCATATGCTGCAATAGTATGTAACCTAGCAACATTAATGTATACTACAATGAGATGTGTTTAACAGCATATTGATATACTCACTATTGAACTGCTGCTCAGTTACAGTATTTGGTTTATGATCCTGGTCTGCATTTAAGAAAAAGGAGGATTAACATAAGCTCAACGATGGCCTGCTCTCTGTCTGGTGATGCTACTGAACGGATTTGTCATCACTCAACAGCTGCTATCTTCTCTAAGAAGTCAATGATTTCAATGCCTCATCACATAATATGCAGCCAGGCGACTTCAAGCATAAAGAGTCATCATACAGCTGCTACCGATCAAAAAGTCTACTAACATTTGTAACCCCATACGTCTTGTGCGTCCAGAATTGGTTTATTCTGCATACCTCAGTGGCAGCAATTGTTAGAGCTACTCTTTCCTCTCCGTCATCTGGCCATTCCCCTCAAACCTGTGGCCCCAACAATACATTTAAGAAAGGACCACCTCTCACTGGATATTTTCTCTTTTTCTCAGCATTCTCTGGAAACCTTAGGGATGGTAGTGCATAAAAATTCCAGTAGCTTAGAAGATTCTGAAATACTCAGACCAACAACCATGCCATGTTTAAAGTCACCTAAATCATCTTCCTCATTCTGATGCCTGGTTTGAACTTCAGCAGGTCGTCTTGGCCATGTCTACATTCCTAAATGCATTGAGTTGCTGCCATGTCCTGGTTGGCTTTTTACTTTAATAAGCATTTGTGTTGGTGTACTTTATGAAGTGGCTGGTAAGAGTATGGTATATCATAATATTTTATCTTTTCTGCATTGACAAGACACTAAAATAATCTCAAAAATGTCATTTAACTTCAGAGCCGAGGGGAAGATGTGCTTTTTTACAATAATTGCTGCTGTGTGGATACACTACACTTAAAGTTGGTTGTTTTCAACAGGGAATATTAATTTTAACATAGAGCCTTCTCAGCTAATCAGAAGCTTTTACACTAAAACAAATGCTGTTTTAGCCCATGTACGATGATGCTTTGGAAGCAACAAAATATAGCAGCATGAAAAAAGCTACCAGCTACTGGCAGCTTCAGAACACAACAGTGACCTCACGATGATATCTATTTTAGTTAAGTATGACTCTTCATACAACACTAAACCCATTTGAGCAGAGATCTTTTTCCTCTTATTTTGAAAGGGCAGCAGATGTTTGAAAGCACTCAGACACAGACTGAAGTAATCTCAGCAAACAGCCGTGTTTGACTTCACAGTGTACAAACCTTAAAGCACTACTCCAAAGCTGTCTCTTGAGTCTGCCCGCTCTTCTTCCCAGAGGTGTTTCTGCCTGCTTTGAATGCAGCTTGGCTGTTAAAACAGCTCTCTCCCTCTTTTCATTTGCATGGTTTGGTTGGCTGTTTTGTAATCTCTCTGACTTCTTTCCAAGCTCTCCTTACGGCAGGGAACTAACACTGGCTTCTCTGATCCTGGATGCGTGTGTGTTGGCGTGAGTGTATTTGTGAAATGTATTGACCTCTTTTTTGTTTTGCTGTGTTTTTTCTTTTTTTGTTTCTAACCCGTCCTCCTGTGGCCGCAGAATGACACAAATAGGAAACACTATATCAGGAGTAACAGGCCTGCAGTCAGTCTGGTGGACGCTTGTGATGTAAAGCCCCAGCCTGTTGACTCCTGGGTCTAAATGCATGCATGGTAGGTCTGATGAAATAAAAGCACATCAAAAATAACGACCTCTACCCCCCTCGGGGTCTGACTGTAGCATCCTTTTCATCCTTGTTTGTTCAATGTTTCCACCTGTGTACCTTTCATCCTCACACTGTATCATGTAGACCTGCTGCCACCCAGAGCAGTCAGCTGCACAAGTCACGCTCGTCTATTCTTGGGATTATTTTGTTTACACAGACGTGCACAAACTCACATGTACATTTACAATGTTAAAAATACGTAAGTGAAGTCGTGATGCACATCAGCATTGCTTCAACATCAGTATTGGCTGATTTTAGCCCCATCAGCTGTTAGCAAATTAATGTGAGGTGAGCAGATACTAGTTTCAGATGTTTATCTGCTTTTTTATACCAATTTAATGTTGACTTCTGGCACACTTAATCATTGATTTCGACAAGATTCTTTAAATAGGGCAGTAAAAATGACCTGTTAGACAAAATGTCTGCAAATGGTCAATAGAGGGTATGAACATGGCGTCACCTTCAGTGCAAGAAAGTGGAATTCCAGGCACTGAGTGGCAAGGAGCACAGACTGACAACAGTAATTAGAGGGAAATAAGCAGTTATTATTAGTGTAATTTGGTAATGTTCACCTAGGAAAGTATAGATCCGAAGCAGATGTTGAAATATTTGGAGCTGTAACATCTGGTTTATATTATATATAACAGCAACAGTGTCGTATCTCTGAGGATAAACACATTAAGGTAATGATGAGTATGAACTTTACTTCTTTCTCTTTCTCTGTCCTTTAGTTTTTATTCAAAAGAAAAATAGAGACATTAAATTTCAGCAAATCAATCATAAAACTATGTATCAGTATCTTAGATGACAAGCACTTAGTACAATGGTGTATGTCTTATGCTTGTAGCCTTCGTAAAACCCTTAGAAGTTAACAAGTGTTTTGACAAACGATTGAAAAAGTCCTTAAGGCCATAGATTTTACTGCAAAACGGATTAAATAATTTGATTAATGTAACTTCATTTGGCCAATTATTTATATTTCCCAACAGTTTGGGTGTTACATTTAAATCTGAAGAAGGCAAAAGTTAAATTGATGCTAAAAGCGTCTGACTTTCAAGTCTCATTTTGAATACACACAAAATCACACAGATACAGAGTTAAAGTCACTACAGAGATTCATCCTGTAGTATGTGCAAAGAAATCCTCCAAAGGTTCATTTAGTCATTATTAAAATTAAATCATCATAGAATCCATTTTTTTCTTAATGAACATCTTCAAAATCAACCAGGCCTTCTGAAAATAATTAAAAGTAGCACTTTTTTATGTGAATTACAGCATTTCACTGTTTCTTGTCACTAACATTACTGACAAAACGTTGCTCTCTGTCACTCAGTGGGTGAGCCAGTCTGGTGCACAAATTGTGACCTCAGTGCTTACCCTGTATTTGCTGAAATTATTTTAAACATCTGGCACTGGCACTGGCCCTGATTTTTTTTTACAATCACATCACTAAAGATAAGTACATTTACACATCACCTTTTACAAATGAAAATTACCAAGTGCAGTTTTCTAAGATGTATAAAAAAGGGTAAAATATAAAGAATACAATGCAAAGCAAAGAAAGACAGTAAAAGTCACAAAGCACCATGAAATTCAGATTAAGTTAAAAAGCCTGTCTAAGCACTCAGGTTTCAGTGGTTTCTTAAAAGAGTCGATACTTTATAAAATATAAGCAAAAAGGAACTGCATTGATCAGCCTTCACGCGATGACACTGATGTTTTAAAACGAGTTATTGAAGGCAACCAAGAGTTGATTTAAGGGTCTTATTTTGACAGTGAAGGGCGCAGGGTGCAGAGCAGTTTGGGGGGTGTTGGTCGATTCTTTGCCATTTAGGGGGACACACAATTCTGGTGCAAAGCTAGGCACAGAGCACAACGAGCATGGATTATGGGCCTTGATTATGGATAGGTGTGTTTTGAGTATGACAAGAATCAAACCAGTCATACTCTTATTCCCTTTAAAAGCAGTGTGCAGGTTTTGGCGCTTTGGTCTGCACTCCGGTTGGACCCTTTAATTCCTTCCTTTCCCCTGAACATATTAAACATGCAGGACACCGCTCACATTTAAGAACCTATATTATGTTTTTTTGAGTTTTACATGGCCTTTTGTGTGTTATTTAAAGTGCCTGAGACCTCTGTTGGTGCTGTACTATCAAACATGTATTAATATTGTGTGATTTTTACTTATAAACTCTCAAAAATGACAATTCTGATGTCTTACTATTGTGTTTGTCAGCTGGCAGTGAGAAGCCTGCCATTTACTGTCCTGCTGGCTGTGTTAACTAAGTATTTAACCAAAGCATATTGTTTTAATGATCATAAAATATCATGAATTATCAAATAACGTCATGACATGACTGATCAATCTGCCTCCATCATTATAAAGAAGTGTAGCTAAGGGCTAAGGGGCTTGGTAAACGGTAGATTATAATTTTAAAGTTGTATCTTGTGGTTATTTTTGCTCTAAAACTTCTAAAGCAGCCTCTCAGGGAGATCAACAAGGTGTCATGCAAAAACCCACTTAGCTTTTCCCGCTTTGAAATTCACACAGCAAGCTAACAGGCTTTGGTCTGTGTTTACCATTCAGCCCCACCTGTCTGCTTTAAATGTACGCCTCGCTTTACTCCGCGCGTCCCTCGACAGCCTTTGTTAGAAATGGTGGCAAATGATGAAGGGGAGTCATTCTCCTGCACTTCAGATGCATCCTCCTGAGACTCAGTTATCCTGTAATGAAACGCAGCACTGAGGAAGAACACACACACACACACACACACAACCTCTCTCTAACTACATTTGTCGCAGACACCATGTCTCGTCAAAACAAGATGACTTTCTATAAATAATTCATGTACGTTATAAACCATTGAGGACATAATTTACAAATGTATACATCATCAGCCCTCTTTAGAGGAAATTTCCATAGCAGAGATCGGCTCACGTTAATTCAGTTTACATACATTTTTAAGGTCATTTGATTATTTGGTGTTTAAAGTCTTGGAGGTAATGATTACTAAGTGCTTTCTAGAGTAAGTCATTTCATTAAAGGCATATGTCATCTCTTCATAAGATTTCTGGGATTTTTTTAAATTTTAAATACTAAGCAAGTGTATTTGTTTTATTTCATGTCAAATATATCTCATTTCTTTTAATTAAAGCCAGATGTACCCAAGGAGGCCAGATGAGTCTAATTTGGAGATATTTCAAGACAAAATAAAGCAGTTGAGCAAACAACATTTATTTTGACTGTTTTCCTAATACGCAGAAGTAGGCAAATAGTGGCCTCATGCTCCAAGAGGCATCAGAATGCCTTTACTTCAGGTTAGCATCAAATATGAGGCATATGTCCAGTAAGAATGAAAGAAAATATCAGTACTAGGGCTGCATCAGTGTTAATTTTGACAGCACTTTTTAATTTAGTTACCGTCTTTTGCCTAAAATACCTTTTAGTTTCAGTCATAATTTAGTCATCTAAATTGTTTTAATTTTAGTCTAGTTTTAGATGATGAAATTTCACAACAATTTAGTAGATGCAATCTACTGTAAATTTAGTCGACTAAAATCTGAAGTGTGAAGTGTAAGGTATTTTTTTATGTTTCCTTGAATTTCTGAAGTCATGTTTTACACTTGGATCCCGCCACCACGAAGCTAAGGCAGTTTGATTGGATGTCCCTCTTCACTCATCCAACCTTTCCACACAACCAAAGTAGCTGTGATTCCTAACTTGTCCCTACTTTTTACATGACAAAATTAGGTCTGATTGGATTTAGTCTCTGTCAAACATTTTAGTCTAGTTTTTATTTGTTGACGAAAATGTGAGTTGATTTAGTTTTAGTTTTTGTTAATGTACACTTTTTTTTTTGTTATAGTCTAGTTTTCGTCAGGGGAAAAAAGGTTGTTGAAAAAAAAACTATGGCGAAAATAATTAGTCAACAAAATTAACACTAGGCTGCATGATGTTGGATTTTTACCAATTTCCAATATGCCAATATTTCTGAACTCATATATTTATTTATTTAACTTTTATTTCCTGTAAAGCACTTTGAATTACCCTGTGAATTGTGCTCTACAAATAAACTTGCCTTGCCTATTTAGCCAGGTTAGTCCCATTGAGATCAGAGATGTCTTTTTCAAGGGACACCAGGAATGGCATTAAAACAAAGTTCTGACAATAAATGCACAAATTCATACAATACATGATAAACAATAAGATCAATAGCAAATCATCAGTTAAAACCATTGCATTCTGAAAGGATTCAAGATTTTTAACCAAGGATTTAAAGACATTAGTGAAACTAAACTTTGTATCACTGTTGCAGATGACGACATTGATATCAATATTTTATAGAGCAGAAGAATACAGTCTTCACTAAACTAAAACTGACCTGTTCCCTGTTCTGTGATGTTTTCTGTTCTTTAGAAACATATGTGAAACAAGAAAAACATTTGTTCTTTAAAAATAATGATGCTGACGTTAATTTAAAATGAGGTGAATAATTATGGTTTTATTTATACATTGTGCCATTATTTCAGGAAATATATAGATATTTTTCACATCTGCAGATACCATACAAGCTTTTAAGCCATTATCTACCAATATCAATAACAATCCAATAAAGTTTGTTTTATTTGCCCATAAAACCAGATGACTTTTGTTAGAAATGAATTCAAGGAGCTTTCTGACTTCTGAATGCTGACTGTATCACCGGTCCCATCCTGTCTTTTCAATATAGATATGATTTAAAAAGACAAAACAGTTTTGAAAATATACTTGTGTAGTTGATTTCTTCAAGATTTGACTTTTAAAGTGAGGCAGCTTGAAACACTTTTATATTCTTCTGGTAGCAACAGTGGATCTAATGTTGGCTTAATCAGTGTGTTATAACATCCCCTATAGACAGATTTCCACTTAAACACCAACTGTTGTTATTAAGTTTTCCACATTTTTGATACTTAAAGGCACTTTTTCAATCCCTTCTGTACTAAGAGAAATGAATTGTGGCAAGTTAAAATGTGTTTGAATTTCCGTGTCAGGTCTTATTTCAAGACCAAAAAGTAAAGCTTGTTTTGGCTTTGTTTGTTCACAATCTTATTACAGACAATGTTGGTCATATTTTCCCTTTTACTATCTTGCAATAAAATGTTTATCAGGACTCGTCAGGCAAAAATATTGACTTAAAAGCAGACATACTGTATTGAAAGTACATACAAGACGATTTGGGGGGGTTCGACAACCCTTCTTCTGTTCCCAATCTTCAGCTGAAAATGTCCACATACATGACTTTTGCAGAGCTGCATGCTGGTCTGGGTGAGCTTCTGTAGGGATCTTTTTCCCTCCTCCTGCCAACTGCCTACCCTCCTGTGTCACAGATCCTTTCACATAATCTGTTATCTTTTCATGTCAGCCATCTTTGTTGTGACCATTTTCCACATATTTCATTTCCTTAACCACTATCAAAGGAGAAACATCACATGGTTATCCTTAGAGTAAGTGTTGTAAATTGGTGTTTTTTTGTTCACTTTTGGTAAAAACTTGTTTCTGGTAGCATTATGAATGGAGCAGCGGGTAAGTGATTTTACAAACATATTCAGGCTTTCATGGAGCTTACTGATCATCTGTTTTGTTGTCTTTTTCTTCCATTCACCATCTGCTCTGTTGTCGAAGCGTTTGTTGACAGTGATGTGATTAGTGATTTATTGTGATTACACCAACTTGATTGTCTCTCTGTCTGACAATCAGAGTTTCAATTACATTCAGTGTCGGCCAATCTGTACTTAACAAGACATTTTACTGTGATGTGTTGAAGATGAAGGATGATGTATGTATGGTATTGTTCTCAAATCCTGTGAATGACCAAATAAAGCCATATTTTAATCCTGTATCTATTCACATCATACTGACCTTGCACTCAGGATGGACTGTTCAATATATTTCACTCGCCTATCTGGGAAAGAGCTCATAGAAGGGGTTTGGATATGGGCAGGACCTTTTTGAATAGCATATCCAGCAGGTGGTTGGACGATCGTTCCATCAGTCACAGTCATTACCGGCCAATCAGGTAATGTATTAGGTGGGCGCTACTGCGCGGTGTAAATGACAGAATGTGAGCCACATCGTTGAACAAACTCACAACAAAACATGTTGAAAGTGTAGCAAAATATTTATAGATAAAGAAATGTGGTCCTGTGCTGATAAAACAGCTGCTGAAGCTGTTAGAAGAAAAAAGTGATATTCTGCTGTCCAGATGGGACTTCAATTTTGATTGTTTTCAATGATAAAATCCACAAACATGTTCTCAAAGCAGTCAGGGCCTTGTGTGCATCTCTGCTTAGTAGGTTTTTCTACTTTACCTGCATGCATTAAAGGTCACATGTAAAGCAAAAGACACTTTTTATGACCACATCAGGATGCTGTCAGGAAACTTAAGCTGACTGTAGAGAGGAGCCACAGTCTTGACTGCAGTGGTGAAGGTTCTCAGCAGCTATAAGCAGAGAGTCTGAGCTATCTCCTGGTGGAATTTGCTGGCTGTTCTGACTGCCTTGAATATTTGGTCATGCTCAAGTTGCGGTGATCATCAGCCAAGACCTTCAGGCAGCTTTAAAGGTGCTGCAGGGTCCCTCTCCCAACAGACTGTAAAGCCAGCACCACATGAGCAGAGGCCTCACCGCAGTGGCTGCTGCTGGTTTGGCTCTCAGTGACTACGTTTAAATGAGAGCTTTGATGAACCCTTTAATTCAGAATAAAACTGAAATCCTCTTTCAAAGATAAAAAATGACCTTGTAAACACCTAATTCCGAATGAAAATGACCATTCTGAATTAAACTTAATTCTGAAGCATGTGGCTGGTTTATTCTGATTTTAAATCTGAATTAAATAATTCTTCGATCATGTATACGTTCATTCTGCTTTAAATTAATTCCGGTCGTTCTGCTCAGGCTCGTTCCCGTGTCCTGTCACCATGACGCATATATGCTGCGCTGATGGGAACAGGATGGCCGCATGGAGCAAGCTTTGGACTCGAGCCAAGACAATTTTTTAATTACAGCCTTAGAAGATTTGGAAATAATGAAAAGAGTGGATGGACGTAAGCATAAAAATGCTGACCTTTTCAAAGTTGTAGCATCCAAGTTGGATGAGGTTTCCCTGACAGAGACGCTGGAGACGCTGAACTGGAATTTGTTTTCTTCCGGTAGACATAAATATATCACGTCCGCCCCCCTGTCCAATCAGAACCATTCACCTTAAGCAGAATTAAATAAAGGGGACTAAACGTGTTTTCCATGTAAACCTCAATTTGGAATTACTGTTTCCATGTAAACGCGAAGGAGAATTCTTTAATTCCGAATTATTTAATTCTGAATACTTAATTCCGATTAAAAAACCTCATGTAACCGTGGCCAGTGAGCAAATTTTTGATGTTATGCACGTTATTCCCTGCTCTCTTCTTCTCTAATTTTCCTGTTGTCCGATTAGGAACCTTTCAGTGCAGATGGATGAGCCTGATGTAATGTCTGTAATCAGTCAGATTCATCTTGCCAAGCTCCCTCTACAATTAATATGAGCTGCCCAAAACTGAATGAAGCAATCAGTGTCCTTTGGAGCAGGAAGAGGTGGGAGGTACTAGCAAGACAACCGTAGAAAGTGACTGCTCATACAGAGATTAGCATTGATGCTAACAGCTCCAGTAGCAGTTTTATCAGATCTGGACCACATTTCTTTATTCAGTGAAAAACAAATATCAACGCTACAAACTCGTATATAAAAAGGATAGTCACTCCAGTTTATGTTTTGCTGAAGGTTTGTTCTACGATGTAGCTCACATTCTGTCCTTTACTCTGTGGCAGTAGCACCCGCCTACGACATCATCTGATTGGCCTGTAAAGGATGTGATTGACAGAACGATTGTTCAATCACTGGCCAGAAATGCTATGAAAAGGTTGTGAACATATCCAAACCCTTTCTATGGGCTGTTTCCCTATTAAAATACACTGATTGCTCGGGTGATGTGTCAGGTTAATTCTGAAGAGGCAAAACCAAAAAAAGACCTTAAAATATGGAAAAACACAAACATCTTTAGTCAATGAATTTTTCTTTCTTTAGACATATAAATAGCCATAATAACATGAATAGTATCACCTATTTTCAAATCACTGTAACATATATTATTTGGCATAGCAGGTACAACACTTCATTATGGATTTGTTGCATTTTGGGCTAAAACCATTGAAGTTTTGTGATTTTTAACTGCTCTGATTCCTTTCTCTAACATTTTCCTTTTTCCTCTTGCTCCAGGCTTAAAATATCACCACAGCAGCTAGAGGAGGATCTCTCATATCACCACTGCCATTTCACTCATGTTTGGAGTTGGACTTTGTACAGTAAAGAGGATTTAAAAAAATGAATAATGATCACAACAGCGACTACCCAGCAGCAGCCAGCATCTTCATGCTTTTCAGATTTAAAAAAAAAAAGAATAAAAAGTGACCACTCCTACTTTCTCATATCTACATTCCCACTGGACACCATGTGAATTTTACAGTGTGACTCTTGTTGAGCTCTAACGAGGATGATGGACGGACAGAGGTCGGTGTTAATGAAGGAACGGACAAATGAAGTCAGACGAAGCGAGGTGAAGGAAGTTAAAGGAAGTCGAACGTGTTTGAAGGAAACCTGTAGAAGAAGAAGAAATGAAGGATGGATTATTTTATTGGAGTTTTCACATACGGACAAAGTTAAAGCCTCAGTTTTGTGGGTTGTGGAGGATTTCGTTCTCATGCCCGGGTGTTTTGGTGTGAAAAGGTATGGACAGGTACTGGAGAGGATTAGGGCCACTTAAAAAATATGAAAACTGAATTCTGACTTTTAAGAGCTCTGAGATCATGATTAACGTCAGAAAGCCCAGATTGCTTTCACGTCTGCATTGTTGGAAGAGTTGTCAGGCTCCATTTGTTTAGACATTTATGAGAATACCAAATGAATCCTGTTTCGGTATAAGACATGTAAGCTAGGAGCTCATAGAGGAGACGGTTCAGCTGCATCCAGTCTAAACAGGATGGGCAGTTTAAGTGCAGAAATCTCAAAAATGAAGCTGTTAATGGAAAACCAAAACAATAGCAGAGTTAAGTCACATCAAGCCGATACCATGTGGTGTAAAAGCCCCATTAGTAGTCTCTAAAGCAGGGATCATCGACTATGTTTGGATGAGGGACAGCTTATTTCTTGACATATGTCATGGGGGCTGGGTCAATAAAATTAAAATTCTGTTAATATTTTTATTTAATTACAGTATTTTTGTTAAACATTTGTTATTTTTCCTAAATTGTATGAATTTCTTAGCCCTTCAAAGTGAGATTAGTCCATATCAACTATACTGCTGCCAGGCACATGGAGCAGCTGAGATGTTTTGGCTTCTTCTGTCTACAGATGACATGTTTCCCATCACTGGAGTCATTCCCTCTTTAGATACTGGCCTAAAGCTGGCATAGCTGACATGTGGATACATGTTCAACAGATGAAAGAAGAAGCCATTCCTGATAACTCTCTCAAACACAGTTGTTATTGGGGTTATGTCAGTTTTGAAGGAATCTGCTGACAAGAAGACACCATAAAAAACAACAGCAAACTTTTTGTCCTCACATTTTCCAAGGGGCCGTCCACACGGAGACAAATTCAGGTGTATCCGCACAAGTTTTTAATCGTATAGGCGTTTTGGCCACATGGATACGTCGTTTTGGATGATTGAAAATGCATATTTTTGAAAACGGGTCCCAGAGTGGGTAAATCTGAAAATACTGGTCTTACATTATAGTGTGGACAGCAAATGGAGGTATTTTCCAAAACAATGACAGCTCCACCTCTCCCTTAAACCACATGCACAAACCCTAACAACAAAAGAAAAAATGGTGGAATAGAGCGTCGCGTTCCTGCTGCGGAAGCTACTGAGCTTGTTGTGGCTTTGACAGCAAAATCTCCTGCTCCTCTATGACCACCGTGAGACACAAGAGGACACGGAGAACATCATACACCAGTGTCTGTTTTGCTCCATGTCCTCTGCGCTGGTTTTGGTGTATGTTAGCTGCAGCGTTACAGCGCCACTTGCAGGCCTGGCATATGTACTACAGCACTTATGTGGACAGACATTTCTTGAAACAATTCTGTGTTTACAGAAAACATTTTGAAAACAAATACATTTTTTTTCTCCGCGTAGACCTAAATTTGATTTCACTCAGGTGGCCTGATGGGAAGCTGTGAGGGGTCTGATGTTGCCCCTGAGCTGCCAGTTGATGATCACTTGCTCTAAAGGTTTCCACAATGCAAAGTGCAACCAGTAGGTATGGCATTTGTTTACTTTTGTGGTGGAAAAATCAGGCTGTACCATGACTGCCCTTATCTGGCGTGAGAGCATGAATTGATCCAGAAGAGAAATACAGCACACAATAATTTTATTGTTAAAATAGAACAAAACAGTCAAGGTACAGTGCAGATGTTATTTACTCTGAAAAACACCCGAAGATTTAAGTTTGAATTCAGGGAAAAAGTCAGAACTCAGATATTATTTCAGCGTCCCCAATCTTCTCCATAGACAGGAGGGTTTGAAAGTGTTAAATGTTTATTTTTCTGATTGTTTGAATGGAAATGAGAAAGAAAGAAGCAGAAGAAGAGAAAAAGGAGCCTGAGAGGAGCTGTAGCATAGTGAACATTTCCAGTCCCTGCAGCTGCTGCTCTCACAGACTTATCCATTTGGTTCACTGTGTTTTCTAAAAGACAAAAAAGTGCACTGGAGATGCTTCGAAGTTTTAAAGCGTTTGGTTCATTTCGTAAAGAGTCTGCAAGTCGTAGTCTGGAGAGCGGAAAGTGACATGATGTGTGCATCAGATGGTGAAACTGTTTCTGTCCACACTGCATCGCCAAAAAGGTAAGCTGAAACAGAAACACGAGCAGGAGGTGCATTGACTCCCACAAGTTCCCAGGCTGGTTGCTATGTGTCAATGATGTGTATTAAAGAGGATATAAGGCATTTTGTTTATAAAAGATTTGTGTTTTTGAAAAGAGAGGCAGGACAGATAGATCTAAAGTGGTTTTTTATTTTTGTTGGGTTTTATATAAATGTATATTAGAGTCAAAAGGACAAAAAAACGGGAAAACGAAGGAAAAAAAACTCTAAAAAATGTCAGACTTCTTAGTTGTATATTAATATCACATGTTTGGGAAGCACATCTCATTTGATAAAAGGCTCACCATGTTTGTAAACAAGAAGTAACCACGTTAACTTAAATGTGTGTCAAATATTGTTGAGTTACGCCGACGATCACCTATTTATATTTTGTATTTGTCAAAAAAAAAGTAAGAGAAAAAAAGGTTTTATCTGCAGTGTTCTTTTTAAAGGCAATGAGTTATATGTTGTCCAGAAGAGAGATGGCAGTGTTTCTACAAATCCACTCATTTTTCCTCCAGACCAAGTCAAACCTTCCTTCACCAGTGCATCTTAAAGAAGAATTTACAGTCGTGAGCATGCAGAAAAACTGTACAGATGTTTATATTTTATTCTTTCCAAGTGCCAGTTTTTTGTGGTGTCATTTGGATATTAACTAATTCATTCAATGAAGTTTTAGAGGAAGAGAAACGGGAGGACGAGCGGATTTTGGAGGTTTAAGACTAAATGAGAGTTGCATCACACTGTACAAAAGACAAATAACATCAAGTTTGGTCATATAGTATATATTTTTACAACGTTTTAGGGTGTGTGGATGCGATATATAAATGCCGGAGGGATACAGAATCATTTCTCCATTTTCTCCTGAGAGAAAGAGAAGCCAATAACCACGTTCACTCACACGTCATCAAGGCGAACGGCATGTGCCTGCATTAAAGTCTGATTTTCTTTGTGACGTATGTGACTTTATAAAGCTTGCATATTTTACACAGTGTTTACAAAGGTGTACGTTGTGGTAAAAATCAATAAACTACAAAAAAATCTTAACTGTATAGATTTTAATTTTCAGAGGTTAAAATAAGGTTATAATAATACCCAGAATCCCTTTTGTATGGTGGAGGGATAAGAGCCGAGCAGGAGACAGGAATACTGAGAGGGAGGAGGTGATTTATTTTTATGATGCTCTTTGAGAGAAAAAGTCAAAATGTTCACTTCTTCAGCTCGTGGTTTATCCATTTGAACTGATGCAGTTTTTCAAGAAAAAAAAAACATGATAGAAAACTGTTTTGTTTTTTATGCACTTCAGAAAAAAGGAAAAGTGACCAAAATAGAGTAGAATAAAAAAAAAAAAATCAAGAATCAAGTTAAAATAGGTTTTAGGATGCATGTAAAAATGTCACAAAAAGAAGCAGAAAAGCAAAAAGACTTTTAAAGATAAGTCAGTAAAATAATCCTCATTGTCGCACTGATGTGCAAAAATAAAACTAAAATTGTAATTACAAGATTGGTTTTTCAAAACAAGTTAAACATGCTAAAACAAAAATCAGCTGTTTCCCAAATATATTTCATACATTTCTGAACAATAAAATATACTGAATATTTTAGTGAGAATTCTTCTCTCCTGTTTTTGTGAATTAATGACATTAGTTCTGAATTCAAGATACATGTTTAAAGTTTTATTTTGCTTTGTCTTTTTGAAATAATAAAATCATTATCCCTTAATTTCAAGATCCTTTTTGTTAAAGAATAACTAAAAACATGCTCTGTGTTTCTAAGTTTATAACATTACCTGGAGTATACATTTTAGGAAGTGGAAAAATGTTGCGCTGTGATTTCTTAATCATACAGTCATCTCAGAAATCCAAGATACAATTTATGAGAGACTTTTTCCTATATTCTGAGTTAATCCATCCATTATCTCTTAATTTCAAGATATGTTATAAAGAAAAGTTAGATTTTGTGCTGATTTTCTTTGATTAATGACGTTTAAATTGAATTATTCTCTATTTTTTCAAATAAATGACATAATTATCTCAGAGGTTTGAAATACATTTTCATGAATAAAACAGTTTTCCTGTTTAACTAAGTAATGACCTCTTTTACAGAATTACATACTATTTGCTTAAAGGAAAAGAAAATGATGATTATTTTTTAAGAGCTAACAGAAAGATCAGCAACAATGTTTTATTTATATGTAAGCCTTTTATTATTCATACTGTCATCAACACAGTAAAGCAAAACAGGAACAATTTTCCATAAATCCAAGATGATATCATTTATTTAGTTAAACAGAGCGAACAGTTTTCCCTTAAAGCTGCAGTTTTACTCCCCCTCCCTTTAATGGTTGTGCTTCATTTATGCCCCTTCATTTATGTACAACCAATCCACTGTTAGTGTGACTTTAGCATTATGCTAATGGAAAGTAAATGCCGCCACAAAGACCTACAAACCACACTCCCCTTCATAAAATGACCATAATCTGTCCAATATACACAACAACTAAAGCTTATTTAGATCAGACAAGCACATACATGAGCGCCGTACCTGGACTGAGCCCTGATTGGTCAAAAAGTGGGCGTCCCTTGCTGGGTAAAGGCTTAATACAGAGCAAGGAGGGGGCACGGGTGTCTAATGATCTGTCAGGTTGCTTCAGTAATAAGATGTTGACAGGTAATCATATTTTTTGGCCGGTGAAACAAACAAAAATAAGGACATACTGCAGCTTTATGTGAATGCTTCCAGACAGTACGTAAAAAAAAAAAAATCTGTCTTTTAGTTCAGGGATGTTGTGCTGTTATCACGAATACATCCTAAAATCAGATTGGCTGAAGCTGCGTTGGCTCAGAGGGAAGAAAACAGACAATTTTTTTTTTTATGGATGGCATTTTTCTAAACATTTTTCTTTATTCTCAAATTTCATGTCAACTGGACATTTTGATGCTTTATTCTCTGAGACTTCAAGTCAATTCTCAGAGCAGTATATCAACGTCCATTTTGCCCTTTTTGACATTTCAACTGAAACCTTGACTTTTTTTTCTCTGAATTGTATTTCGATATTCCTGAAATTTTTCCTTTTTCAACCATTTTCTCAACTTTCTTTTTCCTCAAAATGCATCATGGGAATATATCGTCCACCTCTCATTATGTCTTCATCCGGCTTTGGCCTTCTCCCTCCTCTGTGCTGTTGTGTGTCCTCAGAAATGTGTGCGCTCTCATTGGACGATACTGAACCCTTTCAGCAACGACCCAACACAACTGTCTTTACCTGTCTGCGCTCTGCAGTAACACAACCAAAGGATCTGGTATTTACATTCATTTCAATTATAAATGAAGGGTTGGACAGTTTTGTGTATGTGCAGCACATTAAAAAGAAATAAGAGCCAAGCGACCGTGCTGCAAAGTAAACGCAGGACACACAACGAATCAAACAAGCCTACCTGTGTAGATACAAACGGATTCAAGAGTGTCAAAATAAAGTAACTGTTCTACTCAGTAGCAGATGTGTTTGTACCTATCATGTGCCTTAACCTTTTCCATGGTAGATAAAAGTAAGTGTGTTTTATATAACGTCACTCCTCCCTCTCCACTGTCATCTCTCCATCCCATCTCTCCACCTCCACCCCTTCCTCCTCCTGTGTCCCCTCCCTCCCTCTTCTCTCATTCATTCACCCATCCCGCACCCCCCCACTGTCCTCACTCCAACCCCTTGTAGTTTAGACTGTTGGTGGGTTTCTGCCTTGTATTACGTTGTATTATAAACTTTTAAAAAGATAGAGTCATTCTCAGAAATAACGGTTTTGATTTTCTAGAGGAGTTCAAGTTGTTGATGCTTTCGTAGCGAGCAGAGGCGATGCCACAGTGACAGAATGTATTATGTTAATTTTACTAATACCCAGAGGCAAATATTACGCTTGTTAAACATAACGGAAAAATACTGGTTTGTAGAGTATAAATTTGGTGTGTTTTCAATAAATCATGCCTGGAAAGAAAGTGTTGCTGGACTCTGTGTGTTATTTCTTTATGATATGACTTTCATTTTGTGCAGGTATCTGTCCTATTCCCACTGATCCTTATAATGTCTACATTTTAATTTTTTGAAATTGAAGGCCACAAAATATCTTGAAGGTTTCTCCACCATTACCATGTTTTTGCCAGCGTATTTGTCTGTTTGCAAGAGTAAGCAAAAACTACTGGATAGATTTACATGAAAATTTTGACCAGAGGTGTGGTGTGGCCAGTGGCTGTTCTAGGGGCGGGGCCACAGGGGCATTGGCCCCATCTGAAATCTAATTGGCCCCCTGAAGTGCCCCTGTCCTGTCACTCATCTCTCGTTTTGCTAGAGTGGGCATCACCAAATGGCGGACCTCGGTCTGGATCTGGACCCGTGACCAATCTCTGATAAATTCACTTGAAAAGATTTTAATTGAGCATTTTTTTCCGACAGTCGCGGATATACAGTGGGCGCCGCAACTCCAGTTAATACTGGAACCGAAGAAGAAGTCATGCCATGAGTGTTCCTACATATATGTTCTGTATGTTTTCTGAAGCTCATAAAGTTGTTTAATGAAGCACTGAAGAGGAACGAGACATAATGATTCATTTAGCAGAGGTGATTTACCCGCCGCTATCGTGTTTACAGCACGAGCTGCAGCAGCCACAAGCGCCAGCAAACAAAGGGCAGTGTCAAATAAACTGCCTGTGCGAAAAAATGAGACCCTTGTCACCTTGTCACCGACCTGTTTGTGGGAAATGCTGATGAGGGCTGAGAGCTTTTGCGCTATGGCACTGCGCTCTCCACAGGGCTCCTCCTGTTCTTTTTCTAATTGTTTACTAATCGAGTTGATCATTTGTTTCATTGTATCACTTTCTTGTTACATTATTTCGCAACAACACAGCGCAAAGCAGTTACAGATGATTGCACTTTTAAGGGTTAGTTTCTTGTATTATGAAGATGTTAATTTTTTTACTGGAAGTGTAGGTCTTCATTTTTTAGGCTGTGACCTCTCATTTAAGGAAAAAGAATAGGAAACATATTTAGTCAGAGCTCTGTATGCACTTATATTTCGGAAAAAGAGCCACCTTTTATTTATTGTTATCTGAAGATGTTAACTTTTTACGTGATGTGTAGGCCTTCAGTTCTTAGCTGGGACCTCTTTAATTTAAGAGAAAAAAATGGTTATTTGGCTCTGTTTGCACTTTTTTATTTATTTTATTTTAGGTTTTTCTTTTTTAATCTGAAATAAAGGCCTGAAATTAATTTGCTGTGGACTATATTTATTTGTGGTAAAGGAGCTCTTTGTGCACTCAGTAAAACATATCCTGCATCAAAAATTGACAATAAGATGACAAGATCCAAAGAAAATCTCACAGGTATGTGAAATATTTTATAAGAACCTATACAAGTCTTGGTTGTCAGAAAATGACATGGAAAGCTACTTTAATTCTTTGGGTGAGGTTAAGAGCATCAGTAATGCTAATAAAGAACTGTGTGAAGCTCCTATAACAGTGACAGATACTGAAGATGCTATCAAAAAGCTGAAACTCAACAAGAGTCCAGGAAATGATGATTTGACATCTGAGTTATTCAAATTATTCCCTGGAGATTTTTCACGCTTTTTACATAAAGTGTATATAAAGAGCATTGACAGCAGAAAGTTCCCTGCATTTATGACTCAAGGATTGATCACTCTAATCCCCAAACCACAAAAGGATACTTTATTGTTAGATAATTGGAGAGCTATTTCACTCCTTAATAATGACTATAAGATCATTGCTATGTGCCTGGCAAAAAAAATTAAAAGGAGCCCTTGATGACATAATTGATGAAAAACAATCTGGTTTCATGACTGGCGGACATATTGCAAATAATATAAGGTTGGTGCTTGATATTTTAGATTATTCAGAGCTAATTGAAGATGAAAGTTTTATTCTTTTCCTAGATTTTTATAAATCTTTTGATTCTCGTCATCACAAATTTAAGTTTAAAGCGCTTGATGTTTTTGGTTTTGGTAATATGTTTAGAAAATCTGTTGAAACATTATATATGAATGCTAATAGTTCAATTAGGCTTCCTTTTGGCACTACCAAAAGATTTAACATTCATAGTGGAATCTGTCAAGGTTGTCCACTTCCAGCATATCTGTTCCTTTTACCCATGCAATCACTCTCTATTCATTATGAAAATAGTGGAATAATGGGTCTGTCTATAGCTGGTAGAACAGTGTCCATTAGTCAACTAGCAGATGACACTACACTTAAAAAAAAAAAAAAAAATCTCAAGTTGATGATGCAATCAAAACTATAAACACTTTCTCGCTGGCCTCTGGTCTCCAACTGAACATTTCAAAATGTGAACTTCTGCCAATTAAAACTTACTCTAATATTAGTATCTCAGGCATCCCTGTCAAGCATAAGGTTAAATATCTTGGAATTATAATTGAAAAAGACCAAAGCTCCAGACTGTCTGAAAACTTTGACCCTCTTATTGTTTCCGTCCAACAGAGATTTAATTTGTGGCTCCAAAGAGATTTATCCATCACGGGGAGATCTCTAGTAGCTAAAGTTGAAGGCCTCTCCAGACTTATATATACGGGTTTAGCTCTTGATGTTTCAAAGACATATGCACCACAATAGACAAAATTTTATTTGATTTTATTCGGAAAAAGAAAATACACTATATTAAGAAGAATGTAATGATTAATGCTTGAGACTTCACCTCTCTAAATGCTTCTTTCAAGATCAAATGGATCAAGCTTTTCTTGAAAAATATTAAAAATATTACTGCTCATATATTTAACTCAGTAGGAGGGCTGAATTTTCTGCTAAAATGTAATTACAATATCTCTAGATTACCTGTGAAATTATCTAATTTTCATAGCCAGCTCCCATTATCCTGGTCAATGATGTACAAATACAATTTCTCTCCCCACAAGTATTTTATTTGGAACAATCTAGATATTCAATTTAAAAATAAATCTCTATATATTAAGAGATGGGTTGATAATAATATCTTACTAGTTAGTCAGCTATTGAATGACAATGGTTATTCACTTATGAAGAATTTCTTTCTATCTATGGTTTCCCTGTTACTGTGAAAGAATACTCAATTGTGTTCGATGCAATTCCAGATGGTGCTAGAAGGTTACTATTGTCTGCTCCTAAAGGTAAAAACTGTGTTGTTCCAAGGTTGATATATACATATATATATATATATATATATATATATATATATATATATATATATATATATATATACACACACACACATATATATATATATATATATATATATATATATATATATATATATATATATATATATATATATATATATATATATATATACATATACATATATATATATATATATATATATATATATATATATATATATATATATATATATATATGTATGTTGGTAATGTTTGCCCCTTTTTGGCTTTATCACTTTATTAAGTGATAAAGCCAATAATCATTGTATTAGACAGATCATTCAAAGAGATATTGTTTCCAAACTTTCAACAGTTTTTTTATTGGAACAACTTATATAACGATATAGACTGGAAAAACACATTGGTCATATCAAGAAAATTTATTATTGCGAATAAGATAAGAGAGGCGAGTTTAATACTTCATAGATGCTATCCAGTCAAAACCAATCTTACAAAATATAACCTAAATATTGACACACTTTGCTCCTTTTGTGGCATTACAGAGGAAACAATATCTCACTTATTTTGGGAATGTACTTACATTCACACTTTTTGGATTGACCTTGATAAATTTTTAAGAAAAAAATAATCCCAGACACAATATATGTAATTAACCTTCTCTTAATTATAGCCAAATTTCATATTCACTGTTCCAAATTTGCTAACCAACGACCAAATATTATTGTTTTCAAAGCCATATTGATGAAAGAATATTGAAAAAAGTTTAAACCCCAAAGTAAACAAAACCAAAAGATTATGTGAAAAATATAATATTGCCTGATTTCTATTTTTTTTTTTAAACCTCGAGACTTTTTTAATTTTATGTTAATCGTTATATACCTATTGGATTCTGTAATTTTTGTAACTGCATTCATCCTGAACGTTTTGTAAGGTTTCTGTAAATAATTTGTTAATTAATAAAAAAAAATGAATGGCCTACAAACAGGTTGTGTTTGCACGGAGCTTTAGAGGAAAAAAGCAGCTGACAATGCAAGCTAGCGAGTTTGAGGGTCTATTTGAGGGTCTATATTTGTTTTTAATTGGCTGTGTGAGTAAACCGGATCGGATCGTGAACGGCACATTTGTCATCAGGCAGATCTCTGGCCACCTTGGAGCACATCAGGGTCCTTTCATTACAACAACATGGCCGCCTTCTGCAGGGGCAGGCACCGGTGGAGGAGGATAAACTGTATTCATGTGTGGAGGAGACACCTGACAGGTAACAGCGTGTGTCCTAAATGATGGAGGTAGACACGAAGAACAGAAAGAGACGAGAATAAAAGTCAGAGGAGTGATAATGTAGCTCCTCTGTGACTGTCACACTGCTGCTGCTTATCCCATTATTACTGTAATTAATGTAAATAATCTTATTGATGTAGTTCATGTTTACCTGTGACGACCAACCTGCTCGTTTCTATTGATGGTGAGGATATTATTAAAAACACGTGTCTGTGCTCTGCTCCGTCATAATTATCCAACATGATCTGATAATCAGGGCTGTGTCCTGATCTGACCTCAAACAGAGCTCTATGTTTTCATTTATGACTTCGCAAAACACAGATAATTAATTTTTATGCCGATAAACCCATACCGTAAATTTGCAATAAGATTTATCTTTTGATATACGTACAGAAGAGGATTGGGGCCATGCATGATATTTTGTGATGCAGTGTTTAACAAAGTGAAGGTAAAATTTAATCTGAACATTTATTGCTGACTTTTTTCCCCCACATGTATAATATGATCATGCCAGCTCTAATCCTCCTCCATATATATGCAGGATATCCCTGTTGTTAACACTGCTGTTTGTTATGGCTGCTCAAGTAATCGAGTTTCAGTATCAAGAACAAGTGCAGCTTCCACAGGCATGAAAACTGAATAATCAATATTAAAGATGACTGTGTGAATGATATTAAATTAATGCTGATAAGAGCACTGTGCTGATCTGCCACACTAAATAGAATCAGTCTAAAGTTTCTCGTATTTAAACTTTTAAACAGTTATGTGATGTCTGTAAAAAGACAAATATCTTGGTCATTATTCGTACGAAATATATCAGATGATGATTTCTAAAAGCAGTTTTGGATGCACAAAATTATCAGCATGATATCAGTATTGTCAGGTATTTGCTTTGAAATCAAAACATCTGTATCTGCAGATATCATTTTTTCTACTAATATTTCCTGCAGATGTTTAAGCCTTATATACTTGCATTAGGTTTGGATAATTTATGTATGTGAATTATAAACTGAAAGCATAAGCTCCCAAAAGGGGCTGATTTTATGTCAATGGAGAAGTTAATTAGGTTTTTAGTCTCCATGTGGCACAAAAGCTTGATTGTACTTATACTGCTTGAAAAGTGACCTACTTTTAATTTCTGCATATCAGTATCAATATCAGTATCAGCCAAAATAAGTTGCAAAACATCAGTATATGGTCTAATTGTATAATATACTTGCTCGTAGGTTTAGTCTGATGCTGTTAAGAAGTCTTTTTTTTTGAAACAGGGGTCATTAACCACATTCGTACAAGGGCCACTTTTTTTCTTGATATATTCCGTGGAGGCCAGATTTTAAAATAAGTTGCAATGCTATGAATATTTTGGTTCAGTTAACATTTATAAGTTCATTATTATTTTCCCTGAATTGTATGATTTTATTTTTTAAAGCGAGATCAGTCCCTACCCCTGCACCTGTGCTCGCCGTTTGCAGCAGTTTCAGTATCTTGGCCTTTTCTTTTTGAGGCAGTCATGTTTTGCATCTTTGGGCTTGACTCCGATATTTTCGTTCTCCAGGTTAAATGTTGGCTAATAATGACTGACAAGTGGACTTCTGTTTAATGTATCGAATATGGAGTCAGTCCTGAGAGAACCAGTTCAAAACTAACCATTTGGGGGAATTCCAGCTAAAGGTGAAGGATTTTTACAACAAAAGTGTCTCTTAAAACCACAACGAGTACATTTTCTAAATTTGGATATACTTGGGGGGCCAGATGAGAAGCTTTGGAGGGCCTGACGTGGCCCCCGATCCACCAGTTGATGAAAGCATGTTGTACTCCACCATATGGCACACTTATGGACAAACTACAAGAGAGCCAGCATGCAGAAGCTGTGAGTGGCATGTAACAATGATTTGAGAATATTACTAAGGAGACCGAGATGATGGTTTGTAACTGCCCTTCAGGCTGCTTTTGAGAAACATTGTGATTAAATTTTTTTGAGACTTGGTGTCTCTGAATCATGTCTCTGACAAACAGCAGATACAGTACTGTGAGATATCAGTCACAGTTACGGAGGCACTGGTTCAGTTGTCATTTCTGAAGGTTTTACGTATTTATAAACTTCAAACTTTATTTAAAAGACATTATGAAGTTTAACTGTGTTCTGTGGGCTTTATGGGTATTACCTAGGGATACACTGTATTGGATTTTTGTCGATATCCAATATATGCTTATATTTTAAAACTTATTTTGGCTGATACTGATATTGATGAAGACATGTAGGAATTGCTGAAAGTGGGTTATTTTGAAATAAACTAAGTTATATCCAAGACATATTAATATAATTAAACATTACCAGTAAAATTGGGATGCATGATGTTGGATTTTGGCAAATATCCAAATTGCTGATATTTCCAAACTCATCATTGCCGATACTGATACAGATTTTTTTAGGCAAGAGTATGAGGTTTTTTCTTTACTAAATTGACCTGTTCCTCTCAGTGTGACAGCATATTTGTTAGAAATTGTAGGCTTACAAAAGAATTCAGTGTCAAACACATGGCTTCTCTGATATTTGATCTTTTGCTGCATTGACAAAGTGCTTCAGCAGTTTTTAAAACTAATATCTGCTGATAATGATGTGCTGATTGTATTGTGAACTTCATTAACAACAAAAGTGTAGCTGCATCTTGGTTTTATGTATAAAGATCATATTAGTTTAACAGACCAGCAGACAGCCCTCTTTTAGATATTTAGATTTTGGAGAAATTATAATGTGTAAATGACAATAAAATGTATTTTAAGGGGATAAAAGTAAAGTTAATTATGTTGTCACAGTAATATAAATGCTCCTTGTCAGTGTGGATCAGTTAAACTGCCTTATGTTTGAGTTTTAAAGTTAAATATACCATTCCTTATGATGGGGGTCAGTTTTAATGATTAAAGAAAGATAGTACTCATAATTAGCTATAAACTTTGTTCACAAGTTCTTCTGTGTATCATCTGTTCTGTTTACAGGGAAGTACGACTATGACCTGGTGGTTATTGGAGGAGGTTCAGGTGGCCTTGCATGTTCTAAAGAAGGTGAGATTTTTTTTTTCAAGAGTAAATCCTAAATATTCAGACATTTGTTTGTGCACAGATTTATTTATTGCTTTCTCATCACTACAGCGGCACAGCTGGGACAGAGAGTAGCTGTTTTAGATTATGTGGAGCCTTCTTCAAAAGGTAAAATAACCTAATCAAGCCCTTTGTGCCATTTTATTTCAAATAAATGCTGCTGTGGATTGATTTTAGTGACACAGTGGATACTTTTCCAAACAGGTACCAAGTGGGGTCTTGGAGGTACGTGTGTAAACGTTGGCTGCATTCCTAAGAAGCTCATGCACCAGGCTGCTCTGCTCGGCACTGCAGTGAAAGATGCTAAGAAGTACGGCTGGCAGATCCCAGGGCCAATCAGCCATGACTGGTGGGTCAACCAAAGCCATTACCTTAATTTCTTAATCAGCTGAATTTGAAGTACTCCCTCATCTGTTTAAATGGATGGACTTACCTGTTAGATGGCTAAAACGCGCCATCTAGTGGTAAAAATACAGAAAGGCAACAACAGAAAGGCAACTTCTTATAGGTATTGGGATTGATTTCCTCTCACGAATTTAAATGTGCAAAGATAAATATTCAGTCTTGCCATGGTTATTGTGTGTATTATCTTGTAGAAATCTTAAAATGTCTTTTTTCAGAGTTTTGAAAATTAAGGATATAAAAATGTGAGGTTTTGGATTTTAGATGGCAGGTTGGCTTTGAGCGTCTCCTCTCAGTTTGTACTAATACAGTTTTTGTGTTTGCCTTCTTGCACCATAAGGTCTTAAAAAGGATGTTTATCATTTTATAAAGTTATTATTTAGTTAAAGTGTTTTATCACCTAACATTAAAGAATGTTTCCTATTTGAGGTTTTTTAATAAATTTGATTGTATTGAATAATGGATTTACTGTACAGCGTCTCAGCTTCTGGGCTATGAACAGTAACTTTTGGACATTATGCCTTTGGGTTTCAGAATCCTTTTAATATTTATTTTTGTCCCAATCATCAGACTAATCCTGATCAATGCATTCAGAAAAGTTAATCCTGCTTTCATGTATGAAGACATTTCATTTGCCTTTTACTTTTAAGTATTGAAAAGAATTTTGATGTACCGTACCTGAGTTGATTGCTGTTTGCTCTGTTGTGTTGAGAATTGGATAAAAATTTCCTCTGGTCTACTATAACAGGACAGAAAAGGTCCTGATTTTGTTTTTTTAAAAAGTGTATACTGTAGGGCAGTGGTTTTTGCTCAGGGCACACCTCATTCATATCCATGTAAAATAGTCTTTTAATCCAGTGATGGAGAACAGTGTTGGGAAAACAACCTTTTTTCCCTAGCAAAGAATCAACATAGTTTTTTAAGAAATTATCTTTTGTCAGCCTTTGTAAATCTAACAACAACTGTAAAACTTGACTGAGCACAGACTTAAAGAATTAGGTAAACTAATAGAAGAGAGAGAAGCATCGATCCCTTCCATCTGCTTTTTCTGTAAACTGCAGAGGATTGTGCTCCCTTGATGGTGTCAAGAGGGTTTCTTAAAGTAACAGAAATTCAGGTATGCATGGAAATGAATGCTCATAAAGGACTGAAGAAAAAATATGTTAGTTGTGAAATAGTTGTAGTGATAACAAGTGGTTGTACAAATACCAAAGGCACACCAGTGTGCCCTGGCACAGCATTTGAGAACCACTGCTGTTGGGACATATATGAATGCATGCATACAATAAAAACACAACTCAGAATTCAGCAATTCAGTCCTGATCACCAACCAGAGTTAAAAAATATGGAGGAAAACATTTTGGTGGAAAAATCCTAGAGTTTAATGTATTCCAAAAAAATAAAAATACCTGTTGTTGAATTGAAAAGTGTGGTTATAGTAACATGATTGACTAAAGCCAGGTCAGTCATAGTTTGAGTGTTTGCTTATGTATTTACTCATTCTTTCTTTTATAGTCCCATTATTTAGAGGTCAAACGGGTAAATCAAGTATATAAAAATAAGTGCTGTACAACCAAGAGAGAGAGTAAAAGTAAAATCAGAACCTAAAAAACAAAACACTTAGTGGTCCTTAGACATTCATCCATCCATTCATCACCTATACTGCTTATTCCTGCCGGGGTTGTGGGGGGCTGGCATCGGGCAAGAGGTCGGGGTTCACCCTAGACTGGTCTACCACATAAAGACACACACAATCATTCACACACTCATACCTAAGGGCAACTTGGAGTCACCACTTAACCTTATGAGCATGTTTTTTTGGTCAGTGGGGGGAAACCAGAGTGAGAGGAAAACCCATGCGGGCACAGGGAGAACATGCAAACTTCACACAGGAAGGCCTGAATGACACAAGGTTTGAACCAGCAACCTTCTTGCTTTGAGGCTTGTGCACTATCTGCTTTGCCGACATCCTGCTGCCTTCAAAAACAGAACAGAAACACCAAATGAGATTCAATTAACTTAATATAAGAATAATCACAGAGGAGAGAAGGTTCAAAAATACACGCCGTTAATGAAACTGAAGATGGAAACAAACTTGTTTCTACTAAACAGAGCTGTATTTTTCTCTTCATTAGTTCAGTTTGTTCAGGAACACAGCAGCTGTTTGTAGATAATCTCTGATTTATTTTTTCAGGGCCACCATGGCAGAGGCTGTCCAAAATCACGTCAGGTCTCTCAATTGGGGTCACAGAGTTCAGCTCCAGGACAAGTGAGTAACATCAACTCTGCTTTCTTTCTTCCAGTGAATCTTTTTTAATCTTTACGCATCATTGAACAGCATCTTCGGCGTAATAACGGCAAGAAATAAAGCCGTCTTTTCCCATTTGTTGATATGAGTTTCAGTTTCGATTATTTTTCTTTCTGGTAGAGGTTGTGGCCTTGTTCCAGCTGTCAGGGAGTCAGAGGTCAGTCACCCAACTTACAGAAAAACAGCCCAAAAACTCTTTTATCCCAAATAAATGGAAGGAGAAACAGTGATTTTTGTTTGTTGGGCGCAAAGGTTTGAAGTAGGCGTCAATTTGTGCTACAACAAAAGATCACAAGTGAAGATGGGCTGTAAGCTCTGGTGCTAAATTGTTCTGAGTTTAGGACTCACTTTCATGGAAAATCTGCACTCCTTCAGGTGTATAAATGAAAAAGTAAAATACCATTGAATTCATATAACAGGTCAGAAAAGCATAAGCTGGGTAAACATCGGACAAAACGAGATGTTGGTCATTTGGTTACTGTTGGAGGTTTTTTGTTTAAACCACAAACTAACAGCGAGAGTGGCTGGAAATCTTCTGACAAACAACCCAGTGAGAGCTTGCAGTTGTACCAGCATTGCCCCAGCATTACCCATTACTACAGTCTTTAATAAAATCAAAAAAGACAAGATTTATTAAAAAATTCAATGCCAGAACCGTGTGAGGACATCTAGACAAAAACTGTATTTTAACATGTTTGACTTGTTGTATGTAACATAAGAGCAAGATTCCTCTGTGTTAGAAAACTGTTGGAGATGTCACAGCTGATGTAAGTACTTCACTAAATATATATGATAACACTTCTATAAAGTGTACGTTAATAATGCATTATAAATCTGATTGTAATGCAGTTATGTATAAACACAGTTAAAACCCACTCATGATTACTATGATAAAGCATCATAAATAATCATAAGTTATTATAATAACAGAGTTCATAATGAGTTATTAACATGTATAGTGTGTTATATTGTGCAAATAATTAAACAAAATTATAAAAATTCATAATTTATCATTTTTAATAACAAAAATCTGGCACACTGTAAAGCATTTCAGAAAGATTGACGAGTTTAGTTGTTAATTAAAAATATATACAGGTCACCAACTTTATTTAATAAAAACATTAAGTTTATTTAGACTTTTATTCTTCTAATATATTGTATTCAATTTATGACACTTTATAAACATATGAGACTTATAGGAGTCCCTATAAATTTGCAATACATGCTATTAGTAAATTAGTAAAACTTATAACTAGGTGCATTGTCTACACACAGGTTGAAAGTCATGAATAGTCATTGTTGTAATGAGGAAAGTAAAAAAAAAAACAAGCTTCATCAAATGCATAAAAAGCAAAGAAAATACTTCAAACTTTATTTTTTTTGCATTTAATTCAAATTTTTTCATGATCAACACTTCAAAACCTCAGTGACTCAAATTCAAGACAAATTTTCTTTTAACATTAATGTCTAAAAAAACCCAAAAGGTAACCAACATTTGGCTCCTTTATAGACCTTAATAGGTAGATTAAACATGAAAAACTGTAATTAATCTTCTGTAAAAAAATACATTAATTAGTTGCTGAAGAAAATCTTGGGTATAATTTTTTCAACACCAACATGAGAAGCATATATAACTATGATTATACAGCATTATAAGTGCATGAGTATACCCTGTAAACATGCTTATAATGTGTTTATAATGCTTTATAAAGAAAGGCTTCATAGAAAGTGTTAGAATATCTATAAATAACAAACGTGTCATTTCTTTACATTTTCCACAAAGATTCAATACATTGTCCCTTCAAGTGATCAAAACTGAGCAGCAGCTGGAAGCCACTTGTGTTTTTCCACCCTCACAGTGATTAAAGTTTTTTCCAGTGGTCATCTTTATTTCATAACTTTCCATCCACCAGAAGATCTATATTTTCTTTAATGAATTATATTTTTTAATCAGTGTGCAGTGTGTCCCTATCTAAAAACTGCACTAAAGAGTTAATTGTAGACGTCTCTTAGTTTGCGTCTTTACATAGAAAAACTGGTTTGAAAAGCGGACGTAGAATTATCCGTTTGTAATCTACTTTAATATTTCACTTTAAAAAACACCTTAATTTTGAATAAAACACAATATTGTTGTGTTTTTGTTTTTTATTTTAATCCAAGTTGATTTTCAGTGCTCACAAAACGATATATAATCAAAGTCTTGCAGGGATTAAATGCCAGTCTGTCTTATTTTCTGCAGTTATTTCCTTGATTTCTCATGATGAGCCTTCTTATACAAGGAATTTCTTTACATTGTGGTTGGTTTTGTTTCGATTCATTGCCATCAGTATCATGACATTAAATATTGCTTTCAGCTGTACATTTTTTTGTACCTGGCTGAGAATGAGCAGCCACATGTTGACTGACCGTCTGCTGGAGGGCAAACAGGTGTGAGCCTGTGTGTGAATGAGCCGGAGCTCACGCCGAAATGTTTTTAATCAAATGGCATCATTTGTTGTGATTATGGTCGTTACCAGTGCTGTGATATAATTAAATTTTCATGAACAATTAGCTTAGTGAGGCTCCCAGATTAGCAGAGAAGAGCTATTAACCTCTGTGCAAAGTATAAGCACATTAATCAGACCTAACATTACAGGAACACAGATGTTAAGTGAAAGACCCATTTTTAAAAAGTAAACGATTAAGAGCGATTTCAGAGAGAGGCGATTAAATGAAATCAATCTGAGCGGTATTAAACAGCTTGAATATAACAACTTAATGTATCAGTTGTGAGGGAAAAGACTTGTGCAGTGAAGTATATGAGACCAGATGAGGTAAAGTAATAATTATTCATACTTTCATTTATATTCAGTGTGATTAATGTTGAATAAAACTGCAATCTATTTAATCCTGTCATGTAATATCAATAAATGAGCACAACCAGGCAACAGCACAGCTTACTTTGTGTTTGTTAAAACTCTCTGTTCACAGGCACTAGATACATGACAATGTCAACAAGTTAACGCTGCTCGCCTTCTCTACAGCAGACCAGGATAGGATTATACATGGATTCAAAAACTCGTTACGACTACCAGACTGTTCTTGTTCAGCTTGTTCAAGCAGGAGAATTATTGATCAGTTTTATTTATCCTGCTCTCTACTTTACTGCATGACAGTTTCTTTGCCAAGACCTGTTTATGTGTTACGTTGTAAAAGGTTCCCATGCTATCTGGTGTCTCGTATGTTCTGCTGGTGACTGTTAAAAACCCGCTTCTCTGTGCATAGAGTTTTACACGGATATCGTGAGTGTGCGTGTCACACACTGATAAATATGCTCACCCGTATAATATTACATAGATTACTAAACTATAAATGTATTATATCATAGTTTTGTGGGTTGTTTAACCTGTCAGCCTTTATACAATAATGCAAAGCATGACTCAAACTCACAGGAACGCTGGCTGTGACGTAAGCTGGACTTAGCCTGCTTCAAAATACTGCCCTGTGGATGATTAGATCTACGGGAAATGTGCGCATAACTGAATCAACTGAATCAGGACAAAACAACCGAGCTGTAGGTGAAGTGAAGACTTTGTGCTCTTAACACAAAATATCAGTATCGTTTGATATCAGCAATAATGAGTTTAGAAATATCAGCTTTTTGGATATTGTGCATCCGTAGAAAGTTCAATATAGAATACTGTAAAAGAAGCGAGTGGTATCTAAAGTGTGCCGAGTGAGCCTAGGTGAGCAGGTACCACTGATAGGAAAGCAAGAACAGTGAATCCCACATATCCTCCAAAATCATACCTCTACTATCGTATCATGTCCTCGACTATGTACAGCTCAGGAAGGATTGTGTGTGTTCAGAGGTATCTTGGCAGGGTCTATATTCATTTCATCAGTTTGAAAAGATGAAGTGTTGAAAGTTAAAGTGTGAATAAGCAGGAACTGAGTCAGAGGAATGTTAATCATTTACCGTACCTGCTGTCTTAAGCACACAGCTGTTTGTTCTGCAGGAAGGTGAAGTATCTGAACGTGAAGGGGAGCCTGGTGGATGAACACACGGTGAAAGGACTCACTAAAGCAGGGAAAGAGGTGGGCTTCATGTTTATGAGTCTGGCTTTAATGAACATTTCAATTCACTATGAGAGTGAACTAAGAAAATTTGTGAATCACATTATCAAAGAATGTTCTCTGTTCAAGTTTTTTTCAGGCATTTCATTTTAAGCAGTCATTTTTTTCCAACACGCACAACACGCCACAGCTGACCTGAATTAACAGCATCTGTAATTACCAAAATCATCTTTTATGCTCCTGTAATGGTTAAAACACAGGAAGCTCTTAGATATTTTTTATGCTGAAATATAATTATTATTGTTGTCCATGAATTTTCAATTTTACTGTTTTACAACAAAGCAGAAAATAGTAAAGCTCATTATTATTATTCTCTAATAATAGTTATTCACTTGCATTCCTGAACAGAAATATTAGTTTTGTTGGTTGGATGTTATGCTTGATTCATTTCTGACTTCAGAGAAGTCCAGTCAGCCACTGGAGTTGTGTATGAAAAGGTGAATTCATTTTTTGTAATTAAATTTTTTATTAATTTTTAACGGTTTTAAACAACTTTAAACAGGCGCAGCATTTTGGTACGGATATTGTACAGGACATGAAAGGGTGACATCCATTCACAAAAATAAATAAATAAATAGGAAGAGCCCAGGACATGCATGATCACTCCATCATCTACTAAAAGGTGAATTCATTTTGTAATTCCTCATTTCTGTACAAAATTATCTGTCCAATAACACTTTGAAAGATTTCTAAAATATCCATGTTGTCTAACTTTTATGAATTGAGTCAGCCGTTAGGTGAGCTAGATATCAGCATTAACTTGGTATGACACGACATATAAACATCTGAAACCAAGATCTGAACATTTTCTGATGTTTGTTGAAGGGGCTGTGATTTAAACAGTTTCCCTGCTTATTTGGGGAAACCTTGAGGAAAACTGAAGTGCAAAATCTTCTATCGAATCAAATTTGCTTGACTTACTCATAAGTACAGCCCCTTATGACACATAGTGTTGTGGTGGGCCAAAAAAATCCATCTTCATTTTAAAACAGAGTGCTTTAGTGACCATTTACTTTCATCCTACATCTCCTTGTTTTTTTTGATGGATGTGGCGATGTGTGAAGGCTTTAACTTCAATTTCCTTCCTCTTTCACGCAGACCATCCTGACTGCCAAGAACATCGTGGTCGCCACAGGTGGACGGCCCAAATACCCATCAAATGTAAGCAGCTTCACTATTTCACTGTTTCTCTTTTACTCTTTGCACTTTTGTCTGGTCAACCAGTTTCTGAATTGGCAACAAACTTCAGCAAAAGAAACCAAACAAACATGCTTTAGGGTAATTAGGGTTGCCTTGGTTATTTTCTGCAAATATCAAAAACAGTCTCATAGAGATGGTACCAACACATACCAGTACTGAGTATGCTTTGTGTTTTGTTATAGCAGCTGGATTTACTGTTGATCTGTCAACATACATTTATCGAGTAATGGGATCTTCCACCAGGTGGCAGCATAGCCAGATGCAAGGAGCACAAAATTAATCTCTTAAAATCCCATTTCACAGAGCATTTACACAAAAGTGTCACAACAGAGTTTCCTCATCCTTTCACCTCGAGACATTCACCTTAATTCCACGAGGATGTGATGTTCGTGTCATTTCATGGTGCAGTATGGCTTTGGATGTGTGTTAGATAGTATATGACGCACTCCATTTGCACACAAAGGCAGGGACACACACTCACAGTGCTCCTGGCCCCCACAGAATTTTCTTGCCTCTCTCTCACAAATATTACACTTCTGACACCACCGCTGGAGCAAATGGGGGTCAGTGAACCCCCCATTGCATATCAGCAATGTTCCGAATGGAGGCAAGGCGTCATAGGAGCGTGAATATTATGGCTTGAAACTTCAGCGTGAATGGGGCTAATACCAGGGCTTGACGCTTAGCATTTTCCCAAGTAGCACGGGTGCTACCAAATTGAAAAATCTAGTAGCACACAAATATTTTTAGTAGCACGATGAAAAGTTACCAGATAGTGTGTTTTTCTTTAATACAGTGATATGCGTTCAATGAGGGGGCATTACAAAAAATACACTAGTACACTAGCTTTTTAAAGTGAATCCATGTGCACAGTGCAACTGAGTATTATCAAAACGGCAAGTAAAATTCTCCAAAGACAAAGAGCGCAGAGAGAATAATACTGTAACAATTGTCTGTTATTAACCAGTAATCCTAACCCAATACTTTTCTCCAACAGACTTAAGCTTATTTCAACTGTGTTATAATTTACAACTTTCAGGTAGTTTTTACAGAAGGTGCTTGAATTTTGAGGGGAGGGGCCGGGTCAGTGTCCTTTAATTTCAAATGAAATGAACCAATTAGTTACAACCCAACTCATTGTGAATGCAAAACCAAAGTCTTTAATTTATCAAAACAAATACGCAACTATACAGTGTTTAAATTGTGATTTTGTAATATTGGAAGCTCTGTTTTTACTCATCTTCTTAAAGTGATATATATTGCCACAGTGCAATGAAATGCAATTTAAAAAGGGGCATTTCATTACACTGTGGCATAATATATCACTTTAAGAAGATGAGTAGTAAATAAATAACATATTTTAAATCAATTTCAACTCATCTTTAATTTATCAAAACAAATACGCAACTATACTAAAAAATGGTTTGATATACATTAGTTTATAGTGGATTTTTTTTTGTTATAGACTATAGCTGCATTTCTGAGTTATTCAGACTGCACTTTTGGGCATCTATACGTAGCCAACATTAATTATGCCACCATGCTAAGGATTATAACAATGCTGGTTCTGCCGACCTCAGCTGCCCAGTGTAAGAGAGGTTTTTCAGCCCAAAACCGGATCAAGAATTCCACAAGAAGCAGCCTTGCAGTCTCGACAACCAAAGACCTGATGCGGATCAGCTTGGAGGGGTCTTCAGTCGAGGAATTTTGGTCCAACTCCTGCGCCTGCTTGTATTCGTCTGTACCGCGCGTGGGGCGGTGCAGGCATGTCAGGAGTACCGAAGACTAGCTAGCGGCGCAGTAAGGTCAATAAAACAAATGTTTCAAAGCTGAAAATGTTTTCAGCTGAGGCTGCGTTTAAGAACACCACCGGCCACAACTTCCAACGTGTGCAACACAACATAAAACATGTTTTGAACGGTCATTTTTCGTAGTCGCACGGGTGCTACCAAATGCAAATCACAACTTGCACTGTAATATTTTTAGCAGCAAGTGCGAGGACCTCCTCGCACTGTCGAGCCCTGGCTAATACTGTGCTTCTACAATTTTTTTTATTTTTTTTATTCTTTTCTTTTTTACCAAAAAACCTGACTATGTAAGGCTGTGTACCTGAAGACTGGTGTCATTTGGTCAGTTTATGTTGAAGAGGTAGCACTCTTAAGTAAACAAGGCAAGTGACTTTTGCAAAATGGACAAAATGCCCCTGTTCACAAGTCTGTCATTGCCATGGCTGCCATTAAAGATTGTGGTTTTGAATTGATCTCGCTCCATCAGACTTTCATCTATTTCCAAAATTGAAAAAGGCCATTTCCGGTACCCACTTTCGGTCAGATGATGACGTCATACATGAAGTGGAGGACTTTCTGAACGGTCAAGAAAAAGACTTCTTTAAAAGTGACATTGAGGCCCTTAAACATCGCTGGCAAAAGTGTGTAGATACTGAAGAGGATTATGTTGAACAATAATGCAATATGTCTGCCAAATCAAACCCTTAAATATAAGGCTCACATCTTATCAATCAGCCCTTGTATTAAAACTTTGTGAATACTTGACAAAGAACCACTAGATTATATGCTGACAATTTTTGCTTGACTATGACTGACATGGGGATTGAACCAGCAACCTTCTTGCTGTGAGGTGTGTGCACTTCTGTTGCGCCACTGTGCCAATGTTCAGTGAACTGATCAATATACAACACAAAAAATATTTCACTTGTCAATCTGGGCTACAGCCCATACATAGTGTTTGGGGAGGACAGAACCTTTCAAAAGCTGACCCAGCAAGTGATGAGACAATCGTTCTGTCAGTCGCATTCGTTACTCAGATGTAGTCAGGTGCAGTGTAAAGGGCAAAACCTGAGCCAATTCATACAACAAACTTGCGCCACAACATGTCAGAAGTTTAGCAATAATATTCTTTTCAGTGTTTTATGTGTTTTTTATTTAATATTGAAATGCTGTCCTGATCTGACAATCCTGGTTAGCTGTTAGCATCAGTGCTAATCTCTGTAAGAGCAGTCACTTCCAGCTGTTGTCATGCTTGCTGCTCCCACCTCTTCTTGCTTTAATGGATGCTGATTGGGCATGAGTCTGCAGACGGAGCTCAGTTATTTTGGATTGGAGCTTTGTGAGATGGATGTGATTACAGACAGTGAATCAGGTGGATCCAGCTTCACTGCAGGGTTAGCACTATGCAGTAACTATGAATGCACCTTTAGTGCAAGGAATGATTCATTTACATATGTTTGAATGTTTTAATTACATAATCAAGATGCAAGGCTGAAAGTGTTTATTGTCATTTGCACACTGAGAAGCATGTTTCCCTGCACAATGAACTTTGTCCTCTGCTGTCCACAACCAATGCCAGGTAAGAGGTATAAAAATAATACTAGATTTAAATAGGAGCACAAAAAATACTAAATAATAGCAGCAAAAAAATACTGTTCAAATATAAACTAGATGAAGATGGATTCTGACTATATACATGTATGAAGATAGTCATTTAACTTGAGTCTGGCAGTACTGTAGGTCAAACAGTACAAATAGTCAAATAATTTAAGGCATAATGTTTCAGAGCATGAAGTTAGTTGTATTATACAATTAACTTGTTTTTTTTATGTCTTTACACACTAATTAAAACACGGGAATGGTTTGGTTAACTCATGGGATTTGATACAGAGTTGAGCAGATTTTACCATGGCTGCTTTGAGCAGAGGTGGATGACTGACTAACAGCAGCAGACAAGCTGACAGAGATTTTAGCTTTATTAAAATAACCCTACGCTGCGCACAGTGATTCTCTCAGGAACAGACACGAGTGTTAACCAGAGGTGATCAGCTTTGGTGATCGGTGACCAGTTTTTTTTAACCTATGGATAAAGTATTTCTAAATTCAACTGGTAATGATCTTTTCTTGATCGTCATCTAAATTAACAACTACGAAGTTCAAATGTAAGAGTGCCAGTCATACAAAGAAGGTTTTTAAAAGCAGCCTGTTTGTTAAAGTCTCTTTGAGAGGAGCGTGGATATTTGTCTGATTGTTGTTATAATCCTCCTTACAGATTCCAGGGGCAGTGGAGCATGGCCTCACCAGTGACGACATCTTCTGGCTGAAGAAGTCACCCGGAAAAACGTAAGGAGACGCCCCTGTAATAACTTACGCACACATTGTGTTATTATGCATAATTAGTTCCTCCTTCTACATAAACTCAGTGATAAACCTGAGACAGAGACATTTTTTCTGTCTTGGATGCTCCGCTTTAGTATGTGTAGGATTATCAAGTGTTCCACATGTCAGACAGAGCCTCTAACCTCTGCAGTATTAATGCCTCACTCTACCTCACCGCTTTACCTCGCTCGCTGACACGACACGGCCCACTGTCACGTACTGTAATCATTCATCAGTGACATGCAGTTTGTTTTTCTCCCTTCCTGTCAGGCTGTCTTCGCCTCATGATTCAGATTAGCGGCGTGCATCCTGACCTTTACAGAACAAGCCCTTTAATCCAGCCTTTTAGCCGCTGTCATCACCTGCTTAATTGGTCCTTACATGATGTTTCCTCTTGGCACGACTAGCATACGGTGACTAGCGGTTGTGGTACAAATGCACTGTAGTTGTTTGCTTCTCGGTGAAAGATAGGCGGAAACAATTAATTCCATATGGAAGTGTCATATGTACCTGAGATGTCTGCATTAGAAGGTTGTGATCCATTCTCTGATCCATAAGGAATGGGAAAAGTTAAAGTAGTTGATCAATTTTTGCAAAATTAGAGCCTTGATATCTTTTAGTTTTGACTCTCTGTTTTGCCAAAGCAGTTCTCTATTCATGCAGAAAGAGATATAAAAGAAGTCTTTCACAAAAACATCCATCAGTCTACTTCTTAAATACGGGCAGTCAGTGTTTATCAGCCATTGCATTTGTCATTTGTTTGCTATTCAGGTTTGTGACCACTTGGTGGCAATATGATATCACTAATCCTCAACAAATGAGTGCATCCAACTTTAAACAATTACGACTGTAGCATTTACCCTTTCAACCAAACATCTCTGTTTATGAAGCACAATTATCCATAAGAGACTCCACTTGAGCTCAGGAAGTTCTTTGATATAAGAGTGCCTTGATTAGTGGGGTGTCCTTCCTCCCCGCAGGCTGTTTGGGGTTCGCTTTAGGGTTAGCATTGGGCTCATCCTCCAGTAAAAGTGCCCATGACACACGCTGTAGCCAGAGCTGGAGTTGTTGTTGTGCCGCTGAGCTGTCAGCTGTGCAGGTGAGGTCTGAGAGACTGTTACTATCGGCAGGGTTGGTCCGTGTGTGTGTGTATGTTGGAGGAGTCTAGGCGAGTGATCGGTGTCTAATAGGTCTTGAAGCACACACACACCTGAATGACAGATGTGGCCACAGGGCTGAGGCCCAGAGCCGCCTGCCAACATCGAACTATCAGAAGAAAGAAGTGAGCGCGTGCCAGCAGGATGCAGGTCCAGGGATCGGCTGATACTTGATCAGGTGTGAGCAAGAGCTGGAAAAAATATGTCAAGTTTTTGAGATATATTGATTTATATTTGGATGAGATGTTGCAGGAATGGGCAACTTTGTCTTACATGAGGGCCACGTTAATTCTGTTCACTCTTCCAGACGGTCAAATTGTTGCTGTTTGTAAAGTATTCTGAACTTTAAAATCATAATTACTTCTAGTCTTTCAAATTAAAAAATATAAGTGTCACAAGGAGTTACTGTATCAACATTTATACACAAAAACTCAAACTCAGGTAAAGATAAATAGAATTTAAGCCACTTTCAGCTACCTTTTTATTGCAAGTTACAGAGCCATTACAAGTTATTTTAAGTGTATTTGTTTTTAAGTTTTTACATTTATTCCTTACAAATTCATGACAAATACAACCATCTACAACTCTTTCTTTCTGTAAAATGTTGATATTTTTCATATTTCCTTTGCAGACTTTGTCATGTTTTTATTTCATTTGTATTTTTGTGACATGTTTTTTATTTCGCCATATCTATTTTTACAACAATTCTTAAAATTTCGAACATT
This sequence comes from Cetoscarus ocellatus, assembly GCA_037902135.1. NCBI lineage: Eukaryota > Metazoa > Chordata > Actinopteri > Labriformes > Labridae > Cetoscarus > Cetoscarus ocellatus. The sequence goes on from JBAMNC010000434.1 coordinate 1,968,486, forward strand.
TCATTTGTTTATATTCATATATGTTGGCAACATTTGGTAAGGCGGGTGGGGGCTGTTGAGATTGCTCATCGCTATTTCCATCCATAATCCAAATGTTGCTCACTTAGAAAATTAAATTAAGTACACTGTTGATAGTACATACTGTTAATCTGTATTTTGGTTTTAAGGTGTTAAGTCATTTCTTTTAAAAGTGTGAGTCACATCAATTAAAGTCAAAAATCAGCATCTTGTGTTGAATAAGGAGTACATAAAGGTCAAAGGTCTCTGAGGGGAACAATGCTCCTTGCCATTTTCACTCACCTTATCAAATGTTGCAGACTTAAATAATAAAATAAATGAAAAACTGACATGAGCTTCTACAGTGCTTTTTGAGTTATCTGACCTCTCTAGGCACACGGTTAGGTCATACTTATCCATGTACACCTGCAACACTGATGTTTTCAAGTTTTTATTTTTGTAGTTCATCAGTATTAGCAAATTCCATTCACACTCTGTCACATCCATTTACACGCTCCTGATGCAGCAGTGGGAGCAATTTTAGGGTTAAATGGCATGCCCAGGGGTGCTGGTTTGGTGGAGTGGTTAGCAACCAGGCACATCCTGTGTGCGTACTTCTGCCAGCCCGGGTTCGAATCCAGTCTGTGGCCAGTTTGCTGAGTGTCTTCCTTACTCTCTCACCCCCTTTCACAAGCCTATCCACTGTCACTCTCTTCTATCAGTAAAGGCACAAAATGCCCCCCCAAAAAAATAGCATGCCCAATGACACATTGACATGTGAGTGTAGGAGCTGAGCTCCAAGCCTCGGCCTTATAATTGATAACTGTGTGACCCCATTGAGCCAATCTTGCCCCAGTGAGGTAGTACAATTAAAGCTGTTCTCTTTTTTTTGTTAAAAATGACTGAAGATTGTTTTTCAGATTTTTCATATGCCACCAGTTTAAGCTAAAAGAAAAAATGACATCCTGAACATACAGAAATGTTTTATGTTTTTTAACAATTTAAATATGTGTAGCAGTTTGTCTGCAGTGTTTGACAGTCTTTTGATTTTCTTGCCTGGAACCAAACAGCTACTAGAGTCATATGATTTTATTTATAATCATCCATCCATCTTCTAATCTACAGCTTATCCAGGGCCAGGTCGTGGTATTAGAATTATATCAGAAGTTATCATTCAGAGGGTGTGACCACCATTTTTATATCCATGAGAAAACAACATCAAGGTTTTACTGAAGGTTGGCATTCAGAGAAAAAGAAATACGGACATGATTTATTGTCTGTGTCACCCAGCTCAAGTGTGAACAATCTGTAGGACTGTGTCAGTGTTGTGCTGTAAAGCGGAAGAGGACCACACTTCCCGGGAATGTCTTTCAGCAGTTTGTTGCAAAGCAGCACAGATGGCTGCAGCATACTGTAACTTCCCAGCATCTGTAGAAAGCCAAACATTCACAGAATCTAACTTGCATACTTAATCTCTGTGTCTGTGTAGTAACACAAACTGTGAAGCAAAATGTCACACACCAACTAATATGGTCACAATACTGCTCACTGCTGTCCTGCCGCACATGTACATCTGTGCTCAAATAATACATCCAAACAAGCAGATGGTGATGCAACACAAGAAAACCCCACAATAAACAATCAAAACCCCATAAGATTCATTTTCCTCCTAGTTGTCTTCTCAGGAACCAACCCCGAATGAGGGAACGTAAAGCTAAACACAAAGATTGATATTGTAGTAAATGTAATTATTTCATTATGGTCCTTAGAGAGGTTCACATTAGAAACATCTTAAATACCCTTTTTATATGTATTGATAAGCTCACTCACAGTTTTGATAGAGTTTTGGGTTGTCAGAGCTGAGATCTGCTGTTCTAAAATGTTTCTACCTTTTAAATTGTTTTGTGTTTGGTTTCTCCAGCTAGAATTGGTTTGCCTTTCTTTCATTCAGCTTGTTGTATTTTTTGTCAGTGTCCTTGTAGCTTTGGTAGGTCAAAAAGTCTTGATCACAGACATTATGACTCATTATGTAGCAGATGTGAATGTCAGTGAACCACCGTGGCTTCAGAAGCCTTTGCAGCATTCAATGGAAACATTTTAATTGGACTCACAGGGAGTCTTTATAACAAAACTACCCACTTTATAGATGGATACAAAGTGTATCAAAACCCAGCGTTTGCTGTTGGCTGGGCTTTTGATGAAATGTTCAAGGTCAAAAAGCTACCACAGACAGTTGATGAAAAACTCTGCCTCTGTGGGAGTTTTTGAGTCCAGTAAATCCTTTAATTTAGCTCTTGACCACACATTATCACCCTAAAAAGTTTCAGTATGTTTCACATCGTTGAATGACTTCACGTCAGACATGGAAGCCGAGAGATTGAAAAGACGCAAATGACGTATTGGACTCAAAAGTGTTATTGTTGTAGCCTTTACATTTTCTCCCACTACAGGTTCATTTTTTGTCTTTCATGTTTTCCTTTATATTGAGTTCAGTGTTTTGTTTAAGGTTTCCAGAAATCAGGGAACCAGAACTGGTTAAAGTTGCAAATTTTTTTGGGCACCAAAAAAAAAACAAAAGACGCTATAAGAAAAAGAAAATCAGAGTTCCTTGCATGTCAAAAGTAAACTAAGGCTTATATGCATGCATACAAGATGCTCCCGGGGCTTCTGACACATTTTTTGCATTATTACAGTTAAAATGATTCTGAATCAGTGTGCATGCATGTTAAATCCCCAGTTTTGTTTATTATTGTACAACCTTTCAAACAGGATAAAGTGTTGATAAAAAGTATACTAGAAACTACACTAGCCAGCCACTTTTTTAGATTCAACTGCTTATTAAAGTAAATCAGCCAATCACATGGCAGCAATTCATTGCAATTAGACATGTAGACATGGTCAAGATGACCTGCTGAACCTCAAACTGAGCAACATACTGGGGAAGAAAGGTGATTTCAGTGACTTTAAACATGGCATGGTTGTTGGTGCCAGACAGGCTGGTCTGAGTTTTCCAGAAACTTCTGAACTACTGGGATTTTCACACACAAACATCTCAGTAATTTGAAGTTAACAGATACTCAGATAGCCACTCATTACCGCCAAACACAGAACATGTCAAATCCTGAAGCAGATGGGCCACAGCAGGAGAGGACCACACCAGGTGCCACTCCTGTCAGCTTAGGACAGGAAACTGAGGCCACAGTCACTCATGGGCACCCCAAAACTTAACATTAGATTGGAAAAATATTGCCTGGTCTGATGTGTCTAGATTTTGCTGCAACTTTCAGATGGTATGGTGAGAATCTGGCATGAGCAACATAAACACATGGATCCTTCCTGCCTTGAGGTGTGAAGGTGTGGTGTATATTTTCTTGGCACAAAATGCCCCCCTTACTACCTACTGAGCATTGTTTAAACACCACAGCCTGCCTGAATAATATCCACCGTTAAGACCCCAGTGTACCCATCTTTTAATGGCTACCTCTAGTAAGATAAGACACTGTTTCAGAAAGATCAGATCATCTCAAAGTGATTTCTTTAACCATGACAATAAGCTCCCAGTACTTAAGGCCTCCACAGTCACCAGATGTCAATCCAATTTAGCACTTTTGAGATGTGGTGGAACAGGAGATTCACATCATGGATGTGCAGCCAACTAATCTGCGGCACCTGCGTGATGCCTGAATGTCAATATGGACCGTGTTCTCAGGGGGATGTTTCCAGCACCTTGTTGAATCAGTGCCATGGAGAGTTAAAGCAGTTCTAGAGGCAAAAGGGGGTCAAACCTGGAACTAGCAAGGTGTACCTAATGAAGTGGCCAGTGTATGTGGTATTGAGAAATATTTTTTTCTCTAAGTCGAAAAGTAGCAACCTTTAAGAGCCATTAAAGAGTGAAAATTATGTTCTTCAGGACTCTTTGAATTAGGGATGCACAATATTATCGGTGTGATATCAGTTTCTTCAGATTAATGCTTTAAAAGCTAGACACTGGTATTGCCAGATATAAACATTTCTGCAGTTATTTCCTGCTGATTCTAATAATAAAGAAATTAAAAATAAAAATATTTTAGAATTATTATATATTTTTTGGGGGGTGTGGGGATTGAAGTGGGCATATGAGGTTGAGAGGGTTTCAGAGATGATGAATTGTGGAGGCAGTGAAAGTTCTTTGAATGAACTCTGAGTTGAATAAGGTATTTCATGCCTCCAACTTTCTTTTTGTCATTAATTTTTACTTTTTTTTTCTTCTGCTAAATTAAATGAACATGCCTCATCTGTAAAACCCTCAATAAAAAGTGATTTAAAATGTATATATATATATTTCCCACTGATATTTTAGCCTTTTATATTTGCTGTCAAAATTGTGGATTATTTTACATATTAATCTTAAATTGAGAGTAGAAGCTCCCAAAGCACGGCAGGTTTACTGTCAGCAGGTAAGTAGATCAGTGGTTTGGCTTTTAAAAGTGCAGATGAAGCTTGATTTTACTGTTAGTGTCAAAAATATGTTTAACATATGACATAAGTATAATCTAAACAGAACTACTTCCAGTCATGTTTACATATATTGGTATCGATATCTGAATCTGCAAAAGTTATTTTGAAATATCAGCATATCAGATATCGACAAATATCTAATATTGTGCATCCCTACTTTGTTGTCTCTCTTAAAAATGTACAACAAAACAACAAAAGAAAAAACTTGTGTTTAAAATAGGGACTTTGAAGTATCTAAATCAACATACTTTGGTGGAAAATCTTGCATCAACTTCAGACCAGCTTATTTTGAAACCAAAGGAGGGGCAAGAGGAAGTAGGCCCTGTCCCAGTGATGAAAGTGAAGAATCAAACTCAAGTTTTTCGCCTAATCCTCTCTAAGCCACCTCACAATACGTTCCAAATACAGACATGGAGATTACGGGCAGAGGAGCTTTTAGTGGTTACTGTTAGTATGGACAGACAGGATGTGCTGCAGGCTGCTGCTGGAGCAGACGGAGAGGGATGGAGGTCTGGGTTGAAGAGTAAAAACAGCAGAGACGGGCCTCATGTATTACAGTGACAGGGATCACTCAGCCAACTGATGTGTGGACTTAAACCTGAACATGGCACTCCCCATCTGAAGGGATTAGTCTAAACGCTGGCAATTAGCTCTCCTCAAAACTGCTCATTTTAGGGCTGGAGTGATTCACCTGGACCACACGCACACACACACACACACACACACACACACACACACAGCTCTGTCAATGTCCCCGTTTTCTACATTTTCTTCGCACCTCTTCACCCCTGTCTGAGATTATGAAGTTTTGTAATTCATCACCTCTCCAATTCTACCTTTTAACGTAAACATTTTCAACTTGCTTTATTTAGTTTGGCCAGAGAGTGCTGTGTAAATGATGAAATGTAAAGTTATGTGTGTGTTATTAGTCGGCTTAAGGCTCTTCTGTGTTTGTATTTTTCAGACTTGTGGTTGGAGCCAGCTGTATCCTTTGTCTGCCATAAGCTTGTCACTGGAGTCCTGTTGTACTAAGTAGCAAGTTATTAACTTTGCAAGAAACGTGATTATAGTTTTCCAAATCCAGCACAATAGTAACCTTGTTTTATGGTTTTTTATGTTGCTGCATGATTTTGCTGTATCTCCTTTTTGTGTTTATGGCTTTGGTTTTAGTTTTTATGCAAATATTTGATGCCACATCTCTGTTTTCTTATCCTGAACTTGGTTTTGCTTAGATGTGGCTTTGGAGTGTGCAGGTTTCCTCACAGGCATCGGCTTGGACACCACAGTGATGGTCCGCAGCATCGCCCTCCGGGGGTTTGATCAGGTATTACTCCTCAGTGACAGTCAGCCTGTTTTGTGCATCATGATATTCTTTTGGATTTGGTTGGAAAGCCGATATTCTCTGTTTTTGGCAGCAAATGGCAGGCCTGGTGACCGACTACATGGAGGCTTATGGGACCAAGTTTGCTTGGAAGTGCATCCCAACGAGAGTGGACAAACTTTCTTCAGGAGTGCTGCAGGTGACCTGGACGGATACCTGCACAGGCAGTGAACACAAGGACACGTTCGACTCCGTGTTATGGGCAGTGGGTGAGTGTGTCCCATCTTTTTCATCTTGAATATGCTTGTTTATATCCAGAATGCTGTTGCTTTTGTACATCTGTGGGTCAGATGTGACAGATGGTGGAAAAGAGCATTATCCCTGAAGTGGCTGGGACTCACTGTGTTGCTTATGAACACTTAAAGGTCCCATGTCCTGCAAAATAAATTTTCTTTTCTTTTAACGTAATTAAAAGGGGCTTGGGGAGCACATTTAACTAAACTCTTGGTTCACTGAGAAATATCCAATGCCTCTTTAAAATAAATGCCCCTGTAGTTATGTAGTAATGTAATGCCATAGCTATACAGCCTCCACCTACATGTGTGTTTTCTGCCAGTCACAGACAGATGCCGTGACTATTTTTAGAGCCTACTTCACTGCCTGTAACCCCTCCCACATCAGACATCATTTGGCAGCCAGTCAGCACAGAGCTCATTATCATAGCCTCACCCCTCAAATCCAAGCGTTTCCAAAGGGGAGGGAAAAAGAGCTACAACTGATCCTCTAAAGAGACAAAAAATGCATTTTTGAATCTAACTTAAATCAAATCCTTGCTTCAAAGACCACCAAGACATGGTGTAAACAGTCAAACACCCCAGGACATGGGACCTTTAATGCTCTAATAGTTTTGGCTGGTTATGAAGCGCGCTGTAAAGTAAACTTTTGTCTCTCAAGCCCCCAAAAAACAGTCTAGACAATCTGCCATGTTGGTGTGTGAGGGAGCTCTTAACTGCATGCTTCCCAAAAAGCCATTTTCTCCTACTCCCTCTGATCTTTTGCTCTGTCCATTTTATTGTATTGTTTGTTCGTATACCTGTTTTTATGTCTGTTTTAATGCACTTTTTTGTGTTTGTAATTTTTGTCAGGCAACCTTGAGTGTCATGAAAGACGTCTTAATAAAATGTATTATGAATAATTATTATTAATTTGTTTACACAAACCTGCCGCTTTATAAAGTGCACCTTGCTTGCACCGGGTTGGACCCTCTTTTGCCAACAGAAGTGCTGAAGTTCTTCACTGCAAAAACTTAGATCTAGGCAAGTGTGTTTATCTATTTTCAAGTAAAAAACATCCACAACACTTACTCTAATCCACATTCACTTAACCAGTCAAGATAAATATCTTACTTTAAGAAATGAAAGGCAAAAATAAGGCATTGAATTGCTTGTAATGAAGAGAAAATATCTGCCAATGAAACAAGTAAAGTTTGACTCAGTGAGGGTCTTAAATTAAGGTTTAATATCTGCTCAAGTTAAGTTTTGTCTTGTCTTATTTGGCACATTATTTAACTTAGTATTACAAACAACTCAAGCCTTTTTTTTAGTTTTTCAAATCTTCAAATAAGATCTTAATCCAGACATGTCAGGGGATATTGTGGATTAGAGTAAATCTAGTGAGATTTTTTTGTCTTGAAATTGTACAAATACTCTCACCCTGATCTGAGTTTTTTTCAGTGAAGGCATTTATTTGTTAAGGTGCTGGGAACATTCCTCAGAGATTTTAGTCAGTATTAACATGATAGCATCGAGCAGTTAGTGCAGATTTGTTGGCTACACATCCGTGGTGGGAAGTTGCTGCTCACCACATCCAAAAGGTGCTGTATTGGATTGAGATCTGGTCACTGTGGAGGCCACTGGAGTATGGTGATCTTATTGCCATGTTCAAGAAGCCAGTTTGAGATGATTTGAGCTTTGTGACATAGTGCGGTATCCTGCTGGAAGTAGCCAACAGAAGATGAGTTACACTGTGGTCACAGAGAGATGGACGTGGCCGGTTACATGACTCAGGCAGGCTGTGGTGTTTAGATGATGCTTGGTTGTCCTAACGGCCCCAAAGTGTGCCAACAAAATATCACCCCCACCATCACACCACCAGCCTTAATGGTTGATACAAGGTAGGATGGATCAATGCTTTGGAGATGTTTACGCCAAATTCTGACCAACCATCTGAATGCCCGGGCAGCAATGAAAACTAATCAAACCAGTCAACAATATTCCAATTTTCTGTTGTTCAAGTTTGGTGAGCCCATGTGAATTGAAAATAAGTTTCCTGTTCTTATCTGACAGGAGTGGAATGAGGTTTAGTCTTCTGCTGTTGTAGCCTGTCTGCTTCACAGTATGGCATGTTTGGTGTTCAGAAATTGTCTTCTGCATACTTTGGTTGTCACAAGTGAGTATTTGATCATATTAAACCACTCTTGCCAGTCTGATCTGACCTCTATCATCAACAAGGCATTTTCACTCATAAGACTGCCCATACTGGATAATTTCTCTTTCAAACCACAGATATGGTTGTGCATAAAAATCCAGTTGATCATCAGTTGCTGAAATGCTCTGTAATACGACTGTCTGGCACCATGTCCAGAGTCACTTAATCACCTTTCTCCGCTGCTCTGATGCTCAGTCCGAAGTTCAGCATGTCATCTTGACAATGTCTACATGCTTATATGCAATGAGTTGCTGCCATGTGATTGGTTTTTTTTATATTTGTGTAAACAGGCAATTGAAAGGGTGTCCCTTGATGAAATAGACTGTGAGTGTATTACCCAGCCTGGTATTTTTAGTATGATTTATTCCTTTTGATTATGTCCTGACTTTACACCATACAGTATAATTAAGTTTGCAACTGGTCTTTCTTTGAACCTGTCTTTTTTTGTTTTAGTTTTTAAAAAATCTACTCAACAGATGTGTCAAATTTAAAGTATACAGATATGGTAAATGAAAGATGATTAAATTTATTCAGTCTTCCATTTGAATCACTATCATGTCTCCCATGTATTCCTAAAAAACACTTTTTCCATACCACCACTTGTTTCATTGTCATGCTGAATAGAGCGCAGTGTCAGCAGATCACAGAGGAATCGAGGCTGAAAACAAAGTAATAAAGCCCGAGTGATGGGACTGTCCAGGGGAAGTGTTAATCACCCTCTGCTGGCTCTCTGGAGCTGTGGCTATAGAGGGGCAGAGCAGAGCAGGATGCTCCCAGACACAGGGTCACCACGTTCCCCCCTTTGTTCTCCCTCTCTGGGTCTTCCTGCTCATGCCAACCCCATGGAAACAAACCACGCATCTGTCACTGCCAACCCTACCCGCGGCCCTTTGCGTGCTAATACCAGTAGTCCTCCTCATCCTCTTCTCACCAGGTCATCCCCCTATTCATGATTTTACTTTACTTTTTTATCAGTACGAGGAACAATGGAGAGAAAACCCATCAGGTGTTGCCTATGAAGTAGGTTTGGCTTCCTGGATCTTTTTTCGATCCAGCCATCGCGACCCCAAAAGAGATTAGTGGTCTAAAAAATCAATGAATGTATAGAGAAAAAAATATCAAGATACTTTCTGCATTGCCATTCTGGATGAGAATTGAAACACTTTTATTGATAACAGTGCCTCAATCGATTTTACCTGTGAGTCTAGTACTTTGTTGATTCCTTTATTAATTCCTGTAGATTTTCTGTGCGGAAAAAAGGATTATTATTTTCTGTGCAACAACGCCAAACTCATGCCACTCCTGGTATTAAATGCTGTGCTATGCTGCACAGATGAATGCTTCTGCAAGTTGCTGGCATTTTCACGCTTGATTCAGATCACAGAGACGCATACATACACTTGATGTTGTGTAATTAGCATCATGTTGTGTAAGATTGAACCTCAGTATTAGCAACTTCTGCAGTCTGTCTACCAAATTAACACCTTTGACTTCCAGGGGTGGAGAGAGTACACATGTACTTGTACTCATACTTTTACTTGTACTCAGGCAAAAGTAAAAGCACAATTAAAAGCACTCAATAAATTTACTCAAGTAAAAGTGCTTCATCTTAAATGTCCTGAAAGTACTGAGTATGTTGGGTCAACCAGATAATTGTTTTACTGTAATAGTTTAGTGTATTAACATTTGACCTTTGTAATAACCACTGAGTAGTTTTCCTTATATATATATATGAAAAAATGTGTTCTTGGTTGTTTATATAAGCACATTGTGTTGGACAAAATAAACATAGAATACCAATCATATGAAAGAAAATTAATTACTTTTCCTATATTAAATGACAGTCTATAAATGTAAATGTTTTTTAACACTTCACATATTTCAATATTTGTCTGTCTGAATATTAGACCACCTCCTTCAGACTTCTTATTTCTGATCCACCATATGTACAGATGGAGCCGATTAAGTTTTCCCTTACTTCCTTGGCAGAGTCTTGGCTGATCCACAACAGTGTCCCAACCTGCACACCCTCCTGGCTCTAATGAAATCCCTGCCATGATGTTATAAACGTGTAACTTTGCAGGATATATAAATACAATTTTTTGATCACAATGAAAAATTCCACTAAGAACAGAAATTCAGAGAAAAAACAAACCAACAAAGGATTGATTTTGACCCTCATTGGCTGCAGGTTGGCTGATAACTGGCTGGAACTCGGCTGGGAGGGGAAGACAGAAGTGGCTGCATCTGTACATCTATACTTAAACTATTACTATATAAATACTATATAATATATATGTTTTACATACAGTATTTTTCCAGTGTCATTTTAAAGTGTTGTTTTAGTATCAAGTTTGGGGATATTAAACTTTTCTTCAGAATTGAAGTAACATTTGAGTGTTGTTACAACACCAGTTGATGGGAAACCTTTATGTTTGCTTTTAATTCAGTTTTTTACTCCGATGCTATAATAATCGTAACATCCTGAACAACATACTAATGTAAAAGTAAAAGCACAGTTTCATAGAAACTACATAAATGAGCTTCTCAATCACAGTAGCTTGAATAACTGTAATTAGTTTCTTTCACCCTGTTAACCTCCTTGATTTGTAATGCATGGAGAACAAAGTGGAAGGTATGATACAGGAATTGTTAAGCATGAAGACTAATTATAACAATCACTTGAGCTAGCTTGTGGCCATGCAGTTTAAAACAGGACTATTGTCCCATAATTCAGAGTCCTACAGTGTCGTATTTTTGTGAAGCCTTACAGAGACAGCACAGTGTTTGAGAACATCAGACTTTTCTAGTGCCAGCTACGTCACACTTCCAGCTGGTGCCCCAGTGCTCCATGGGAGAGGTCTGAGTGTGTCCTCCTCTGTGCGTGTGACAGTAACAAGGATGTGTGTGACCCTGCAGCAAAGATGACGTTTGTTTTCCCCCATGTGGTTCAATTCCCATATCATCCTAGCGTGGGACTGGTGGTGACAATGAAGTCTGCAGTGAGAGCATGTATCAGTGTTTTTCCTACATGCTGAGGATCCTGCAACCCTTTTATTTTTATTTTTCTGTAGAGTTTGAGGTCTTTCCTAGAGCCTGTGATGCTTGATATTTGTATACTCAGAAGTTTGGATTTCATTTACTACTGATTTAATTCCTTAACAGACAGAATTTTTGAGCATTCAATCCACTTTTTACAATTTTAAGTCACCATTCACATTAAATTTAGCCAAATGTTTGTGATTTTAGTAATGCCATCATATCTTTTTTCCATATTTCTGCATTTTTTAATGGACATTTTTTAGCCTGTATTGGACAGGGAACAGAAAGCAGACAGGCTTGTGAAAAGTGGCAAGAGAGTGCAAGGGAGTACATGTGGCAAGCTGGCCTTAGGCGAACCCGGGTTGGCTGCTTTGTATTTGGAACTGCATGGCTGCCATCCACTCAGCTAAACCAGCACCCCCAATATCTTTTTTCTTAATGGGGATACACAGCACATATCTTGGGTGGCATGCTGGCGCAGCAGGTAGCACGTGTGCCTCACAGCAAGAAGATTGCTGGTTTGAATCTCGTGTTGGTGAGGGCCTTTCTGTGTGGCCTTTCTTCAGGACACTCAAGGACGCTGTACAAAGTTAAAAAACACAACAGCAATAAAATCAACAAAACACAACAAACAAAAACAGATGTGGGGATGTTAACATGCAGGTTGTTGTTAAATGAAGTTTGAAGACCTGAACAGGTGGGTTTTGAGTCTGGATTCGAAGAGGAGCAGAGACTTCACATTTCGTAGGTCTGCTGGGAGAGAGTTCCAGAGCTGGGGAGCAGAGCGACTGAAGGTCCTGCTCCCCACAGACAAAAAACATGCTCTTTAGATTAACTGGTGACTCCAAATTGCTCTGAAGTATGAGCATGAGCGTGAATGGTTGATCAGGAATCACCAAATGGCGGACCTCGGTCCGGATCCAGACTGAGTGATGGTTCCATCTGGATCACCAATCTCTGATAAATTCGCAAGAATAGATTTTAGTTGAGCATTTTTTTGACAGTCGCGGATATACAGTGGGCGCTGCTACTCCAGTTAACACTAGAACCGCTACTGTGGTCTGATCACAAGCCAGTCATGTCATGAGTGTGCCTAAATATCTGTTCTGTATGTTTTCTGAAGTTCATAAGGTTGTTTAATGAAGCACTAAAGAGGAACAAGACAAAATGATTCATTTAGCGGAGGTGATTTTCCCGCCGCTATCGTGTTTACAGCACGAGCTGCAGCAGCCACAAGCACCAGCAAACAGAAGGCAGAGACAAATAAACTGCCCGTGCAAAAAAATGACACCCTTGTCACCTGCAAGCGTTGTGACCGACCTGTGTGTGAGAAATACTGATGAGGGCCGAGAGCTTTTGCGCTGTAGTGGCGCTGCGCTGTCCACGGGGCTGATCCTGTTCTTTTTCTAATTGTTTACTAATCGAGTTGATCATTTGTTTGTGTTACTTTGATTTGCAGTTCTACAGTTTTTAGCACTAGTTTGTTCTCGAATGTTTCATATTTTGCAAGTTCTAGCAATACTGTTCTGTTTATTTATTTATTAGCCTATGTGAGTGTGGGTTCATGCGTGCAGCGCTGTTTGTGTGTGAGAATGAGAATGAAAGAGAGAAAGACTGAAAGACAGAGAAAGAGAGTTAAGGACAGAGTGAAAGAGAGAGAGAGAGCAAAATCTGGAACCTACACAAATAAAATATTTATCTTCCTATCACTTTCTTTTTACATTATTTCGCAACAACACAGCAGAAAAGCAGTAACAGATGACAGATGATGCTTGATGTTTAGGCCTTCAATTCTTGACTGCGACCTCTTTAGTTTAAGAGAAAAAAGAGTTATTTGGCTCTGTTTGCACTTTTTTATTTATTTTATTTTAGGTTTTTTTTGTTTTAATCTGAAATAAAGGCCTTAAATGAATTTGCCTAGGACTGTTTTTATTTATGGTAAAAGAGCTAGCTGCGCACTCAATAAAACATATCCTGCATTAAAAATTGACAATAAATATTGCTGAAAGCATGAAAATGTGGACATAGGGAAAGGCTATAAGACGCAAACTGGACTTCGGTTCAGACCTTTTATTGGATGAATTTTTATTAACTGGACCTCTGTGACTTTTAATTGAATACCCCTGGAATAGAAAATGGATGGAAGGAACACATATCTTAATATTTTCACTGTAAAGAAATAACAACTAGTTTTCATTTTGGATGGATCCATGCCTTCATGTTCTGACCTCCCATCTGATGGTTGAAGCAGATTAAGGCAGGCAACATTTTTTCAGTCTTCTGTCGTCCATCTCTGGTGAGCCTGTCTGAGTTGTAGCCCCAGTTTCCTGTTGTTAGCTGACCAGAGTGACACCTGGTGTGGTCCTCTACAGCTGTTGCCCCCCTGCTTCAAGATTTGATGTGCTGTCTGTTTGGAAATGCCCTCTGCGTACTTTGGTTGTTTGAGTTACTGGTTCCATCTACTCTTGTATTCTCCTCTGCCATTAACAAGGCATTTTTGCCAAGAGATTGCTGTTCCTAGAGATGGTTGTATCGATTTATCTTTGAAACAAAATGTAATTCCCTTCCGGAAGGAATAACACAGCATAAGATGCATCTAATTGGAACTGAAATATGAACTAATCTGTCATAACAGTTTACTCGTGTATCTGACATAGTGTTAATTTTGTTGACTAATTATTTTCGTCATAGTTTTTGTCAACAACCTTTTTTCCCCTGATGAAAACTAGACAGTAACTAATAAAAACAAGTGCACATGGACAACAACTAAAACTAAATGAACTAACATTTCTGTCAACAAATAAAAACTAAAATGTTTGACAGAGACTTAAAACAATCAAACCTAATTTGGTCATGTAGAAAGAAGGAACATGTTAGGAACATATCCAATCACAGCTGCTTTGGTTGTGTGGAAAGGTTGGATGAAGGAAATCCAATCACAACTTCCTTAGCTTCATGGTGGTGGGATAAGTTGGGGAGCGATCCAATCAGAACTACTCTCTTTACAAAGTAATATATTCATGTAGAGCAGGTTCACTGTTTGTTGTCAGTTCTGGTATTGTAACTGAGATGCTCTGCCAGGTAGCCTAAATAAAGGTGACTGCATTTCACACAAAAGTTAAATTTGTTTCTGTTCATTTATACATCCATTCATTTATACTAGCATTCAATAAAGGGTTATTCGATGTTTCATTTTATCCAAGTGTAAAACACATCTTCAGAAATTCAAGGAAACATAAAAAAATGCCTTACACTTTACACTTCATATTTTAGTCGACTAAATTTACAGTAGATTTCATCGACTGAAATGTTTGGAAATTTCATCAACTAAAAGTAGACTAAAATTAAAATAAAAACTAAATTTAAAAAATGTCAAAATTAACACTGATTGGATATAATTGGATGTGGAACTAGAGATCATGTTTCATGGCATTGCTTGAGCCCTGTTTCGTGCATTTTTGAGGTTAAATGTCCTCTTCTGGGCCCGTGGACCAGTGACTAGAACCTCTGTTTTATCATGTAACACCAGCAGCATGTTTACTGTGTTGATGCTACCACCTTAAACTCTGCAAAGACCCATTCATACCCCTGTCATCTGTTGTTCAGTGAGAACCAGTCCCAGCGTGGCCTCTGCTCTTTGATGTGTGCGTGCAGCAGTTATGAGTACAAGGCCATTTCCCTTTTACTGTGACCTTACACCAGGGGCCAGGCAGGGTCCCAGGCCTCAGTGGAGTTATCATAGGCCAGAGGGGACCGGGGGACAGTATCACCACCGTCTGCCACATCCTCCTCCACGGTCCTGCCTGCCTCCACCTTTCCCCTGCTTCTTCCTGGCCTCATGGCCGCTCCCCTGTCCAGGTGTGCTCACAGAACTAACCAGGAAACAGAACATTTCCACGCTTCCTGTCTGCAGGCGGACAGTGGGAACACTGGGGGAACACTGGGGGAACACTGGTCTTCCTTTACACTATTCTCTCCAACCCTCGAGGATGTCATTTTAAAACATTTCCCATTTTTAAAGAGTATTTGTCCGTCTCAGTTTTATAAGTTCCTGATGACATGCTTGGCTGTTGCCCCTTTGTCTGTGGACTTGTAAATGACCAGCTTGTAGTGCAGCTAGAGCGAGCCGCAGTCATTCACTGTTATTTCTTCTATAGAGGTATTTATTGGAGAGGACACAGATGTTGAGAACTACTGAGTTTTAGTATAAATTAAATTTAGCATAACAGTACTCTAAAGCAGGAAATTTGAGGGTTTTTTGCCTAAGGCGTACCTGAGGTCAACCCAAAATCTCAAACACACTTTTTTTCATATCAGTGGTAAAATAACCTCTTTAGCAAGTCTTACAGTGCTTTACCAGTCCATATGTTAATTTATATCTGCTAATACCTGATGAAATTTGTCAGACTTCAACATTACTCATGAAATATCTCAAGAATTAATATGAAACTTTGTTAGTTCACAAATTTTGTGACACATTTTTAACTTGACAGGTCACAATTTAAAAACAAGGCTAAAGGGATATTTCTTTCTGGCTTTGTTCAGCTCAAACTTGAAAAAGCAAACAAACAACAAAAACAGCAAAGTCAAAATAATATATATGCACACCAAACAACTGTACATCAAATAAATTTACACACTTGAGTAAATACAAATGTATGCCAACACAACAACCAGTTTGAGAAGGGACAGAATGAAGCAAAGAGCTTATCTGCTTCTGCCCCTTCCTTACAAATCAGATCCAATACTGAATTAATATTATAAGTCATTGCCCACTGTCATTATTCATGGAAACAATATAAATGCATGGGTAATAGCCCCATTTTACAAACAACAGTAAATCTTCATAGAAAAATAATCTCTTCAAGCAGAAGCCCATTCTTCATATAAACTACCAAGAGAACAAACAAAACACTGATAATAAGTAAACACCTGAGAACATATAAATGTATATATTATATACACTTGTATATATCTACATATTATACATTCAGTATATACATAAACATACTTATTTAAATGTATAACTAAGTATATACATACAGTAAGCTTCTCTACAACATATCTGTTCAAAACTACATTTTAGTTCAGGATATTTGAAGTGGAGTTTTATGAGTTAAATGGTGTTAGCCACAGTGACACAGATCAACTCTATGTCAGTGCAGAAATAGTTCACAGACTCTGTGTAATTTAAAGAGTTTTTAGTAGAAAACAAGCCACAAAAAACATTCAGAGCATTTAAGAATTACTTTTCCACAGCCAAGCTGCTTTGTTTTGTTACTAGTTCACCACATGGCATTGTAGGGCTGCTTGACTATGTCAGAAATCATAATCTAGTGTACTTTAATACATATTGAGATTATGATTATGAAACACAACTTCTCATTGATTTGGAAATAACAAGCTTTCATTGAACGTATCTGCATATGACATGATCATTATTAACATCCAAGAATGGGCGCTACATAGAAATAAACTTGTAAAAATAAAAGTACCTCAAAATAATGCAAATAATAATGATAATGGAAAAAGAAAAAAAGTTCATCATGTCATGTGGCACAGCACTCTTTTAATCTCGATGACTCAACTTTTATAATTGTGAAAGGTAGTAATTAAAATCTTGATTAATATTTGATTAATTGCCCAGCTCTTCAGCAAAGTCTACATGTCCTTCTGCCAGTAGCATCCTGATCAACATACATTCTCACAGACTTTATTTAGCATATTTTATGTAAAAAATTGCTCAAAGGCCTCCAAAGCCAAGATTGGCAACGTTTATTCAGGTTTCTCTCTTACCCCAAACATAATCTGCTCTACACAAGGTTAGGTGCTTGATTCTATGGTAATTAAGAAGTGAAAACCTCCTGCAAACCCTGTGTTTGTCCTCGAGGTGCCTCTTAAACAGTTTTTTTATGGCCCAGATGATGTCTTCATGGTCAGGCCGAACAATAGCAGACCTACAACCCCTCGGAGGGGGCTCATTAGGATCATGGTTTTGTGGTATTTTTATTAAGTCTTTTATTTCCCTCCTGATTATTTAAGGTTTTGCCCTTGTAATGCCTCCACAGATTGTGTTTTGTGAAGTTTTTATTATATTTTCTGTGCACTTTTTCTCATGTCCCGACTCAGCAGAGCTTGTAGACCTTTAATCAACATCAGTGTTCACCTAAAATCCTTTTCTTTTGCTTAAAATAGAACATGTAATCATTTTTGTCGTGCTGTATGATCTTTTCCCCAAAGAAAACAGCCCCGCTTACATTTCTTTGCCTTTTGTCTTTGTTCATTTGATTGATCTGATAAACGTCCAGCTCTCATTTCCAATGTTGAAGGCTTGTTTTGGCTAATTAGCTTAGAAGCTTCCTCTTTATGTCACAGGAGGCTTTGTTCTGATCGGCCTCTCTATTGGACCACTCTTTGGGAGTGTTATCAGTCCATGGTGTTGTTGTGTCCTCGGCATACAATGGTGCCCCGCTCCCGACAGAAGGAGATCAGTGACTGGAGCTGCAGACAGGAAGGCCCATATGAAGAGGAAAAGTCTTTACTTACCAGAGAGATCCCACTGATATGGCTTTTTTAGGCCAATACTGGTATTTTTGTTGTAATTGATGCTGACATAGAGTGCTTTTAAAGCAGTGCATTTAAAATAAGATGGATTTTAGCAGCACTAAAGTGTTTTATTTTTCAATCTTAAGCTTCAGGTTTATACTTGAGCATAACTACCCCGGGGACAACAGAAGGAGGGACCCTTATTGGCTTTAAATGCAAGTTTTTGTTTGTTTGTTTCTTTCATAGCTAAGATAAATTTGTCAAATAACATAATTCATGTTCAAATGTATGCCAAAGCCTCAAAGATGCATATAACCCAAAATGTCATTAATTTTCGTTGTTTAATGTAGACGGCAGAATGGCTTTCTGAAGGTGAAATGCAAAGTTATGGAACTTAAATTAGTCACACTACAAAAATTCCAAACTTACTTTTTATTGGTTAGAGTAGGGTAATTAATCATTTTTTTAAATCAAGATTAACATTATGGATTATAAGATCACTGTGCCTCTAGATGTTGAATCTTTTTTTTTGTTTTTTTCATTTTATTATTACCATTATTTTGAGGTGTTTTGAGGTATTTTTACAATTATATCTCTATGTCTTTCCTGTTCTTTAACATAAAAAATGTTAGTGTCAAAAGCAGTGCTTAAATTTATTTTTTTATTTGTCTTAAAAATGTGATAACATAAATATTTGAGAAATCTTTCAATTAGTTTAAAACCGAAAATGTTGTTGTTATTGGACATTCATTGTGAAAAGGACTGAGGACTTTCAAACTCAATTCACCTTTTATTCCCAAATTTGAGCCACTCATGGGGCTTCTCTGAAAAATCAGAAATAAACTAAGCTTAACATTCAACCAAAAAAAACACACGTTTTTGGTCAGGAATGCGAGCAAGTAACTATACTTTGAGATTTTAATCAAGACATAATAATGTGCTTCACTATTTTTTTCATTTTGTTAAACAGTAAATTTGAAAATTCATGCATAACAACAATAATTTTCTTTTGGCATTAAAATATCATTTTGGTTAAAGAGCATCAGCATACTGGTATATTAACCATTCCAGAAACATCTAACATAATTTTGGTAATTACCATTACTGTTCATTTGAGGCAGCTGTGACATAAACCTTAGACTGGGTAGTCTAATATGTTTGTTTAACACTGTATGTTCAATTAAAGCATGTGCTCTATGTTTTAAAATCAGTCAGTAATTGTGTTTCATAATTATGATCTCAGTAACATTATAATAATCACAATTATGTTTTTTCCATAATCAAGCAGCCCTAATGTTAGTATAGAATCCAGTTGTATTGATAACTATTTTAATGTGACATCAGTTATCTGTAAAAATAAAGTTTTTGTGCTTCAATTTTATATGCACCTATTTATCCTTTATTTACTATTTATTAAATCAATGGGTTTTTTTTCAAGACTTATAATTTAATAATTTACTCTTACTATTTATTCAAAAATACATGGAGATATAGTTTATGGAATATGTCTTATTTCACTACTTTGCTAATTACAGAGATTCAGTACCTATAAAGGATTTAATATGAAGAATTTTCAGAAAATGCTAAGTTGATTTTTTATTAAAATTCTGTTACCCCCATCCCCCACCTCGACTTCCGAATCAGAACTTCTGAACCAGACATTTAAAAGTCGGATAGAGATCCGATGTCTCCTTTGACCACCCACACTGTTCACTTCTCTGAGGACTCCTGTCAACAAAAACTGGACTTCACAAGTTGTTTTTACTGAACAGCAAACCAACGTCTCTGTTCTGTGGATAATTTTCACATAATTAGTAGAAAAAATCTCCTACAACCGGACGTTCTGATTGACTCTTCAAGAAAACTGAGAATACTTTGTGAATACCTCACAGCACGAACTACAAAGTCCAATTATAAATATTTTTCTCTCTCATTATGCAACCTTATTCCAAGAAACAGAAACGCTGGTTTGCTGCTGGTGGGCCACCCTCCATTTTTTTGACACTCGCTGATTAGTGTGCATTTGGGACGACCGGTGTTTATTAAAAGTTTTTAACACAGACATAAGCATAATTCCTCCATGTCAGATATTCTGGCAATTGCATTGTATTTCATTTCTAGCTGTTGATACGACTGTCAAATATCTGAACAAAAGCTTGAACCAGTTACGACCCGGAGGATTAACTAGATTGATTCGAAGGTGACTGGTCAAAGTTCAATGCTATGGCGCTTCATAAAGGCGAGCTTGTGAACTCAATATGTCGTGAACACTGAATATTTTCTTCAAACCTTGCAGGAATGTCCAATATGAGCCAAGGACACTGGAATTTCATTTTGGAGGTCATAGTACAAGATAAAGGTCACAGTCTCCTGGTTATCAATATCTCAAGAGAGTTTTCAAGTATTTCTGTGAGAGTTTGTGCAACTGACTCAACAATCAAATGATCACACTTAGGAGGTGTAAGGTCAGAGTCCAAGGTCACAGGCTCTTGTATTCAGCCCATTGCTGAAATATTTCTATGAATAATCAACCACAAAACCTCTGTAGACCTTCTTAGCTAACCACTGTACTTTTGCTTTCTTGCACTGTAAACCTCACCAAGACACAAAGCCCCATGCTGTGTTTAAGTTTATATCAGCGGGGGTCTCTCCCTATCAGTGCAGCTGCTTACAAAGCAAGATCAAATAATCAATTTGTGATTTAGTATGTTGGTGATATCAGAATGTTTGTCATAGTCGTACATTTTTACAGGTATAGATTTATTACTTAAAAGTCTTTCCCATTTCTGCTGTATATGTGTTTTGTATGAAAAGTGAATAAAAGTCTGAGCTATTGATTTAAGCACCATGTTGTCAGGAATGGCAGGTGGTGTCATGAGATTTTCTGTATTAGTTTTATTTTTATTGCTAAACTACTTAACAACCACTGATTTAATTTATAGGTGTGCTTTTCTGGTTCTGTTTGCTCAGTTAATGCATAGAAGTAGATCAGAACATTGAACCTAAATTCCTCATTAATTCAGGTATGTGCGGACTGTTCCAGCGCTGTGTACATACAGAACAGGAAAATATTTGGCATTTAGCTTTTGGGAATTGGTGACTGCTAACCTTCCCCTCTCTGCCTTTCCTGTGCTCTCCATCCTCTTGCACCACCCATGCTGTGAGCAGCACAGGTCCCTGCAGCCCCCCTGGTCTTAGAGGAGGAGGGGGGGTGCTGTCGCTCTCTGGCTCCAGCCAGGAAAAAGGGTCTCAGGGGTTTGTTTTTTTTTGCTGTCCGATAGCATCTACATGGGTAGCTCAGGGCTCAGTGTTTATTATGCGACCCAGGCAGGTTGTGAGGAGTTATGGAGGGGTGGGGGGGGAGTGGTCCATTGGCCATCACCATAGAGACTCTGCGCTGACAGCATCAGTCAGCCATCCCCCAGGAAGTGTCAGGATTCACACCTTTGGGTGTCCTATGGGGTTGATGGGAAACTGATTCCCAGCTGATCATTCGTTTCTTTCTCTCCTGCTCTTGCTGTCCAGATGTTCTGATTAAGCATTTGATTGCCTTCTAACTTATTAAACTAAGCTATCAAGCTCACTAAACAAGGTGAGGTAGCTAAAACTGTATGGCATGTTTAATGCAATTCAATTTGTTTACAGAACTTAAACTTTAAAAACATAAACAAAAATATACCACTACATAATTGTTATTAGGTTGACCTTGCTAATACCAGTTAAGATTCAGAGTCAGACGACTTTATTAATCCCCGAAGGGCAATTCCATTCACAGTAACCCTGCCTTATTGAATCATCCAAACAAATCAGGGAACAAACAAACAAATGCAAGACATTCATAGCAGCATATGGACAACCACATTCCTCTGTCAATACCCACAGATTAGCGGGATCAGCAATAAATAACTAAATACATTAAGCATTAAAGTTCCAAAGTGAAATGACTAAGATACTATAGAAATAAGAAAATAAAACAGATAAAATAAGAAATAAAACACTTCTGAGACTCCAAATTCAGCACAGGCCAGGTCATCTTCCCAGCATTGGCTGAGTTCTGACCCCTTTTTGACTTCAAAACTGCCTTAATCCATCATGTGCCAAGAAAATATCCCCCTTACCATTACACCACCACCAGCAGCCTGAACCACCGATACAAGGCAGGATGGATCAGTGATTACTTGTAGTTTATGCTAAGTGGTGACCATACTATCTGAATGCAGCAGCAGAAACCCAGACTCATCAGACCAGGCAACTTATTTCCAGTCTTCTGTTCACTGTTGGAGAGCCAGTGCAAATTGTGGCCTCAGTTTGCTCTTCTTCGCTTACAGGATTGCCACCGAGCTTAGTCGTCCGCTGCTGTGGCCCATCTGCTTCAGGACTCAGGATGTTGTGTGTTCAGAAATAGTTATGTGAGTTACTGTTGTCTCTCTGTCCACTCTGCCTTTTCTTCTCTGACCTCGCATCAACCAGGCACTGTCTCCCAATGAACTGCTGCTCACTGGATATTTTCTCTTTCTTGGACCATTCTCTGTAAACCCAAGAGATGATTGTGCATGAAAATCAGCGGCTTCTGAAATTCTCAGACCAGCCCGTCTGGCACCAGCAACCATGCCATGTTCAAAGTCACTTAAATTGCCTTTTTTTCCCCGTCCTGATGCTTGGTTTGAACCTCTACAGGTGGTCTTCCTTAAGTTCATTGAGCTTCTGCCATGTGATTGGCTTATAAGCTATTTGTGCACAGGAGCAGTTGGACAGGTTCACCTGATAAAGTGGTCAGTGAGTGTATTCAGTAGAAAAAGTAATCAACAGTCCATAATAACTGAAGAAGCTGATAGCCAAATATGTCTGTATGTCCCATGAGCAGGGGCCCTTGCTCAAGGAGAAGATGTTCATTTCTCATCTGTGGCTCCTGTCCTTCACATCATGCCCCTCTCTCCCTTGATTATTGACTCTACTCACTGCCCTATCTCAAAAAGTAAAGGCATAAAAAGTCCCAAAAATGTAGCTTTAGAGCTACAAGGTAGCTTTAAATGTTGAAATATGTGTTAAAACCAGCAGCATAAGAGCTTCTTACCAGACAACACATCTTTACATTACATGTGTTTAAGGTCTAGAAACAGGGGTGTCCAGACTTTCTTTCACTGAGGGCCAAGAAAAGAAAATATGAAGATGGCCATGCCACCTTAGATCCATCCCAACCTTAAGGCAGTAAAGTTAGCAAAACCAACCTAATGTAAAAACAGCCGGAATTTCACCTTGTCATCTTTTGCCAATCATTGATGAATATTGGGCAGCCAGTCAGATTTCAGAGGGTCTGTTCAGTTCTGCCTGCCACTGGATCCATTCCCGGTAAAGAGGAGAATCCTGCTCTCTGCAGCGTGGAGGGGAAACTCTGGGTCATTTCCAAATTTAAACACAAAACAAGAAAAAACTGCACAAAACTGACAAACTTTGTGGGAGAGTTGGTGCTTCAAGAACAATTGGTATGATATGTGATGTGTGATGTAATGATTTGTTGATTTGAGATTAAGCAAATGTGCTCAACTCATGCTGCTTCACTCCATTTGTCTTCTTTTTTAAGGGCATTAAGATTTAGTTTCACTCTGGTTAAAAAAATGCATACCATTCATGTTGTCCCACAGAAGTAAAGAACAGTCAAATGCAAACTTCTTACCCTGATATTGGCCATATTTAATTTAATTTTTTAAATTTGATGAGGGCCAATGAAACACAGTCAATGGGCAACAGCTGGCTCCCAGGACACATCTGTCTAGAAGGTAAAATGTCCATTTGGCCTTTGCTCACCGAGTCTGTTTTATTCATCTGGAATTGTTACATGTGCAAAAGGAAATCCAATCCCCTGTTGTGTCTGACTTGTCTACACACTGACCTCAACACTCTTGTCAGTCTTTTATTTTCATAACAGTTTTGATTTGCAGTGTTTTATAGTCTTACTTGAGTAATTTTAGAATACTCAGAGCTCTCTGTCTCAGGTTCTCTCTTGCATTGAAACTTCACTTTGCACATCATGCTGTGCCCATTCTGTTCATTTCAGTGATTAAAAATGATAGATAAGTTCTAAATTTGTGCTCACAGTGAAATCAGGCATGGCAGACTGAACTTTAAGGACAAATTCTTTCTCCAGTGAGGTTTTTTTAAGCCCTTGGCACAACAGTGTTACGTGAGCTGGACACATCTGAACAGCTCAGTCTGAAGCGGATGTACCAAGTGTTTCTGACCTTTTTTTTTTTTTTAAGAATAAAATGTACAGTAAAATATATTTTATGCTCGATAACTCCGTAGTATTTTGTGTCATGCAGACAATTTTTAAATGAATATAAAAATACAGGCATCAGACTCAGCGTGCAAGTTTTACATCCGTGACCCTTTTCACTGGATTTCTGATCCAAACAGACTCAGTGTTGGTAGGCTTTATGCAAGTTCAATAAAACATCATCATGATCTGTTTGTGTTTCTTTTTCTTTCTTTTTTTTGTTTAATTTTTGTGGCCCCCTAACTTCCTCATACAAGAAACAGTGATGTGTGCAGAAACCCAGAACACTGACAAAAAAAAGCAATGCTACATGTTTTGCAGAGTCCAACGTTTTCAGAGAGGATAATGAAGCATGCATATAAAACTATCACCATAATTAAAAACAGGCCTAAATGTTCCTTAAATACAGTAAATCAAATCAAATCAAACTTTATTTGTAAAGCACTTTTCATACAATGTAAATGCAGCGCAAAGTGCTATACATGTTAAAATAGTCCCCCCCCCACTGCCCCACCCGATCTCCAACCCCAGCACATACACACACATCCACATACACCACACACCACACACACATACACACCGACACACAAGCACACTCAGGCACACAGATAAAATGATCTTAAAGGTGTGTTATAAGCTTGTGGCTGAGTACAGAGTTGCGAGGTCAGGAAACGCCAGGAGGCCGACTGCACCGGGCGCCACCCACAGCCCAGGGCCAGGATGCATCCATCCAGGCGTACACCGCTACAGGGCCAGTGAGGGGCCCACCACAGCAAAGCAGTGCTGCAGACCCCACACTTGGCCAAGACGATGCCCACCATGAGACAGAGACATCCCAGCCACAATCATCTGCAGCCCCCCGTGCAGGCGGCCCCCACTGAGGAAACACTGGAGATACGGAATAAAAACATAAAACTACAAATCTAAAAGTCATAAAACGAAATAAATAAGGAAAGTTAAATAAAATATGAAATGAAATAACATATACAACATAAGAAAACTAACAAATGGCTAAAATATCATAAAAAGTAAGTAAGTAAAAAGAGGGTTAGGATATATAAATAAATAAAATTAAATAAGAATATAGATAAAATAGGACATTAGTTAAAAGCCAAATTAAATAGGTGGGTCTTGAGCCTGCTTTTAAAAACATGAACATTCTCTGCGGCCCTCAGGTCCTCTGGCAGGCTGCTCCACAGACGGGGGCCATAGTGCTGGAATGATGCCTCACCATAAGTCCGTGTTCCAGCTTTAGGAATCATTAAGAGGCCAGTGCCAGAGGACCTCAGGGTCCGCGAGGGTTCATATGGTAAATATCTTCCCTGAAACAAATGAAAAACAGTGTTTGTTCTGATAGATGGATGTATTTGTGTCTTAAAGAAATAGAAATCTAGGATTTCATTTAAAAGTTGAATTAAAAAAAGCTTTTTTGAGATTAAGTTTCATCATTTTCTTTGCATTTTTTAATTCAGTCGCATCATAGTGCAACTGTGGTGATGCTCCGAGGCTTGTTATCTTTTATTAATTAGACTAATATAACGAAGCCCATTAAATGGGCTTAGTTTGTTTTTAGTCTGTTGACATTTTGTTCATTGACTTGCAAAAATTAACACACATGGTTAATTAACTATCACATTGTGCCATTCAGTTACATATTTGTTGCATTGGTCCTGGGAAGGTGTCTGTATCGCTCTGTTAAACAAAGTAAGTAAAAGCATGTTGCTGGGTGATTGAGGATGCCTTTTGTGCTCCTCTTATCAGGTTACACTGTCACCTTCAGGCAGTCTCAGCTCACAGAGCTCTGTAACCCAACAGCTCAACCAGCTGCTGTAACAAAATACCAAATACGATCCACATCGGTATTGGCAAATCATGTTTAGAAATGCTCAGAATTGGCAGCAAAAAAAAAAAAAAAAAAAAAACGTAAGAGCATCCTTTTAAAAATAATACAACCTCCTGAAGATTTGTCACAACGATTAATTCTCTAACATGCTCAGGAACTACCATTGTGATTAGCATGAAACAGTTTGTTTATGTTCGCTTGGTAAAGTTAGCATATGAATCAGAAATAAACTGAGCTCAGGTAGCTTCAAACAGTGGCTACCGTGGCCACAGCCTCCTGGTCCAGATGAAAATCAGAATTGGTGGCAGGGATCTTGTGACTCCATTTTTATCAACAATATCTTGAGTGTTAGTCACAGGTGATTATTAGATAAAGTTGTCTGTGTAGCATATGAAGTCTCTGCAGAATCTGATCTTGACTTAGTACAGAGACCACATCCCCTCCCCTTCATCTCTGCATCTCCTGAGCTGTAACATAATATTCTCCTTGTGTTGTTTCTTTCCCCCGACCTCAGGCAGAGCCCCTGAAACCAAAGCCCTGGGCCTGGACAAGCTTGGAGTGCAACTCAACAAGGAGACAGGGAAAATAATTGTGGGCGCCGACGAATCCACCTCAGTTCCAAATATTTATGCTTTTGGTGACATCGGAGAGGTAGGCATCGTCAACAGACACCATCTTGCACGCATAACAGATAGTTAAAAGTGAGAAAACATTACATAATAGTTCTCATTTAGACAGTAAAAATCAACACTGAGCCAAAGTCCACGCCCTTCTGTTTCCGTAAATGTTTTTTATAGTTTGATCAGCTGGCCCAGATGTCTGTCAGCTCTCTTAGATGTATCTAAAAATAAACTTAAACACATGTTTGCTTCAGCTCATCTTAAGTATTATAACAGCTGAAATGATGTATTTATAGCTACAAACCAATCATGCTAACTCTTCTAACTGAGATCCTGCTGATACTTGATTAAGAGATGTACAGGGTCGTAAGCAAATCTTCATCTCTGAAACTTTTTCTCCTTTTGGGATCAAAAAAATAAACCGACTACAAATGATGTTCCCGGATTGTTTAAGAATATAAGAAAACACTTTTTAACTCCCCATACATTTCAGAGTCATTAAGAAAGAGTCGTAAGAGACTATTCAATTTTACAAAAGAAATTGAATTAAGTAAAGTCAAAGCCAAAATGTGAATCAACACCAAATGAAGTAAAAGATGAAGGATTGGCAAAGTATTAAGAACCAACAAGGAATAGCATAATGCTGTAATTAGTCTATAAAACAGTAACCTTGCAGTGCAGCTGGATCTGCCTTATTCATTGTTCACAATCAGACAGATCCATCTTGCAAAGCTCCAAACCAGGACATGCTCTGCTGTCCTCTCTGCTCTCCACACAGAAAAAGATGACTGGTTGTAAATATTGAACACGTTTAATATTAACAATCTCAAGTTGGGGTGTCCCTGATCCTCTTCTGAGAGGATAAAATGACTCTAAACACACCACACCCCACAGGATAATCAGGTGAGATGGTCTTTAGGATCACCAGATAGTTTTCCCTTTACTGACTTTGGCTGGACCAAGCCTAACAACGAAAGAGGAAGGAGTGTGGCGGCCACCATAACAGCCTTCTTCTCCTAAAAGTCATGCTTTTAGTAGCTGCCTGAAATGGCTCATTCCCCGCCCCCCCCCCCCCCCCCCCCCCCCAAAAAAAAATATAATAAATAAATTGTGGTGCAGCTAAAAATATGGCTCTGAGCAGGGCTCAACTGACCAGTTTCAGTCCAGATTTTGCCAAAGTATATTTTCCCCAGCAATATTTAAGATCCCTGTTTAGAGTCAACCTTCGGTTTTGTAAATTCCAGGTTTATTCCTGTTTATTCCCTTAAATTCCCATTGATTCCAGTGCAAAGTTTCCAACCTTGAAAATTCCCAGAATTTTGTAACCCTAAGACCAATTCACAAAAACCCAATTTACAGAGAACCTGTTGCAGGTCTTCTACTGCAGGTCTTTTCTCCATTAAGTTGTATTTACATATTTATGGGGAAAATAATCAATATTTTCTCCATAACCAACAGAATTTGACTGCTGGTTTGCTCTCTTATTCTGCACCATCCTGGAGTCCTCTCGCACGCCCCAGGGGAGGCCCACCTCACACTTTAAAAAATCCTCTGTCTTAGAGGAAGATCAGGTTTCTTCTGAACATTTACAGGATAAACTGCTGTACCCTGGCATTCCCTTTGAAAGACCCAGTAAAAGATATTAGCTTGTTGTCACATAATCACTGGTTTTGGGACTATGTGTGTTCCTGAAGCAGCCGTGTTATTAGGAGTTCTACCTGCAGCATGTAACGACACTGCTCTTCTCAGCACGACCAGCTGTGTGCTTCCTTCCTGCCTCTCAGCTCTGGTGACACATACTCACATTTATATGACTGACAGCTCTCTCTAATGAGTCCGTTTCACCCCAATCTGTCACTCAGCTCTTTACTGTTGACTCTTTTTTTTTTATCATATTTGTAAAGCAGACAGGTTTGTATCTCTGTCCGTTCGTTGCTGTGTTGTTTTTCCTCCCAGAATAGTGTGCCAAAGAATGCATTATGTAGATATGACGAAAGACTTTTACTGGTATGCCAGAGCAAACATCCAACTTCATGCAGCGCTGCAGGAGACGTTTTGGACAACAGGATGTGTGGTGGCGATTGAACAGGTTTAAAGTCATGCTTTTAGAATTGCCCTGCAGCCCAACTGTTTCCTGCACCATTCAGCTGTCTGTGTGTGTGTGTGTGTGTGTGTGTGTGTGTGTGTGTGTTTGTCTGGTCTGGCAGACAACCAGAACAAAAGAAAGGCAAAAATACAGAGGCAGAAATCTAAGTGTGTTGGACGGTTTAAGTGTTTAGAGCTTAAAATTTCTGTCTGCCTCTGGCTTTTGGTCCATGTATTCATATATTCACATATTTTCTGAGGTTTTCATTTGCTTCAGTCAGTTTCGTGTAGTTTTATACTGAAAGCTTTGCTTTGCTTGTATTGTATGGACTTCAAACTGAGAGGTTGCCTCAATAACTTAAATGTTGTACATCTGGATAAAGGTATGACAGATGTGTGAAATTAATGAAACTGTCTGTTCTTTTAGGGTCGTCCTGAGTTGACCCCAACGGCCATTAAAGCTGGAAAGCTCCTGGCCCGCAGACTGGCCGGTCACAGCACTGAGCTCATGAACTACGACAACGTAAGACACACTCACAAACACACACAGGCTAAAGATTTTATGTCATCTATCAAAAGTTTGCCATTTAGTGGACTGTTAAGCCTTCAATCTCATTTTCTGCATAACCTGCAGTTTTAATGAAAGAGTCTGATTTTGACTTTTATTCCTGCCACTGTGGCCTCAATAGATGATGGTTCATGGGAAAATTATCACCTCCACCAAGATGGTTCCTTTTTTTCAGGCATTTGTCTGTTTGTTTGCAAGATAACTTGAAAATCATGAACAGGTTTAGATTTAGAAGGATTAGATTTTGGTAATCTGGATCAGGATGGGGGTCCAGAATCTTTCCAAGGATATGTTAACAGTGCGTGATGGGACAGTTGTCCCCATTTTTGATAGTAAGTCACCAGACAATGCTTTAAATAACTTGGTGAAGGTTTGTGCTTGCAGAGCCCTTCTAGTTTTATGTACTGCCTAACAAATTTATTAGACCACCACCCAATATAAGGTTATGCCACAGCTGCCCTAAAGTAACAGCATTGGTAATTAGAATCATTTATTGTGTTTCTGTAATGATTAAAATACCAGTATGCAGAAGCTATTTAACTGAAATGTTTTAATACTAAAATGTAATCAATATTTTTATTTGTGAATTTTCAAATTTACTGTTTCGCAAAAAAAACCTGAAGAATGGGAAATCAATCAGTCTGCTTTCTAACTGAAATGAGACATCTTAAGCAATTAAATACTCAAAACTGCGATTTTTCATATTAAAAATTTAATTTGTACATAATATCATCCAGTATCGATCGCAGACCTCTAAATAGCTTAGAATCGATATCGTATTAGTGTGGGCAAATATGGTATTGTTGTCCAGAAAATTGATATTGTATCACATTCTGATTAAACTGGTGATTTACATCCCGAGCTGACACTGCCAGCCAGAGTGGCATAAGTCTTTTTTTTTATTCCCTCCTTTGTGCCTCAGATCTGATTTTATTGCATGTTTATTTTTATTTAAATTCCAATTAAATTATTTAGCAAATTGAATACTGTTTTTTTTAATATAACATGAATCACTGCAGTGTGATGCTGTGGCTGTGTTCACTATGCTGACCAAAGTAAACCTTGTCAAAGCTCTTTTAGGACACTATGAACAGCTCTAGTGACATGGAGTATTACCTTTTCAACTCACATTAGGGCCACTATACATGTGGATCCATTACATTCAAGTAGGAGTCTGCTAATAGCCACATCTTTTCAAAAGGATTGTAAAAAGACAAGACTAACCAACTTACTGAACTAAGCATTAAAGCTGACAGTGTGAAATCAGCCATAAAGATAAAGGAAGGTCAAATAATTTAATATTGATCCCTGGACAAAAAAGGGGTTTTCAACAGAGTGACCTCTTTGAAACATGAGCTTCAGGTAAAAGCATAATCGTCAGGTGAGGCCTCTGGTCTCCATTAACCCATGTCTTCATCAGTTTAGTGTGTCAGCTTTAGTTTTAATGTATGTGTCTGTGTGTCTCAGGTGGCCACCACGGTGTTCACCCCCATGGAGTACGGCTGTGTGGGTTTATCTGAGGAGGAGGCTGAGAGGAGGCATGGGAAAGACGGCATAGAGGTAACAAAGAGTACAGTATTACAGCATTTCATACGTAATAACATTTTTTAAAGTTATTCAGAGGGGACTGTTTGAATTTCAATAGAAAGTATAAATGTAACCACAGTGTGCAGTTAATTTTTTGGATTAAAATTGATACATTGCTGTTTCTGTAAATGAAGAAAGCCCATAATGAGTAATGTGGGCATTCGGACGCACTGTTACACTGTCAGATTTTTACCTCACGATTATTTTGGTCCAAAAAAGGAAGAAGATATGGTTAAATAGAATCACTGAATGAAAAGAAAGTTGCAGACTGGAGTTTCCAAAAACACACCATCATTTAGAAAAAGAACAAGAAAAACAAAATGGTGAGGAAACATCGTCTTTGGGTGCCAGCAGGGTGCTTTGTCTTTATCTGTCGTCTCCTCTGACGTGATTTGTGCTGCAGCCTAAACCACGGTGGTTTAGACTGGATCACCAGCAGGTTATTGAGTCCTCATCCTCTGCTGCTGGTGCTGCGTCTTTGTCTTCTTTTGATTTTAGAGCAGGTGGCAACGAGTGTAAAGGACCACCACAGCCCCTTAGATTAACCAGAGAGTTGCACGTTATTATTAGTGTGTGTGCCTGTTATTTGTGCAGAATTAATATTTAAGTCCTTTCACAGAGGACAGTTTTTATTAAGAATACTGTCACAGCCCCAGTTTGCATCAAAATGAATTCTGTTACTATCATCTGTAAACTAAGATTACACAAAGTAATGTTTAATTCCCTGAAACACAAAGCATAGTATATAAATAAGATCAATTATGTTGTTTTATTTATTTATTGTTGCTTATTTTTCAGTGAATGTTTATGTGCATTTTTAATCAGAGTTTCTGCAGATCCATAAACAATTTTAAAATCTTAAATTTTATTGAAAGTTCAAGGTCTTAAATTGTCTTTAAAGTCTTGTTTTTACTTTTTGAGGGTGGGCAGCACGGTGGTGCAGCAGGTAGTGCGTGTGCCTCACAGTAAGAAGGTTGCTGGTTTGAACCCCGTATCAGGGCCTTTCTCTGTGGAGTTTGCATGTTCTTCTCTTGCATGAATGGGTTCTCTCTGGGCTCTCTGACTTCCTCTTACAGACCAAAAACATGCTCTTTAGGTCAGTTTGTGATCCTAGGGTGCCCTTAAGTGTGAGTGTGAGCCTGAATGGTTGTCTGTCTCTCTGCTATCAGCCGGTGACTGGTTCAGGGTGTACCCTGCCACTCGTCTAATGTCGGCTGGGATAGGCTCCAGCCCCAGCACCCCCGTCAGGGTGAAGTAATTTGGATAATGGATGGATGGTTACATTGTGGATTGAAAATTGGACTGAGTTTGAATAAGCAAGCAGAACAACTGAAGACACATAAAGCAGTGGAGCTGTTAAATTTCCCAAAATAAAATCTATAAAATGAGATGAAAATGTTGTGTAAATTATTTTGTTTTTGCATTTGGCAACATTTATTTAAGTTTATTCAGAGTTTTATGTAAAGTTTCCACAGGTCCTTGAAAAATCTTTAAAATGTCTTATTTATACCTTAAGGTCTGAAATTTTAGACACAATAACTGAAACAAGTCTGATTACTTTATCTCAGCTACACAGTCTCATTTACATTATGTGATGAGTTTTTTTAATTCTTTTAATTAAAGGTGACCCTGATAGTATCTGTACCAATCAGTATCAGACAATTTTGTCAAAAAAGGTGATAGCTTGATTGAAAATAATGCCTGTAAAAACTGATACTTACCACCAATCACGCGTGGATTACCCTCATGTTTCCTGTAGCAGTAAACATGCACGTTTGTGTTTAGTGATGCATTTGATATCCAGTTAGATACATCGGGATGCGTTCATGTTGGCTCAGTAAAATGAGTATTTGACTAATCTTATGATGTGTTTAAATGTAATTTTGAGAGTCCGAGATTTAGAATTTTGCTGAACATTTGATAAATGATGTTGAGTGGGGGTGAAATTTGTTTTCTTGGCATTATGAAATAAGTACATCAGTTACATTATGTGACTGTTGTAATATTTATATTTATATTATATTGTTATTCAGATTCTTGTTCAGTTGCTCCTTGTGATCTTTTTGTTTTGCATTGCTTAGCAAACGTTTTGACCAGTTGTTAAAAACAAAAAACATAAAATATAATTGGTGGTCAGTTGTGGTATCGGCCAAGAAAAGCCCGATCAGAGCATCCCTTATGAATTTGGTTGTTTTCCAAACAGTTCACAGCGTTTAAAGCAACGTATTCTGCTCTTATTCGAGGCGTTAGTGGCAGAGAGGAGGAGAAGATTGAGAAATGAGTTTGAGACTTAAAGACATAAGTGAGCTCAATCTATTGGTAAGGAATGTCATAAATCTCAAAGGCAGGGAGGCATGAATGGCATCACATATTTCTTGTTTTTGTCTTAAAAGGTTATAAAAAGTTTTAAATTTATTTTGAAAGTGTCTGGCTCCCCTGTTTTTCTGAAAAAATAAGTTCAGTCAAACCTCATTTATTGAAAAGGTAAGGAGGAAACTTGACTTTTATGTGAAACCAGTTATGGTGCAAAAAGAAATTTGTGACATTTGGGGACAAACAACAGGAAACATGAGTCACTTTAAGTCGTGACTATAACTGCGTGGTGTTGTGAGTTCTTTTTCCTTACCCATAAAAGATTTGCTACATGCTTCACAAGCACAAAGACAGCCACACAGGCAGTGTTTGCAGATTAATGTGGCCATCAGCTGTCATAAAAACCACACTGTCCCATAACCCTTAAGCAAACATTGACGCGCACACATATAATAAAGCAGCGAGCAGCTCTATATTTTACGTGCTTTCATACATGAGCACCGTGCCAGATGCTCGCCAACACCTGCACGGGGCCTTGGATAAATGGTTTAGCGGGCGAGGTGGGGCTCCCGGCTGTGAGTGACAGGCGAGCAGGAGGCCTGATTGAGGTGTGTATGAGGTGATGACAGGCACGCTGAGATCTGAGGACGAGCCCGAGCACCGGCCTCCGACAGCTGCGCGGCCCTCACAACTTGTGTCGGCACGTTGGCCCGCTGAATAAAACACGGTGCACTCACATGATCTCTGTGAGGAGCCTGAAATCAATCATGACACTGAAGGAGCACTGTTTTTAATTTCATTTGACATGATGTTCAGCAAAGAGCCTTTAAAGCTGTTTTAGTATTTCTTCCAGCATTGTTATAAAGAGAGAGTTGGTTAACTGAGGCTATAATGAAACAATGTCAAGGTTTTAATGGAGTTTCTGAGCTGGTATGTAATTTTAACTATGGTGTAATGTTATGCTATTATCAACACTGTACATCATAAGACAAGAAATGTTGATTTTTCTTGTAAAGGCAGCCCATTTACCTCCTTAGCTGTCCATATGTTCTGCTTGTTGTGGTAAATTATTGGCTGATTTGATTGCATCAGATATGCACAGAAAGAGGTCTAAAATAGGAATAGGAGTTCCATCAGAGTAGAAAATTTTGCTGTTAAAGCTTATATCACTTTGAGGTAGTAATTAGCCAGGGGAAGCACAGTTGTAATTGTTGAGATTTTTTATCAGGCTTATTAAAAATTTCTTTTGGCTTTTGTCTTTCACTGAAGTTTTAGTATATTCTAAATGCTACATTGTTGTTTTAATTGTTTATTTTGTAAATATTCTGCATTTTTTTCATCCATCTGTTATCTATATCCTTTACCCCCTGGGGTCGCGGGGGGCTGGATCCTGTCCTAGTTCAGGTGGGATACATCCTGAACTGGTCACCAGCCAACCAAACTAGAGAGACAGAAAATCTCGCTCTCACCAACCACTCCTAAGGGTAATTAAGAGTCACCAGTTAACCGAATGAGCATGTCTTTGGTCTGTGGGAGGAAACTGGAGTGCCTGGAGAGAATCCACACGTGCACTCGGAGAATACTTTTGATCAGTGTGCGAGCTATTCGGGGGGCACGTGCCTCAGAGGGAGGATTCATTTAAAACACATCCATTATTACAAGCCTGTAGGTCTGCTTGCCTTATGTCACATATGAGCACATATCACATCCACACACATCCAATCTTAATCAAAACCAAAACATGTCAGTCTGGCTACAAGGAATCAAGTTTGCATTAACATGCACAAAATAACCTCTGAAATACTATAACACGCATCAGCAAACCAATCAATGACATCACACACGCATGACCGTCATAAATTAAAGAAATTGGCCAGGCTGCCTACAAGAGATCTAATCCTCAGTTTCAATACAGTTTCTACTGATTAGTCCTTACCTTGCGAGTAGGTTTCCCTGTTTTCTTTTAGACATGATGACTGCAAAACATGTCATCAAATGCGATTCAGCACTGAAATTGAGCAGCTCCGATGCAAATGGCCCAGTGCGGTCTTTTTTTTTGTTTTTGATGTCTGATTTAAAGTCACGTTAAGGACACAGTGCCCCCACACTTCCATGGTGAGGACAAGAATTGTATGCAGGCCTGTTAGAGCCGATATGTAACAATGACCCAAAATGTTATTTAAAAAATGTAATAAAACCCGAAATGTAATTATTGGTCAATAATGTAACAAAAGTGTTGAGCCTGAATCACTCTATGATGTAATAAAATTATTAAACTATTAGGAGGAAAATATTTTGCCTGCCCCATAATGTAAAATCTGACCCAAAATGTATCAAGTTGTTACATATCAGGCTCTAACAAGGCCGGCCTCTTTATTAAAGTGAAATAGTGGCGAATCACTCTCATGCGCAAATCATATATAAAGATAGCAAAATTTTACACATGATCCATGATTATGACAATAGAACAAAACAAAACATAAAGGAAATGCAGGCAAAAAAACAATATTTTGCCAATATTTTTGACCCCCCCCCCAAAATTTCACAAATCATGTTTTCAGTGGAGCTAATGTCTCATTAAGGGGGGCTGAGACCCCCCCCCACACACTGTAGTTTGCACCATGCTTTCGGTTTCCAAAGGGAACCTTCAGCAATCATGAGGTAAATCATCATATCTGCCAGTGTTGCAGCCAGTATGTGTCAAATATATGGCCAGTTTGTGTGGCCAAAATATCAGCAACATGTTCATATCAGCTGATACTTATATTCCATTTTTTAATCAAATATCTGCTGATACCGATGTGGTTCTGATAACATGGTGCATCTCTGTTCTGTTCACATGACCTGTCCCCTGTTTTTACTTCTGCATAGGTCTACCATGCTTTCTACAAGCCCCTGGAGTTCACTGTAGCAGAGCGTGATGCCAGCCAGTGTTACCTAAAGGTCTGGTTAAACTTCTTATATAATCAAATTCTTCACATATACGACGCTCGTGTTCTTTTAACAGTCAAACAGTTGGGGACTGGGTCTTTATGTGCCCGGTCTGTGGGGTTCAGGCGGCTGCTGAAAGAACATTTGAAAAGAGATTCAATTAGAAATTAAACATTTTGCAAACAACCTTTTAAATCATTCAAACTATTGCTTAACATTCAGTTTTAATGCTTCCAGGTGGTGTGTGAGCGAGGTGGAAACCAGAGGATCCTCGGTCTTCATTTCACAGGTCCAAATGCTGGAGAAGTCACTCAGGGTTTTGCTATGGGCTTACAGTAAGTTAAACATATAAATTCGTGTTGTTGGGGTCCTGGGGTCTTTGGGGGGGTGTGAAGTAGGGGTTGCAAAGTTACAAAATGGGAACATGGCAAAACAAAGAAAATCTTACAATGAGCGATATCATATTATTTGGTAAAAAATGATGAAACATACTTTGTTATCTGTTAGTGCATACAGTGTTTCAAAGAAAGTTGAATATTTACTATAACTCCATGAAAAAGATTTATTAATGTTTAAGTTACTATTAATTTTAAACCATTCAGAGAAGATCACAAATAATTTGCCCGTCTGCCACAAAAGCGTCCACAAACAGAACAAAGACTCTGTTTTCATATTTTATCCTGTTCTCTGAACTCTTATATTGCATTAGTCATATACTGTACTTTATGAGATACCATTAAATTAAATTAAAAACAGTTTGTTTTTTATGTATTTTGTGATCTCAAATTATAAAGAACTAAAAATGTCAATGAAATAATTTTCCCTCAGTTTCATGTTTGTCACACACTGACCTCTTCTCAGCATTTATAATAAGTTTAAAAATAAGCATCATCAACATAAGTGCATGTTATCTAGATTTTGGCCTTTTGATTGACTAATGTGTGTCCAGTGATGTAAATATGTGTGCTCTATGTTTCTATGTGTGTTATATGTTTCCCAAATGTGTGTCCTCTCGTTTGACAGCCCGTGAAATCAAATTTCCCATTGGGACAATAAAGTTATCTATCTATCTATCTATCTATCTATCTATCTATCTATTTATCTGTTTATCCATCTATCTATCGAAATGATTAAATACATAGGTAAGTGATTGATAGATGAAATAATGAGTCCAGATGTGTTAAAATATTATTTTTAAAATTTACTTTTTAAAAACAGTTTAATACAAACCCAAATTCCAGAGAAACTGGGACATTGTGCAAAATGAAAATAAAAACAGAAAAAGAAATGATTTGTTTCCCTCCAAAAAGGCTGGGACATGGGCATGTTTACCACTGTGCTACATCAACCTTTCCTTTTCTCAACTCTCAATGAGCGTTTGGGAACTGAGGACACGGAGTGTCAAATCTTTGTGGGTGAAATTCTTTCCTATTCTTGCATGATGTACGTCTTCATTTGCTCAACCATCCTGGGTCTCTGCTGTCGTAGTTTGAGCATTCAAAATGCGGCACAGATTTTCATTCGAGACAGCTCTGGACTGCAGGCAGGCCAGTCTACTACCTGCACTCTTTTTCTACAAAGCCAGACTGTTGTAGCACATGCAGTATGTGGCTTGGGATTTTCTTACTCAAATAAGCTGAGAAGACCCTGAAACAGGTTTTGCTTGGATGGCAGCATATTTTGCTCCATTTTACATGACGTC
Source organism: Cetoscarus ocellatus (assembly GCA_037902135.1). Classification (NCBI taxonomy): domain Eukaryota; kingdom Metazoa; phylum Chordata; class Actinopteri; order Labriformes; family Labridae; genus Cetoscarus; species Cetoscarus ocellatus. The sequence goes on from JBAMNC010000434.1 coordinate 2,006,299, forward strand.
CCAAACTCATTGGAATTGGGGTTTATAGTATCATAAAAGAATACATAGATAAGCACAGGAAAAAGCAAAAACAAAACACTTTTCTATCTATAAATTTACTGTATATTTACTCTTTCTGTTACTTTGTAGAAGGCAGAAAGTAACGTATCTACTGTAGTTCTGGCTGTTTCTACACCAAAGAGTACAGGTGACCACAAAGCAAGAACATATCAGCAGTAAATATGAAACAAAACACGATTAAACGTTTTCCCAGTATAACCTGTTTGTTATAATCTTGCCCTCTGCTCCTTCATTCTTCATTTTCTGAATGCTTTGTCGTAGAACATGTAAATCACCAGCTGTTAGTCTTCAGTAAATGTGAGGAAATGCATCCTGGCTGACATCCCTCTGTGTCTGTGTGTGTCTCAGGTGTGGAGCGACGTTCTCCCACCTGTCTCAGACGGTAGGAATCCACCCGACCTGTGCTGAGGAGCTGACCAAGATCAACATCACAAAGCGCTCTGGATTAGACGCCACGGTAACCGGCTGCTGAGGTTAAGCACCTCGGTCTCTGAACACGAGTGAGCACACAGGGTTCCTCTGCTACAGTGAGAGAAATTAGCCTGGGTTTGATCTGCTCTTGTTTTTAGTTTCTCTCCGTCTCTTCGGCCCTAACATGGCCCCTGGTTTAGCTCTCTGGGATTTTGCTGCAGCTCTAGTGTAACACGCCATCCAGCCATAGCAGTTATTTGATAACTCCAGTTATGATTATAGCATAAACAAGCCTGTTTTGGTCCGTTCTCTGAAAGCACAGGCTATAGATCAGGTCAGTGAGAGTGCTGACCACAGCGCAAGCGTCTTTTAAATAAACAGGCTCATCAATCAGGATTAAGGTCCTCGCTTGGGGTTTTGTTGAAATCGTACGAGAGCCGTGGACCGAGCCGAAACGTTTTTCTGAATATATATTCTACAAATATTGTTGTTTCTCTGGCTGTACTTCCTGTCCATTAGTCTTGGAGGTGACACATACCATACACTCCACTCCCTGTGACACTGATGGATAGCCCTAGGGCTGTCGCAGCAGTGACACCGCCCCATTTCCCATGGACACACACAAACAGTCAGTGCGCTGCCTGTCAGTCAGACAGCTAAGACCTGTCCAGGGAGCTGAGGTTCGCTGAAGACCCATCAGACCTCGTCCTTCTCCTCCTCCTCCTCTCCTGTCTTTTATTATTCTGAAGCATGGAGGATTATAGTGGGGCCAGAAACGTGCCTTCAAAAGCTGCATGGATGCCACAGCACAAGCACGGGGGTGAATTTTAGGCTGCATTCACACTGCAGGCCTCAATACTCTGATTCGTTCAGATCTAATAGAGAAGAGAGTCCTAAAACATGAACATTAATCAGCATTTTACCACTTCCTGGTCCCTTGTCTCGGAATCTACGGGATTTTAAGAGAGTTTTTCTGTGAAATGCCTGAATTATGGTCTATGGTAAAAACAGGTTTTACTGTTTTATTTAACATAAAATACATCTTAAAGTTCCCCACTCATGGATTTTAAGCATTGTCACAACTTAAAAAGTTTCTAACAAGTAGCCCACTAGTAGCTCACTAAAACTACTTCAGCAGCATTTAAGGCTCACTCTAACACTAATATGACATTTTAATAAATTAAAATGTTCAGCAGACTTTAAAAAAAAAAAAAAAACAACTCACAGGGGTGCTGGTTTGACAGAGCGGTAAGCAACCAGGCACGGCCCAAATACATGCTTCTGCCGGCCCGGGTTCAGATCCAGCCTGTGGCCAGTTTGCAGAGTGTCCTCCCCTACTCTCTCTCACATCCTTTCACAAGCCTGTCCACTGTCCCTCTCTCCCGCCAATAAAGGCACAAAATGCCCATAAAATTATCTATAAGAAAAAAAATCACTTTTTGAGATTAAAAATTTTACCAGAAACCAAACTGATATTTTTGCTGTTGAAGAAGTTGCCTTGTATTTTGCTTGCAGGTAAAAGTCTGATCAAATTTTACTGTAAATTTTAACTGATCAAGCGACAAATCCTTGGAGTTCTCGCTCAGAGTCATCACATTTTCCTTGACATCTGGACTTTGAAGAGACATTGTCACAAATTGGGGCTATACAGATAAAAATCCACCACGTTGAGTGTGGTTAATGCATGACAAAACTTTTGAGTTTATTAAGTTGAAATGTAAGACTTCAACGACTCAAAAGTTTCTATTTTTTTCTGGTAAATTTAATACTTTTGAAATGTGAAAATCCTGATTTTGGCTTTTGGTAAATTCACAACTTTATAATATCAGATATTTAAGTTTTTTTTCTCAAAAATAAATGAATGCTATACTTTTTTTTATCGCTAAGAGAAGTCTTTGTACACTGCCATAGACACATCTGGCAGCAGTGAGAAGCAGGGAGGTGGTGGTGTAACAGTTAAAGCAATTTTCTGCCTAAATAAGAGAAACTAATTCATGAAAACTACAACAGTAAATTGCTGACAAATAAACACATTATATAGTGCAGCATTTGTCCAATAAGACTCTTAAATTCAGCTAAGCTGGCCCATGTCCTGGGGGACGGGCCTGAGCAGTGCACCCAGTGGCAGTGAAGTGCAGATGGCTCCACCCTTAACATCCTTTCATTGTTTCTTCAGCAGTTTAAGCCCATTGGCTCAGAGTAACCAACCCAGTGCAAAGCATAGGACATAAAAAGATGCAGGGTTGTAAACAGTATGACGCTGAGTAGCTTTGAGCTCAACAATCACCAAAGAACAGACCAGTCAGCCAATGAAAGCCGACTTAAAGAGGCAGGAGCTCTAACAGAGTGTCTCACGTAGACTCAGAATAGAGGTGGATCAGGACTACTCAGCACATGAAAAGCAGCAGGTTTTTTGAACAAAAGTGATGGTAAACAGTCACTGGTTGTCATCTAAATTATATATTTGAACCTGAGTTAAGAGGAAATATACTCTCTTTAAAAAACAATGTCAAACATTCAGTTGGCAGAGCCATGAGCACTGACTTGATCCGGTCACTCAGGAGAAGATCTTTTATTAGTTAGAAGCTTAGCAGTGGTGAAATTCAAGTCAGTCAACCATGTTGTAGTTTCAAAACAGCCCAACAGCTATTTACTTTTGCAGATTACTCGAGGATTATGGAAATTTATGAAGATTATCTTGATGAAAATATCCTTTATGTTTCATGAACCCTTTTTGACAACAGAGCAGATTTTTGCAATAATATAAATCCTTATTTAAAAAAAATCTTCCTGGGTTTGCCTACAAAATGTTGTCATCCCTGCACCGCTCCTTTTTGTTTTCTTTTTTTTTTTTTTTTTGCTTCCAAGTTACTTATAATGCGGCCTCAATAAGACTTGAATTCCCGTTGGTCAGGGTCCTAAATAAACAATAAAACAAAACAAATATGAAACACAAATGACTGTGTGAAATGAGATTATTTCAAAACAGGCAGAACTTATGATCAAAAACCCTCAGAACTAAGTGCTATCTTTTATAGTTATAAAAGTTATTTCAGTCTCAGTCACCTCAGCAATTATGCTGAACATGTAACATACTCCAGATCTGGTTATCTTTAATAGATGGAAAATTGAACTTAATAAAATATTGTTCACTGGCCAATCAGATCTCTTTACCACAGGGGTCTGTTTGCTGGTGTAATAGGAGAGGAGAAAGAGGGTTCAAAAATGTTGCCTGGTATAATTGTTATTTTTTAATTCAACAAATTAATTTAATCATTTACTAAATAATTTATTGAAGCCCACACTTATAATTTCAAACCAGAAAATATGTAGTTACTGAATCCTACTTTAATATATGTGAGAGAGGGAGAATGAAGTGCACTTTCTGCTTAGATCTATAGTTCAGTAATAATTTTTATTACTGAATATACCATCAGAGCTGCATTAAATAATAAGTCTGAAACTGTCAGACATGCTATATATGACAAAGTGATTATTTGATGCATTAAATTATTCTTTTATTCAGATTCGCTGAGCACTAGTGTATTATAAACCTCAAATTGTGCTTTTACAGTCTGAATTTATTTACACACAGTTCCTCCTGCATTCATCAATTTTAGAAAAGCACATGTGTTTTACTTGTTTTGTAATTGTATAGTTTGCTCTAATTTAATGAAATTGTAATCTGTTAAAGGCAGACTTGTCTTTTCAGACTGAGGTCTCACTGCAAAAAGACTAACCTCTATACGACTTGGATCCACATTTGAAATCAGCTCATTTATAGCCTCAGTATGATTTGAAGAGCTCAAACCTTCTTTAATAACAGAACTGAGTGAATAAAGACGTCAGGTAGGTCCCTTTATAGGCGCGTGAATACAGCCACAGCAGTTGTGCTCTGCTGAAACTGCACTACTCAACAGCTCCCAAAGGTGGCACTGTTGCCCTCCAATTCTGCCTGTTTCAGCTGATCCAAGAGTTGGAGGTAGGATAAGGTGCTCCGTGGATAAATCATCAACCTGAATACATTCAGGTTGAACATTTAATCCCTTTAATCCCTATAAAAGATATGTGCTTTTGGATGAAGTTTGCAGGCAGACTGACTTTAAGGGTGCCAAAGTGATAAGGGTTATCTGTTGTGTATTTACACGGGTTGCAGGTTTGGTCTAAAAGTCATCACCCTGGAAGATAAGGCCGAGTGTTTGTATCAATAAAACACTAATAGACCCCCACAGATTGCCAGAGTGCTCAATCTGCTGCCTACATGTGAAAGTTTTGGCTTATAAAGGCACAATATGTAGAATTATAGTTCTAAAATGTCTGAATAATCAAAAGTTATAAATGTTATGGTATATTCATTATGCTCCCATTACCTTAGATATTTCCAGCAGCCTTCAAAACAGCAAAAATCCTTCATTTTTATATTTATAACTACTGTGCAAAATACCAACTGGCAGTCAGGTCCTCTTTATGAAATGCTCCAATCTTCCACAGAGTCAGTGGGTAATAGAAATGTTTCTAATACACACTTTGCACACACACATCGCCAAGGCTTTTACTGATAACAATAAGACTCTCAAACAATACAACCCAACAGTGCTTCTCTTCCCAAGGTACACACCTTGTTTATTTTTTTTTATTAGCAAGCTTGTTGCTTTCCTAAGGAAAAATAATCATCATCCACCTGCTTTGTCATCCGGTGGGTAACTTAAAGGAGCTGTCGTCACACCTCCGTCTCAGTCCTCATCTTCCTGAGCTGAGCCCTTACCATTATCCTGCCCAGGTTGTGAGTGTAGCCGGGCAGAGTCTCCATCTTGTCAAAGGGTGACCAAATCTGCTGCAGTATTTTTATTATTTTTTGTTAGTAATCATAAGCAGTGATCAAAGTAGCATTTTATTGGCAGTAGCCTTTAAAAATGTTTACTTTATACAGTTATATTTTTGGTCTTTTGCCTCAATTAATAGAATAAGAAAAAGAGAGTGGGTGAAGACATGCAGTAAAGAGGCCACAGGCTTGAACAGAACCCAGGCCAGCTACATTGAGGCGAGAATCTGCATTCTTTAGATGCTCTGACAAAACTCACTAGGCGATGGGCACCCCAAAAAAATATGTTTTAAAGGTTTTATCAAGAGATTCCCCAAAGTTTTGTAGTTAAGGCGTCAATTAAAGGGTGTTTCATCCCCTGACACCTCCTGTATTTTGCACCCAGATTGCAACAGCCTGTAATTTTGATGATTTCAGTTCTCTAGGATTATTTTAATTCTTTGCTGTCAGCTCTGTATTGAGTCGCTCAAGCTTTAACCCTGTGCCCCAGGAGTCATGTGGCCAAACTAGACATTTTCAACTCAAGGAGAGACACGTCGCTCAGCTCTGCTGCGCACTTGTTTTGAATTGAGGACTCTAACTTCAGTTAAACAACAGTATTTTTTAATGAATTGATTTCACTTGCTAAGGAAGAAAAGCTGTTAAAAGTGGCCCTCCTGGTTCACACTGCAAGCACTTACAGAAGCACTCACTTTGTGAGTAGAAATTTCTCTACAATTGTAATATTTGTGTTTGTGCTTTAATGCCTTTATTTGACAAACAAGCATGAAGGATTGAGTTTATATCATTACAAGAGGGATTGGAAAGTAACGTGCATTTAGGTAGCAGAGGCCAGATTTGAACCCAGGCAGCCAGTATGGAGGACAACAGCCTCTGTACTTAGGGCCCACAGTCAGAACTACAAGGCCACTGTTACCCCAGAATCACCTCTTTTAACAGGTTTTCTCAGTCATTGTGTGAAATTCATCCATGAAACAACGTTGAGTTGACCTCGGCTTCCTTCGGTATTATCTGTAAGGTCATTTAGCCCCATGTGTTTCATATTTGTCCTTAAAAACATCACTCAGAAAACATGAAAAAATTGTCAAGTAATTATGTCCTAACACTGTAGGGGTGTACGAAAACAGTGCACTGATATGTTGCGGTATTTTTGACACAATGCTGTATCGATATATTTAGTTGAGTATTGTGATATTTTATTTTTTGATAATCTATAGAAATTCTGTTTTGTACTTTAGTGTTGCCTCTGCCTCTTGCATTCAGCCATTTGACCCTCCATCTCTGTCAAATTATTGATTTTATTTCAATAGCTGGGACTGACAAAGATTAGCCATGTAGCAGGGACCATGCTTTGTATGAATAACTCTGATTAGTTAATAGATTTTTATGCATACAATACAGTGGGTTCAGAATACTTTAAAAATAATTTGAAATGATTTATTAGTAAAAAATATTATGATATATTGCCATGTTTTTAGTATTGTAACATATCGTAATGTATCATCATCCACTGATCACACTATGCATGCCCCTACAATACACACCCCTATAACACACCCCACTGAAAGCAGCTAAAGGATGGGAAATAATTTTATTGAGAATATGGGCAGCTCATTTTCACCTCCATCACGGCTAACACAGTGGGCATCAGAGGTCACGCCCCTCTTTATTATGATTGGTCAGTGAGAGAGAGGTGACATTGACAAGCACTGTCCTTTTTAATTAAGCTGTATTTAACTGAGGGGCCTGGGAGTGTGGCGACAAAAAGCTGGTGAGCTGAAGGCTCCGTATGCAAAAAGGCAGCAACACATTTGATTTGAATCAAAAACAACCATCGCCAGCACCAACAAGTGTCAGTTGTGGACACAGGCCCATACCAGTTAGTAGATAAACTAACTAGAGATAGAGTCCTCAAAATAAGTAACAAGCAGTGGATGTGAGCAGAGCTAGGCAGCGTGTCTCGACTTAATTTTGAAACATCTTGTCATGTCACTCTGTTGTGAGGTTGGGAGGTGGAGGGGTCGGGGGTCACAGGAAGAGCTCGGGTGACAGAACGTAGAATTGATGGTAGTGAATAAAAACAATGTCCATCACAAGTAAGCAGCACAAAACATGGAGATACAAAAACAGGATGGCACCTTGAGCCATCCTGTTTTTGTATCTCCATGTCTCCATCTCCCACTTCCTTATGTAGTCTTTTTCGTAACATCCAGTGTTGCTACAGCAGCGATAAACATGTCATGTCTTGTCATGGTAGCTCTGTCAGCTGCCACGATTACTTGGACCATTGCAGCACCAAAAAAATGAGAAATCCTCTGGCTTTGAAAGCTGTTGGCAAAATTTTAAGTAATCTAAGTCTAGGAAAAATAAATCAAAGATGATAAAACATTTCTTTTATTAATTTCGACATTTCAGTGCAAAAAATCATACATGTGCCTTTAAGAGGAGGAGAAGGACCGTCAATAAAACGGGTTTGCAGCAGAAATCTGTGGAACCAAGAGGAGGCCGCTGGGCGTAGTTTATTTTCATTTGAAGTCTAATCTGCTCTGGCTGATTAATGATTTCGATGAGGGGAATGACAGTGTGCCAGGAGATGGAGAGAGGAAAAGGAGAAAGAGAGGGGTACCAGGTTTATTTGGAGCGGGGCCAGAGGAGAGAGAGAGAGGGAGCCGACATTTCAGGCCTGGTTAGGGAGGGAAGGGGGGATTCCTGTGTGCTCTGTTCAGGGCCGAGGTGCTGACTGAAGGACCCTGACCTCCGCTCAGCAGGAACAGCTTGACTCTATCACTCGGAGCACAGAGGGCTCACATGCTGCAGCGCTGCACGGCAGGGGCCTGAAGGGGGTGCAGTGCAGAAGGGGGGCAGGAGGGGAAGGTAGGATGACCGAGAGACGGACAGAGCCGACCAGCCGGCCAACCAACACAACACCGAGCGGTAGCAGTGTGTTTGCCCAGAGTAATTGAGTCGATGTTCCTGCGCTTAACGAGGCACTTCAGAGACCCCAGGGTGGGCCTGAGGCACCGAGAGGGAAGTTATTGAGGCCATCAGTGTAACTGTAATGTCTGTTTGCTTTTTACCCTCCACTTCCCCTCTGCTTTTCCTACTCCACTTTTTTTACCTTCACATAGTACGGCTGCTCACGCACAAATGGAAAGTCTGTATTAATGTTTTTGATCACCCATATACTTGACTTAAGTCGTGTCTGAGTGTTGTTGTTCAACCTTTTCCAGGCCCATAACTTGCCACGTAAGCCTCAGCTGTGCCCAGAGGGGGTCAGGGTTCAACTTTCAGGTCGGCCAGCTAATGATGACCTGCACTAAAACCCAAACCCGGGGAGTGCAGGCCTGATGTCACCTGGCCGCCAACTTTAGCACTTGTAAATAGAGAAGTGTAATTTTCCATTTAAGCTTTGTGATACATAATTTATATGTAAAGTAATAACACACTGGAATGAACAGTGCTGCCATTAAAGTAATGATGGCAACCAATGAAATGCCCTGTTTGTCTTCATTGTTGACAGCTGTAAAACTTGGATCTCTCCTGTTTAATTAGGTTTGAAAAGATTAAAAATTAAATGAGATCAGCACCCATGGCCTTCAATTAAACATTTGACACTTACTGCTGAGCATGAATTAGGGTTTAAGGCAGGGGTGGGCAATGTTGATTACCAAGAAGGGCGCATTAATTTTTTTTTAGTGCCTGAGGGCCACACTGTCACATACTGTCGAGCTCTCTCATACAGGAAAAAAATATATAAATAAATAAAAAAATAGCATTTCAATTGAATGAGCATAACATTAAACCAAAGCCAATTTAAGCTTCTTTTTAATGCAATAAAATGATGAATGTTTTCCAGTTTTTAAAGCACAAATATGTTACCTTTACCAGTATTTCCAAATATCTTTTTACTATTGTTAAATGCCTCATGAAATATATCTAAAGATACATAATAGCAAATTAAGTTCTTTAAAGAGTTGTAAAAACCAAAGCATGTATCAGCGATCTAAGGTTAGTAGAAATATTTTATCATCTATCCTAATTTGTGCATTATGTAGTTCTGGTTACTCATAATAAGTCATATTTAGCAGTTGTTATTTTGTCTTCATATTTCCAATGGGTTTTCTTTTTTGGAAATGACTGGTGGACTGCATTGAGTGAGGTAAAGGCCTGCATGTGGCCCCGGGCCGCCAGTTGCCAACCCCTGGTTTAGGAGTGCTTGGGATACTTTACAGATCCCAAATCCAATATATTCTGTTTCTTTATTTATAACAAATATATAAAGTACAGCAAAAGAAATTGTCATGATAGTTGTGACAAACTTAAATTTAGGGGAAAAAATTAGAAGTGCAAAGTATTTATCCTGTAAATTAATGAAGAGTCCTTCTTTATTTTGCACAGACTCACTGACTGCATTTGGAATAAAGATGGTCTTCAGAATTTGATCAAGTATAGTTTTCTTTAGTTGGCCTCTTCTACTGGTTTTCATACTTTTTCATAATTTTTAGGCTATAATAGGCTAAACAGGTAAGTGAAAGGAAGTACAAAATAAAAAATATGAAATCCAAGTCCCACCCTCCCATCCCACAACCCACACATACACACATCCACACACAAAAGAGTCTTTAGGAAGGATCTCTCCAGAATCAGGTATTGAGGACTGAGGTAACACTGTCTGAGATTTAAAATGAAGGAAGATGGGAGCTGAATCTAAAATGTTATACACCGATAAAAAAATAAGATATTAAAAAAAAGAACAGAACAAGAACCACAAAATTTGAAGTGAATTAAAAACTACTGAGATAATAAAAAGCTAATGTGAATTTTTGTAAAACATGCTACAATAAGATAGTAATTAAACAAAAATAAAAGAATGAAAAGCACTATTTACACACAAAACAACTCAGAAACTAAAACAGCATAAGAAAGATTAATGCAACAAAGATAGAAATCAGTAAAAGCCAGACTGAAAAGATAGATTTTGAGTTTGCTTTTAAAAATATGAACAGTAGGTGCTGCTCTCAGGTCCTCAGACTGCTCCACAGACATGGGCGTAATAATGAAAAGATGCTTCACTGTATGTTTTAGTTCTCACTTTGCACACTATTGAAGGACCATTTCCTGAAGACCTGAGGGCTTTATTGGGTTCATATGGTAAAAGCAAATCAGATGAGAAAGAGCAAGACCCTTAAGAGCTTTAAAACCAGTAAAAGAACCTTAAAAATCTGCTCTAAAAGTAACAGGAAACCAACTCAGAGACAGAAAATCAGTGTTATGTGGGCTCTCTCCTTTGTATTTTGCTTTTTGCTACAAATTGAGTCTTTGTTGGCTTTTTGATTGATTCACTGCTGACCAATCAGAGGACATCCTCACTCCCCTATGAGCTTTTTTATACATACATATATATATATATATATATATATATATATATATATATATATATATATATATATATATATATATATATATATATATGTATAAATACAAAGTGGTGAAGTTGTGACTTTAGAGCTGCAGTCTGCAGCTAAGTGGTAGGATCAGCGTAGAGGCAGGGGATATGTGTTGGAACAACAACTCTAAGAGAAACATTTAAAGATGAACTTAAAAATCAAGTCCAAAGTCCTCCACTTATAACAGGTTCTCTTTTTGAAGCCCGAAAGGTTCTATGGAAACAAATTTGGTGTACTGGTTCAACTAGTGAGCGTGTAAATTGCAGACTCTCAGTTGACCTTACCATGGGTGTTTTTGTGTTAGCTTAGTTAATATAAGCACTTCACAATGAAGCATCAGACTCCCCCCTCTGTTTTTGCTGATGCTTTAACTACCATATAAATCAGCACAGCAAGCTGAAAGTCACCAGTTAACACAATCACTGTGTAGACTTGAACAATACAGTCACAGCGCACAGAGGGTAAGTATTGTAGAAACGAAGACGCTGTTGATAATGAGGTCTGGGCGTCAGTTTGTTTTTAAAAGTGCTGGGGACAATAACCATAATTTTGAGTGTGGTTTGAAAAGTGCTGGGGACAATAATGTATTCATCAGTTTAACGTTTCATTACAATAAGCATTGCATTACAGTGTATTGATTGATGACGTGTTGAAAATCGTATTCAATCAATTGATTGTTCACTGCGTTTTTATTCGTGCCTCTGTAAAGCTTCTTTCTCTAAGTAAAAGCGCTCTACAGATAAAAATTATTATTAAAAGTTGAAAGCCACACATGTGTTTTGTCTTGTTTTCAAAATGGTGTTGGAAACCATTAGGCTACTGGCTAAGGGTTAAAGCACAGTGTTGGCAAGTCCCCCTCCTGACAAAGGTTTACCAGATAAACATTGCCTGACCATAGGCTATAATATATAGAGAGGGAGTTATGAAATGAAACAATGTTCTGAGCATGAGCATCACCTTTTGTAGAGGAGCAAGAATTTGTGGTTTGTAGCCTGCCCTGCTATGTATCACAAAAACAACCGCACAGAAGAAAATTGAAAAGGAAAATCCACTGAGAATTGCATCCATCAAATTTTCACCAGCATCACTGCAAAGGTTGACTTCACTCATTGTTACACCATCATATAAACAGACTGACTGCAAGTGCAACTCCTTTTACAGTTTAGGAGAATCCCACAGGTTATGCGAGAAAATGTTTTTTAGGATACCAAACTAGTCTAATGTTAACTTAGGTCTTAACCAGACAGACCACTATCAACATTGGCATATTAATAATACCACGGTGTGTAGCTGCAATGCAACATAAGCCACCCATCAATAGGCAATTCTATCTAGAGAAACAACCAGATCATAATCAACCAGCTGCAAAGTTTAAGTAAACTAAATGTCTTACCTTATGATCTGATTCAGCGCTATTGTCACCTCTCTCACTCTTCATCCCTCTCCTCTCAGAGCATCAGTCAGTGGATCAGGTGTTTCGGTTTAACTGGTGACCGTGTTAACTGGTGACTCACTTCCTCACATTACAAGATAATCTACGCTAATAAAGTTAACACAACATCGCCCTGTAGCCACCTAATGACAGGCAGCTATGTCCCCCGTTTAATATCCAGACTTTTTTATAAATAACAAGGAGGAGTAATAAAATATTGTAGTAGTACTCCTGCATTGAACAGACTCTGTAGAGGACAGCATAACAGGGATTAGCAGCAGAAGCTAACGTTATTTATTTTTCATTTATATCTTTTTCTGTGCCTTTTGTTTGTCACTGTCAGGTTTGGTTTATCACTTCAAATGTTGACTCAGACTTGTTAACATTGTATTACTCTGTACACTGGTTGTGCATCTGTGAAGTCAATTTTAAAAAAACAAAAAACAAAGGTCAAAAGGCAGTAGGGCTACACCCTGAGTTCTAGCAGACTAAACATAGGACCACAACATGGAAGTAAAACAATAAAAATCCAACTGGACCTAGCTCACTGACATGGCCTTAGAAAGGATTAGCTTGAAAATTTCAAAAAATATATATTTTTATCACAGTCCACATCCTCTCGTTTGCTCCACGCACAGACAAGGATAGGCGCGTGGTGCAGGCAGGCCCTTTCCATTTCCAGGTGGAGGTTGATCATTCATGCTGTCATGATGTCATCGTGATTCGTGCGTGCCTATCACGTGATTAATTCTTAATCAAAGTCACATTGTTGCAGGTCAGACAAAGTCACGCCAACCGATCGTTTCGGATGTTTCGGTTGATTATGAGGGCATTTTTTGGTCACAATAGGTTATATGCCACCAACATTTTTTCCTTCTTTAATGATAAATTGAGAAACATTTTAAAAGTGGTGGGGACAAAATTGTTCATAATAAATAGTGCTGGGGACATGTCCCCAGCGTCCCCAGCTACTCTGACACCCCTGGGTCTGACCACTGGTCATCAGTTACATACATGATGATGACATTGATTATTGATGTTTATTTTGTCAGTTTTACTCTTGATCAACATAACTGTCGCCATGTTTTAAGTTTGCTTCTCACAGAACAGGTGGATAAATACAGCCCAAGGACTTTGTGTGCCCTGTAGTGGTAGCCTCTAGTAACACGCATCACCTTCAAGCAAGAATATGAAAACAATGCTCATGATGCCAACGAATACAAACCGGATGCAAGGAATACAAATATATCTCCTGCTTTCATTGAGGTCACGTTTTAGAAACCGTCAAATAAATTGAACATGAATCAAAGTTAGTCAAATAGCAAGATATTTTTAATTGTTTGAAATGAGAAAAAGGCGAGCAGCAACTGATTTTGTCCAACCTAGCAGCAATTACCTAAGGAAGGGGGGGCTTGACAAGGATCACTTCCTTTAAAGGGTGGGCCTTGACAAAGGGTCAGTTAATTAATAATCAATAATAATATAATTAAAGCTGCTTAGTCATAGAGTGGTGTAGGAATGAGTCCAAAAACACAGAAGTGAGTTAGCATTTAGCACGTCCTGGTACTCAACCCTCCAGAGTAAATGGGGTTTAGAATAACGGTTTCAGATAGTGCCTGAAATAAGGTTCATGTGAAATAATAAAAAGCATCTGATGTTGCCTGCTTTTGAATTTTAGAGTCTTGTTGAGTGTTTAAAACAACGGTTGCTAACTAACTGCTAACAAAGACTACAAAAATATCCAGGGACACAACGGCAAGCATTTCTGATTGTTTTTTAATAATCAATTATTCATTCACTATCGCCACAGCCAAGACGACCAACTTGATCACTTGATTACGAGGAATCTCCCAAACAAGAGGTTAAAACAAGTTATTACAGGATGGAAATATTGTAGTTGCTTCTAAGCTGAACTGCCATGCTGTAGTTTTTTTGTAGCTTAATAACAGCTTTTCACTCTCGCCAATTATGTTTAAGTTTTAGCCATCACAAGAAGTGGGTTTGTTTGTTAAGATTATCATATAGAGCAAAATGTGATTTTCTTAATTTTTTTGTGTGCTACTAAGGTTATTATCAGCCATAATCAAAAACGTGTAAGCGTTGGCCTACAAAAATGCGTCATCCCTGCACCACTCTATTACAGACCATCTGAATCAGCAAAAAGTAGAAAATTTGTGTGAAATGCACAAGGTAGTGTTTGCTAACACAAGTCTTATTTGTTGAATAAAAGTAAAATTATAATTTGATTAATGTACTTTAATTGGCAGCTGTCTTGTGTTTTAATACAGTTATTTCAACAGCAACAGAAGCTGAGATGCAACTGTAACCCCAGGTTTCCACATACTCTGAATTCACAGCTGCTTTGGTCCGAATGAGGGCGCATGACCTCGCCCACTGGCAGCAGAAGGTTTTACAGCCAGCCCACCTTTGAAAATGACATTTCTACTGATTAATTTATACTCTGATTTCCATGCCTTCTCTGCTCCTACAATGGGTGAGTAAATTACAGAATTAAAAAGCTTTGAAAATATCTGTTCTTATCTTTTTGATGCCTTAAATGTCCAGTATTTACATTTTATTATCATAACTTTTAACCCATAGACAAGAGAGTAAACACATCCACTCATTAACTGTGATCAATTCTAGCGAAAACTCTTTAATTCCTATGATATGATATGATATTCCTATAAATATTTGATATATTCTGAAAGCTCTGAGCGATTGTTTTTCTGTTTTGGGTCGATCTGCTAGTGAGGCAAAGGCTGTTTAAACAGGCTGATTGAAGAGACTGGGGGGCAATTTGCGCAAAGCATACGGACCACTGTGCAGATGGAGATTGTGAAAATTGGGGGTAATACTGGCAGAGTGCACAAGATGAAGTCCCCTCAGTTAAAGCGGAGCATTTGTCCATAAAATATGAACATAGCAAATGTCAACCTTTGTTGTTAAAAAAATAAGTAAATGTGCTAACAGAGTCTGCCTGTAGCTGGCTGCAGATAAACTGTAAGTCACATTCAGGCACCGTGTTAAAAGAGGATTTTCACAGTTGAAATAAACATATTGGTGTCTAAAGAGGTGGTCACACTTTGACCTGGACTGGTTTTTGCTGACAGGCAGCTCTGCTATGCAGCCCTGTCACTCAACCGTGTGCACCAACAATGGCAGAAATTCCACTGTGTTTGTTTGGTTAAGGACAGAGCTCTCTGAAACCCCTGAACCTCCTCAGGATCCACAGTAGCCTCACTCACCCTGAATGAAGCCAGTGTCAGTCCTAACCCAGACAGAAAGAGTAAAGTTCACCCGCCATCTCAAGAATAGTCAGCCCCATTTACCAATTGTGTCTCCTCTGTCCCTCCACAATGGAGCAAACAAGCTAAATCCAGCTTGAAATGCACTTAGTAGAACATGTCAACATGTCAGAGAGCACTCGGTTCTTCGCTCCGTCTTAATCCAGCCCATTGATCGCTGACAGTCGTCTGTGAGTCAGACATTCACGGGGCCTTTGTCGTTTTAGGGTTTGAGCCCTCACAGCCTCAGAGCCCTCACACACGTTCAAACACACACTCTGGGTATACAACCACGCACCCGGAGCGAAAACCTCAGGAGGAGGAGAAACCGATACATACCTTGTGTAAACATTCACAGAAAAATGATGGTAGAAACAGAAAAGGCTCAAGCTAGGCAAGGATTATCCCTGAGAAATGAATAGGGGCCAATTATGACGGCTCTGTTGCACTGCCAGTACCTGGCTCAGGAGCTGTCAGCCTGAGATGCCTGCAGGCCTCCAGCGGGGCGCGGTAGCTGTGGGGGAGGGGGGGCTAAGACTGGTTAGCTCAGGTGCGTCTTTACCTGGATTTGGTGTATCTTCCTCATCAGGCCTCCCAAGTTCAAGACAATTAGCTCAAAGTACAGAGGGAAGCCCTGTACTGAAGCTAATGGTGGGTTCACAAAAACAAACCATGTGAATGTGAGTGAGGGGATTAAGTCAGAAGCTTTTCCTGTCATTGAGCGAGCAAATTAACACCGTTTACTTTCCTCTGTGGGTGCCCCTCTCTCCACAAACACGTTTTAATCCCACAGTCTGCAATTCCAGCACAGACCATCAGGAATGTCAAGGTTATGGTGTTTGTTTCAGAGATCTAGAAACTGCATTTTTCAGTTTGCAACAACTGTAGCTGCTTGAAAGATTGAGGGCATTTTCACAGCTTCACTTGCTGTGCTCTGAATCCTGGACTGTTTTGTTACACTGTGGCACACTTGTCTCAGGTTTGCTCCATGTCACCACTAAGATTTTAATTAAGTAGGCCAAATGTGTAAAGACTGGTGGCCCTTAATACACAGTAAAATGACAAATAATGACAAATTAAAAGCTGATCTCAAAAACCACAACAAAAAATAGAAAGGATACCACATTTGACTTAAAAATATCTAACAACCAATAAAGTCACAATGAGACATTTAAAAGAATTCAACACTGAACTAAGACAAAAAAGTGACATCAAATAAACACCTACAAACTATAAATAAAAGCATGATTACAGTTTTTTTTTTTTTTAAATGAGCAACAAAATAAGAAAATGCAATGATGAATCCCAAAGCACAAAAAAAAAAAAAAAAAAAAACTATAAAAACATACAGTGACTTGAAAGAATTCCACAACAAAAAACACTGTCAAATAAAAACACAACAATGAATAAAAAATACAAGCTGTCAGCAATACAAGACTATATAAAGTATAAGAAACCACAATAACAAAATTCAATGGTAAACTAGAAAAAAAAAAAAATATGTAGATTTTAAATCAAATTACAAAATAAACTGAAATACATAAATTGAATAACCACGACAGTAATTTGGAAAATAATTGTGCTAAAAATTATAAACAGCAAAATCAGCAACACGTAAAATATGGCAAAAAAGCCGAAGCAAATAAAAACATCAATTACAGAACAACACAATAAATCAGTGCAGATATGAAGCTTTAAGCTAATTCTGTTACAATACGTCAGATAGAATATTTGTTTAAAATAAAATGATAACAATGAAAAACTCAAAATCATATTACAAAAAGACAACAACAAATCGGAAACACCATCTGAAAAATGGAAACAAAAAAGCTAAACAACAAAATTAACTGGACTTAAAAAAAAAAACTCAACAGCAAAACAAATACCACTACATCTAACAACAATATTGCAACACCAAATAAAAAGCAAGAACAAAAAAACACAATGAAATACAACAAAATGAACCACAAACAATGCATTAAAAAACACAAGGCAATGGATGATATGGAGGTTCAAAATGTGGGCTTCACTGCACACACACTCCTCCTGGCTGTACATGAGGCCCTGCTGTTGCAGATCAGCATCACAGACTCACTTTTAAGTGCAAGGAAGACCAAAGGCCATTTTAAGGCCTCACAGCGGGCCTCACGTAAGAGAGATATCTAGAATGGTAAGAATATATCGGTCATTCAGTAGTCACACATCACTTACTTTGTTAGTTGAACAATAATGCTTGTAGGACTGAGTTCAGTGGTGTTAAATAAGGACATCACATTACTTTGTTTACTTAATTTGGTAAACAAACAAACAAAACCAAACAAACATAAAGAATTGAGCAGCTTCAATATCTATCCATCCATTATCTATACTGCTTTTCCTTTTTCGGGGTCACGAGGGCTAGAGGCAGGGTGCACCCTAAACCGGTCACCAGCCAATCACAGGGCCACATAAGGCAATTTGGAATCACCAGTTAACCTAATGAGAATCTTTTGGACGAAGTCAGAGTGTGCGGAGGGAGCCCACGTATGCACGGGGAGAACATGCACACACCACACAGATGGGCCCTGACTGACCCAGGGATCGAACCAGCCTTCTTGCTGTGAGGCACGTGCACTACCTGCTGGGCCACCATGCAGCTCCCATATTGTCGAGGTAAATGTAAACATTGGATGGGGACAGATACCATAATTAAAAAATGGAATCAGATCAGGGGCCGGAAATTCTGATTGGGACATCCCTATTACTTTTCAGAGCACTGAATGAAAGTGACAGCTGATTGTGATTCTGATACAAGCACTGAATAATGCTGATGAGCTAATTTTAGCTTGGAGGCTTTCTCTTGGCAGCTTTTACACCAAACACACTGCACTGACTTAGCAAAAGGAGCTCATTCCAACAGAAAAAAACAAGTTAGGTGTAAAAGAGTCAAACAAATCCCCCTAAAATCTACCCTTTGACTCCGTTTTTCACCACAAACATTGAGAAAAGGGGGTGAGGTCATCTTTTGACAGAGTGGGATCCTGTTGGTAGCCTGGTGGAGGTGAGGGACTGTGAAATGAGCTTATCTGACCTCTGATAAGAACAGGATACCCTCAGGAAGGCTCTAAATTCAATACACATGGCTCCTACAGCAGCCTTATCTGAGGAGATGTGGGTGTTTGAAAAGGAGCTAGATGTAACACTGCAGTTAGGTGTGGCCTGTCTCAATCTGCCCTGCTCCCTATGGCCTTACAGAGTCCAGAGCCTTTTACTTACAGGGCAGGACAATATGGACCAAAAATCAAACCCAAATATCTTTTAGCTATGTAACGCCACACAATATCTCAGTATTTTGATACTTTTAAACACTATCAGGTAGCTGTTTTGATACCAGAATTGTAAACTTTAGTGTAATACCTGTTCAACCACCAACATAATAATCAAAGTCCAAGGCTTACAGTGCTGGTCAATGTTTGTTTTTTAATGATCAAAAATTGCAGACAAAGTCAAACACATTATCTTTATTGTGCATTATCATTGGCAACATACACAATGTACTCAATTATAGTTACTTTGATTACATTTTTCTTAAAATGCTTCATAAAGCAGCTTCTATGAATCTACTTACATGACGGTAAGAAGTATTTCACTTTAATTGTACTTAAATCACTGAGTATTTTAAGTACACTTCTCCATTTTGCAACAGCTGTGATGTAAAGAGTCAGTTATTTGTGTCAATCAGTGTAGCATATGGACATGACCTAAATGGTATTATATGTAACCACAAAATTTGTCCTGATTAAAAATTAAAGATGTCAGTGAAAATATATCAAGAACAGGGATACGCAGGGCTACGTGCGACCCTCTAACTCCCTCAGTGCGGCCAGCAAGTTCATTTAAAATATTAACAAATGCATAAAAGAAGAAAACACGAAGAAATCTTCCATGTAAGCATTATGTACAGCAAAATTTTCCAACAAAAACAGTTATAATTTGCTGTAACTGTTTTTCTATAACTTCCTTTGTGCATTACTGAATGTATTTGTTTGAATAAAAGCGAAATTGTTGATAAAATTTACTTTAATAAACATGGAATACTTTCATTGACAAGATAAATCATTAAAATTCCAACAGTTAGGCCCTCTGAGATAAGAATTATGCTGCTTTAAGATATAGTTTCCATATAAAAATGCTGCTTATAATTTTGGTTAATTCATTGTGCTTATATAAGGTGTTGTAACGCTACAATGCAGCTATGCTTGTTGGTCACTGGTTACATATAATTATGCTTTCGATCTTTGTCAACTTACTAAGCTGCTATCAAATCTGGTCACTTTATGATGCTGCTACTAGTTTTAGTCACCTGATCAAAATGCTGTAAGCTCTGGTTACCATATAGTGCTGCAACTGACATTTCTCAAATAATTATGCTTCTTTAATCTTAGTTACCTTACAGTGCAGCAACAAATTATGCTGCTGTCAGTTCATCTCACCATTTAATGCTGCTTTTTATTATCTTGTCCATTTAATTATGAAGCTTCTGATCTTGGCCAACTTATTTTGCTACTATTAGATCTGGGTTACAATGCAGCCACTGGATTTGTTTTTTTTAAACTTCTGTTACTTGTAGCTACCATGTAAAGCTGTTACGAACTTTGGTCAACTTATAGTGGTGCTGTTCATTTTGGTTAACTGAAATATCTGACCAAACCCGCCTCTGGTTTTGGTCACCTCCTGGTTACAGAATGATGCTTCTCTTGACCTTTATCAACTTAATGCAGTAATTGGTCTTCATCAGATTAGGATAAAGCTTATGTGCTACAGCTTTTATTAACTTGTAATTGCTTTTTGATCACTTTAAAAATGCCACCTTTCACCTTGATCATGTTAGGACGTCAAGATGTTGCCTTTGTTAATGGTACACTGTATCTTATCATGCATTTTGCACCATGGGTCCTTCAAATATCCACCATTTGCAGTTTGGTTCTTAGTAGTAAATATGTACATGTGCATGCATTTATACATGTATAAATACATGTACATTTATAAATCAATAATAACTACAACAATTATTATCATTGTTACTTTTAATCTTTTTGTTAATTGCTTTTTCTTCCTCCCTGTAAAGCACTTTGAAATGTGATTGAATTTGTATGAATTGTGATTTATAAAAAAAACGTTTGATTGGTTGATGGGTGGCAAAGTGGTGCAGCTGGTAATGTACGTGCCTCACAGAAAGAAGGTCACCAGTTCGACCCCCAGGTCTGGCAGGGACTTTCTGTTTAGGGTTAGCATGTTCTTCTTTGCATGTATGGGTTCACGTTGAATGGTCATCTGTCTCTATGTGGCCCTGTAATTGGGTGGCGACTGGTTCAGGGTGCACCCCACCTCTCACCAAAAATCAGCTGGGATAGGCCTCCCCCCTCCGACAGGGATAAGTGGTATAGATCATGGATGGAGGGATGATTGCTTGATTAATCGATTAATTAATTGACTGATTCTGTTTTGGCTTGATAGTCGGTGGGTCATAAGGAAATAAAAATGAAAACCGCTGCTGTAACCAATCTTCTGACAAGACATTAGGCCTGACATTCTTCTGTTTTCAGACATCAATGTATTTCATCTACCTACAAATCACAATGTATTCCTTATATCTCATTTAAAAATACATTGGTAACCTTGTGAGCTGTACTGAAATGTAAACAAAATCCTAGACTGTGGTACTGATCTAAGGACATCACTCATAGCTCTGTTACAATCATCAGCCTCCACTCTTAAATCATTTATACTTTTGCCACACAGGAAGACATCTTATAACCTCTGGAAGCTGCACAGAGATTTACTGAGCTGATGTGAAAATGTCTTACAACCGAAGGATTGTGTTTGAGGGTGTGTGTGTGCCAAAACATGCAACTTGGGGTGATAGCATTTTGGCTTACGTACACACACAACAAACTCATGTTTGTGTTAAAACAAGTCAAGTTTGGCACTCAGCATTTGGAGTTGTAGGTATTTCTACTGTTGTTGTTTTTAGCTGTGGAGCTCTCAATCATTTTCTTGTAGGCTTATTATCTGATAGACCTTTACAGTAATTGGTCCAATAAATCCATGGTTGTTCATTGCTGCAGGGCTCTTTAGTTATTTAGTTGAGCGTTGGAGTGGTTCAGTGTTGCAGCAGGGTTACATTGGAACAGCCTGAGACTGAAAGTGAATTTGTTTCATTAAGCTGCCTCGAAGTCTGTTCAAGTGCCACAAAAGCTTCTTCTTACATGTTGGAGGCTTGGTTGTTTTGTACCAGACTGACTGACTGTCATCATATTTTTTTAACCATTGAAAGCCTCTTTGCTGCACTGATGGCAAAGTCACCTATTCTCTGATTTGATGGATTTAACAGTTCTGACCAAAAAATCCAAACAGCTTCTGGATGCATTGCCATTACTTCTGAATTTGTAAGATATTGATTGTTCCAGCGAAACCATCCAACAACTTTTCTTTTTGTGCCAACTTGAGATTCGTCATCAAAATTAGGCCTACTATATGACCGGAACAGCTTTTATGGAAATAAAAAAAATGGAGAGGTTATTATTGTGATAATATGAGTGACTCTTATGGACCTCTGACTTTTTATGCCTCCATGCTGACAACAGCCACAGCTGGAGGCATCATGTTTTGGGTATATATGAACATTCTTCCATCCATCTGTCAATACAGGTTGATTCTTGTGATCACAATGTCTCAGACACTCTCTGAAGTCAAACTTTGACCAAATGTCCCTCTGGGTTCAGGCATGTACTCAGAAGA
Organism: Cetoscarus ocellatus; assembly: GCA_037902135.1. Classification (NCBI taxonomy): domain Eukaryota; kingdom Metazoa; phylum Chordata; class Actinopteri; order Labriformes; family Labridae; genus Cetoscarus; species Cetoscarus ocellatus. Next base: position 2,028,538 of record JBAMNC010000434.1, read on the forward strand.
TTTTGGAGACAGAAGGTCAAAGATCAAGCTCATGGAGTTGTATGACTGATTGATTAATTGATTGTTCTTTATTTATGTCATTCACTCACAAAGTGCCCAACTCTTGTGGGTTTACAAGACACCAAAAATAAACTTACAGTGGTTTGACAGTTCATAGCAGATTTTAAAAAAGTTGCATTTTAAGTGACTTTTCTTTTGTAAAGTTTCATTTCTTTTTCTTTCAGGCTTTGCAGAGAAAATCGGCTTGTGAACATAATACCTCAATAATGCTTCCAGCCATTTTCTTCAGACTTTGCACAAATGTCCACAATGGCACAAGGATGAATGACTTGATTTTTTCCTAAGTCACAGGTCAAAGGTTGAGGTTGAATGTAATCCCATTCTTTGCATGTGAATGTGATAGCTCATGAAATTTTTTGAGGATTTATGACAAACTTTGCCCATTTTCCTTCTCTGATTAATTATTTGGACTTAGAAGCTCATTTTTCGAAGGCCATCAAGTGTCATATGCTCCCTGCTGCATGTTTACACAATATCTCAAAAGAAAAGTATTTGGCAGATTTTCTTCAAAATTTGCAGGTAGAAGGTCATGCACCAAGGCTACTGGGTCTCATGTTTATCTCTGCTCTGTACGATTTTTATGGTTCCCTCTACAAAAATAAAAACAAAAACTAAAAAACAGCTTCTCTTTCTGACCAACTGTTTTTATTTAATTGCAATCAGATACATTGCACAGACATCAAACAGAAAGGCAGGAGTTTTATTTGAATGTGTTTTGGCTTTTGCAGAGAAAAACATGAATAATCCTGCCACAAGGAAACTACTTCTAATTCACCCTATTTTGTATTTTGCTTTTTCTTGCTTCAGTATTGTCTCTTGACAAATATTCTACTTTACCCTTTGTGTTATTATCCCTTTTGTTCATCTTAACTGACACAAATCTTCATAGATATGGTAGCTGAATTTAACTGTTAAATTTAACAGTCCAAAAAAAATGTTTCAAGGAAGAAAATGTCTTACAAGGCACTCAATGAATACTGGGTCATTTTTAATTCAGCTTCCCCTGCTCTTAGTGTTCAGTGCCAAAGGTAACTCGCAAACTAACATGTTTATGTGAAAAACGTTACAAGCTGACATCAGCACATTCACTTCTTTAACAGTGTCACATGTTAGCATGTCAACGTTAGCTCATAGGCTATAGCACTACCTAACAGAAGGACACTGATTGTGAGACAGGTGTAAAAAGTCTCATGTTCACTTGGAAGCCTGGTTCATTAATTTTGAGTTTTTCTCAGAGACATTTGCTTGAAATAATGTTCATAAAAGCCCTGGCATTTCACTTTATAACGCTGCCCTGCAGTTTGTCTGATAGTGACAATGATGCATAATGATAATGCCTTAATGACGAAAAAACCAAGAGACTTTAAAGTACACTAAATGTCTGTCAAAATCTGGCTTTTATTAAAAAGGATAAATCTTAGGTATTCAGGTGTGGTTTAAATCGAGTCTTTAATGGCAGAAGGATGGATGGAAGTGATAACGTGACATACCAGATGGCCTTTTTCCACATATCCTTGGCATGTATGACAAATTAGACCACCTGTCAAAAAAAAACCAAAAAAAAAACAAAACCCAAAATATATATATATATATATATATATTTTAGAAATCTTTCCAAATTTTGTTTAAACTGAAAATGTTTGTTGGAAATTTTGAACAGGAATGAGGAATATTAAACTAAATTCAACTTCTGATACCCAAACTTGCGCCGGGCCAATGGGCTTTTTACTAAAATCAGAAATTAATGAAGCATAACATTCTAACACCAAAACCATTTTTTTCTGTTCAGGAAAGAAAGTAAATTACTATAATTTGACATCTTAATTAAGAAATGATGATGTGCTTTACCATTTTTTTTCAGTTTTTTTTTTTCTTTCAGTAACAGTAAATTTGAAAAATCATGGTTAGCATCAAAACATAATTTCAGTTAAAGAGCTTCCACACACGGGTGTTTTAACCATCACTGAACCTAAAAAAAAATATTTTGGTAATTACCAATGCTGTTAATTTAGGGCAGCAGTGACATAAACCTTACATTGGGTAGTCTAATAAATGTGTTAAACACTGTATGTGTCAAGGAATTAAACCCAAAGGAAACTAACAAAAACAAAGTGCTGGACCCAATTGCAGATTGAAAAGAAAAAAGGCTTTATTTTAAACTAAACAGGGATCACAGTCCAGAAAAAACAAGTCCAAAACAGAAGCTCCAAAAAATACAAAGCAAAGTTACAACAAAAAGCCAAGCCCAAACAGAAACTACCTTAAACACTGGGGAAAAACGAGGAAATCACAGGAGACATGGTGAGGAGGAAGACGAATGACCCAACAAAGAGGACAGGGATAACAGAGACTAAATACACTGGGGAAACAATCAAACACAGGTGAAACAATCACACAGGTGAAGGGAATCATCATGAGAGACACAGAAGGGAGGGCAGGAAAACACCACGAGGAACACAGGGTTTTCAAAATAAAACAGAAAACACAAGAGAGACAAGGGAAAACAGTTCACAAAACAGGTAACTTAACTAGGATAAGAAACAGGGACAAGACAGTAAAACAGGGAACAGCAGGAGGTCTAAAAGGGGAACAAATACAAAAATAACAGAAGAAGTCAGATCCTGACAGTATGTCTAATGAAAGCATGTGCTTCATGTTTTAAAATCAGTCAGTAATTGTGTTTCATAATCGTTATCTCAATATCTATTAAAATAATCCAATTATGGTTTTTCCATAATCAAACAGCCCTAATGTTGGTTTAAAATCTATTTCTAATAATAACTCTTTAAACGTGATATCACTTAAGCCTTACATTGGGTGGTGGTCTAATAAATTTTTTAGGTACTGTGTTTTAAGTCCATGTGAGCAATACCCCATAGAGAGTGAATGGGATGTGTAGAAGCTTTCAAAAATAACTGGCAGTGATTTAACAGTGTTTTGTCACATTCAATATGAAAAATCAAGTGGTTGCACTCACTTCTCACCTTCAGCTCAATAGACCTGCACTCATATCTACTGCCTCTTTGTCCTTAAAAAAACACCAAAAATAATTTTCTGACCATCTCAGGCCGAAGCTTTGCAAGACAGATCTGCCTCATGACAGACATGAAATCTGGCAAATTCAGCCGCTTTTCAAGATTACTGAAGTGACATGTCTAACTGAATAATTTTTTAATAAGAAATAATGAGCTATATCATAACTGTGCATGATGCAGTGCGTTCATATTCATCTTTGATTGAAAACCATCCCACACAGAATGCGTACAAGCACTCACGGTCATAGCTTGATTAGACTGTTTAACAGTACCACTGTCCTTGTTCTAAGTCTACAAACACAGTGGGAGAATTGATTCATTGACAGCCTCATGCTCCACTCTGTTCAGTAAATGACAAATTTCTTTGTTGTTGTTGTTTGTGCAACCTTCTTTCTGCTGATCCTGCAAAGTCTAAGTTCAAAACCAGCTAATGTTTGTCTTACGTATTTTGTAAATGTGAACAGCTTTACAGTGTTTTATGTTTTGCATCTACTTCATGCTTTTCTTTTGGTAAAATGAGGTGAATATTGTTCCTCTTGGTTATAGTGATTTCCAAAGGCAAGGAGCCACGCAGCTCCTGACATACTTTGCATTTAAACATGGGTCAGAGCTCAGTAGACATTGGTATAATTAAGGTTTATACATGAGAGAATATATTCATCTTCAACTGAGTTCTTAAGCTGTGCTACATTGACTCAAAACTCAATTCAGTATTATTTCAGGCGGACTCACTCATTCAGTTTTAGCTGGACCAACACAATAAAATGTTTTTCTGAGTACATGTATATGTTTATGTTTGCTGTGTATGTCTATGGTCTCTGCAGATTTCTAGAATATCTGTGTTCAGTCTCACAAAGACTCAGAGTATTATTTCTGCAAAGCTCTGTTTATTCACTGATGGAGAGGTTGTTCCAGTTTTCTTGTAAAGGCACAACCTAAATCTCTAAATCAACTGGTAGCAAAGATGGCTAAATTGGCTTTGAAACACACAATCTCACAGAGATCAGACCAGTTATATGGAAGATAATTACCTTAGTTCCTGTTGAAAAGATCAAGAAACTGCTTCATTACACTTTCCTAACATAGACAGAGCAGGGAGGGCGTCCCTATAAACAAGTCTGTCCTCTGAATGTGTCTGCTCCGGGCTCATGGTGTTATCAGGCTGAGTCACATCACATAAATCACCCAAACCTTCACACTTTCCAAGACTTCCTTCTCTGCAGTGAGAACATCTGGCTGCAACTTCACAGCACTGCCTGGGTCAGAGCTGAGCATGTAGCTGGCACAGACTGCAACTCTGTTGGCCCGGCACATAAACATGCAGACAGAAATCATGCAGCATAAGCAGTTTCACCGTTCAGCTCAGGTAGCTAGCCTCAAGACATGTCATATCATTAGTGAACCTGAAATATAAGGCTAATATGCACAATTACTTTAACTGATTAGGACATAAATTTTAAGTGGTCTACACACTTTCTTAATTGCGCTTAAAGGCTGTGAATTCTAACCCTCATGTATGATCAAATGAATTTGCTTCATTTTAATGTGGCTAATTTATATGTGCAATAAGACAGTGATATTACGGTCAAATGTATATATTTTAACACCACAGATAACCAAAATAAGTTATTCAGAATTTTCAGAATTTAAATGATATATTTCTTAATTAATTCACTTTTTAAAGATAGATAATGCACTTTTTAGATAATGCTTTTTGGGCAAATAAACTCCTGTTTTATTGTGTTTATTAAGGGACAGACAAGTCGCATAACTTTAGAATATAAACAAAGAAACAAACAAAACCGAACAAAACAAAAAACCCTCCTGAGGAGTGCCACTAGACGATGCATGACTAAAAGTAATTGTTGATTTCATCTCTGCAGGAAGGAGATTAATTGGGGCCAGATCTTGTTAAAGTTCTCTTATTTGTTTTGAAGAACTAATCTTGTTTTCTCTTATTGAAGAGTCTCTGTTAACTCAGTTAAGAACTGTTATTTAGTAGGTACAGTGCTTTGCAGTATGTTAGAGCACTTCATTAATTCAGCATGGTGGTTCACCGGTGCTGCACCCTGCTGTGAATGAATAAAGCAGCCTGTGGGTACTGATGGACTTCAGAGCTCAGACTTACACCAGACCACAGTGATGACCAAACGGAAACAGAGCATGGGGAGGTTCAGGATAAGATGGTAGAATCAATATTGAGGAGGCAGGATGGAAACATTCTGAAATGTAGAATGAAACATATGGAGTTGGGCTGAGCTGATACCACAGATGGAAAAGCACCAACATTGCTCTTTGCCTGAGGCCTCCAGATCCCTCAGACCGCCCCTGCACACACAGGCAGAGCTGCAGAGATGGACATGTTATTTTAAGAGCATGGACGACATGCTGGGCTCGCCCTCCGGCTGCTGTCGATGCCTCCCTGATTGATTCTGTCCTTCCTGTTTTGCCAATAAAGGCTGTGTGTGTGTGTGTGTGTGTGAGTGTGTGTGTGTCAAGACGAGCACACACACTTATGCACAAACACACATTCTGCATGTAGTGAGAATCTGCTAGCTTTGCTTCTGGAGCTCATGGTTATGCTTTGCCCGTGTTTATTTGTTGGTCACAGTGTTGATGAGAGATGGCTCACATGGTATGTTTTGTGTGTCTGTGTGTGTGTGTATGTGGTTGATGTGGGGGCAGGTGGGAATGTGACAGTGTAGGTGTGTTGGCAGCATGTGCTCTCTTATGTACAATTCCATATGAATGTTCACACTCTGTATGTTTAAATGCACACGTGGACGTTCCCTAAAATAAAGTTGCACAGCCCTACGTTTGCCCTCGCTGACTTTCCAAAACAAGTTCATCTTTTTCCAACCGTGCTACCCGAGAGGCATCACCTTCACAGCCAACTATGTTCTAAACTTGTATTACTAACTTCTAATTAGCCATTACAGAGTGACCTTTGGTCTGAATGTAATCCTACATGACAAATGAAGTAGCAGCAACATAAAGAGTGGTTATTATTGGATGTGGAGGCCTCTATGGAAAAAAGTGAGACGTGGAGCCCACCCTAACTGAGTTCAGTTGTGTCCACTCAGTTGTACTTTAGACTTTAGTCTGTTGCTGTAAAACATCTTAGAGAAAAGAGAGGTCTGAAAGTCAAAATCTTCTTTGAGATTAAAAAACTCTTTCAGAGGTAAATTTTGACTTGACTAATTTAAAAATATTTTGATGACTGCCAGAAGATGTTTACAATCATCCATTCATCCATTATCTATACCGCTTGTCCCTTTTGGTGTTGTATGGGCTGGAGCCTAACCTGGCACACCAGATGAACCATTCAATATATTTCACTAATCCATCTGGGAAAGAGCCCATAGAAAGTGTTTGGGAAGGGCTGAACCTTTCGGGAGCACGTCCAGCAAGGGATTGGACAATCGTTCAGCCATTCAACATTTATTACAGGCCAATCAGTTAATGCCGTAGGCAGGAGCTACTGCACTACAGAAAGTGAGCCACAATGTAAAACAAACTCTTTAAAACCTGTCAAAAAGTGGAACAAAAATATCCTTACCATAGAGAAATTTGTAGTGTTGGTATTGATTTTCAGTTAATAAATAACTGGGACCATGATCTGACAAAACTGCTACTGACGCTGTTAGCATCTATGCTAATCTCTGTCCGTGTAGTCACGTCCTGCTGTTGCTCCCACTTGTTCCTGCTCTAAAGGACTCTAATTTGACTGTGCTGTTTTGGACCTCTCACAATCATTGTTGGTTGGAGCTAGGCAAGATGGATCTGCATGATTACAGTCATGAATCAACTTAGCTTGAGCATTTCCCAGCTGACATTAGACGAGAGGTGGGGCACACCCTGGACCAGTTACCAGACAATCACAGGACCATGTAGAGAGTCTACAGTCTTACCAAATTATTCTAACAAGAATGTTTTTTCGTTCTGTGGGAGGAAGCTGGAGTACCCCAATCATGCACAGAGAGAACATGCAAACTCCACATAGAAAGGCCCTGATTGGCATGGGCATCAAACCAGCAACCTTCTTGCTGTGAGGCACGCAAACTACCCGCCACCGTGCTGCCCTGTTCAAAATCCCTGACACACCAGATAGACCATTCAGTGTATTCCATACAGAAGATATTTCACTGGACTACCTGGGCAACGGCCCATAGAAAGTGTTTGTGGAGGTCAGAACCTCTAAAAGCATATCCGACAGGTGATCGGACAATCAGTCCTTCAATCACACCAATGAGGATGTTTATACTTTGAGCCCTATGTCATGGTTGTATGAGGGTTTTGATGGGTTTCAAATTAATGTTTTATTTCAAAAGGAGACGAAATGTACTTAAGTTTGGGACAGGCTGCAGTGTACAACAAATCTACTTTTGTCTGTGTAGGTTCTCATTTTTCCAGGTCATGGTTGTCCAATTCTTCATCAACAGGGCAACTGGACCTCTAGCGAGTCCAGTTGCCCTTTTAACGAAGACTTGAAAAATCTCTTTTTTACGGCAAAAGATGGATCTGATGGATCAAATAAAAACCCAGAAGAAACTTAGACTTCTTAGACTTCCTAATCTGTGACATTTTATTGAAGACATGGACTCAATTGCCTGACTCTCTTCACAAGAGAAAACAATGAAACAGGCCATTGCAGTAAAAATATGGAACATTGAGTAACTTTGTCTCCATGAGAAACATCTTCATCATTGCAGAGGAGTTTCAAAAGGACTGATAAGAGTATTAACTTTGGACTCTGGGATCCTCCTTTTCTTCACTTCTCTAAGGGAGGAGGACTCAGTGGAGCAGATAGTGCCTGTGTATCTGTTGCTCCTTCCTGCTGCTCACAGATTCATTAAAATTGTGTTTTTTTCAGAGTGGCAGGCCAGCCGGTCACTCCTCGCCTCCCTGAAATCTCTCCGTTCACACCTGCACAGATTCCCAATGAAAACATGAGCAGAGGAGGCATCACCATCTCATCTTATGATACCTGCACATTCAACACTCACTCCCACTCACACTATCTTCTCCTTCTGTGCTGATAGTTTAATGCATACTCGTCCACTGACACGTATGCATTAAAGGGGCCATCCACACAGAGATGAAGTTTTTAATTGTTTAGGTGTTTTGTCCACACGGATACAGCTTTATGGGTGCCCCAAAAACACACCTTTTTGAAAATGGGTCCCAGAGTGGAAAAATCTGAAAATGCCAGCCTTGCGTTTCTGTGTGTAAAACGAATACATATATTTTCATCAGCTATGACGTCATAGCTCCATCTCTCCCTTAAACAGCATGCATGAACTCTGACAACAGAAATAATGGCTGAATACAGTGTCACACTCATGCTGCAGAAGCTACTGAGCTTGTTTTGGCTCTTACAGAAAAATCTTCTGCTCCTCTTCGATCACTGTGAGCAACTAGAGGACACAGTGATGTGCATAAAACAATGAAGGTCATCAGTTGGAACATTAGATATTGTGTCTTTGTTATGTATTCAATTGAATTTAGGTCAAAAAGGATTTGAAATAATTGTGTTCAATTGATATTGACATTTTACACAACATCCCATCTTTATTTGCATTGGGTTTTGTTTATGAAAATATTACTGCAATCTAATACATCAATTTCTTTGGGCTCCAATACTTTTCAGAGGACATGTTGGCGGCTATCTAGGAAAATTGCTGCCATCTTGGTTTTTTTAAGCGGCCAATTAACCCTAAAAAGCCTGAAAGCACAAATTATAGCTAGAAAATTCTAAGTTTTTGGAGCTGAAATATTTATTTCACTTTCTACTGAAATCCCCCCAAAAAATATCAAAATTTCCATAAGATTTAACATATATATTTTTTGTATCTCATTTGACACATTAGGTGTTTTTAGTAACTGATAATCCGCTTGAGGACATTTTTTTTTTTTTATCATTTATCCGATTGTATTAAGATGTTTTTTTTTCAGTAATTTGTTGATCATATTGATTAGATAGAGGTATCATAAAAGTATGTATCAAATATGATACAACAGGCTTTAAGGGGTTAATCAGAACTGACAAGTGTTTTGGAATAATTGTGCCAAACTTGGTGCTTGTATCATCATTTGCAGGATTCATCTGATATTTGATGTTACTAGCTCCACCAGTGGTGGAAAAGCTCCATCAGGCTTTGCCCCTAAAGCACATATTCACTGTGTGAATTGATTCTCATTAAGGGTCAGCTTCAGCTTTAAGGTTCCCCAGTTTTTTTGCTCTTCTGAATTTGTCTCATCTTTTAGCTCTGGTGGAGCAATTTGGGCTGTAGTGACTGAGCTGCACCTTTTTGTGCATGACCAAGTAAAGGAGGCATTGGACTTAATTCATCTTTCTCTAAAAGTTGAGAGAAAAAAAGAAAGAGAAGTTTTACAACCTCAGCATCATTTGGTCTCGATCTTGTTAGAGTACCTTTTAAGTTTGTAGAAACCAAAGTTATTCACACTTGTGTCTGTTGATGCAGCCGCTGTCTGTATTTGCACTTGTATCTTGATTCATGCTCATTTTATGGAGGGTGACTTGAGGGCAATGGCTTTCAGCTCAGTCACCTGGGTGCACAGTGCAGACCTCTACTTCTCCATGACGAGAGAAGAGCCCCCTACATCATCGTCAGCAGACTACACTGAAGCTCTCCCCTCTATTTCTACCTCTCTGTGGTCTGGCTGCTGCTCGGGCTGACCCGCAGACTCTCTAATTTGGTGATGAGCTGTAAAACGACCTGCCAGCCCTCATGGCCGTCCGACAGAAGCGAGAGTGGGATTCCAGGGATTTCCTTACCAGATGGTCTCTTGGGTTGGATGGGTGATACTCTCCTCCTGGACCTACGGGGAGGCCAAGGCTACATGCAGCACTTGAGTGCACCCTGGCATTGTGCACCCTGGTTCCCTCCTTACCCTTCGGTAAGCTGAGATGGCAGGAATAATTGATGATGATGTCAGCCATGGTATCTGTCCAGGCAGGACAGCAGACACTTTCTCCCACCTCCTGCAGAGGGGTGAATGTCCTGCCGCCTCCATTTGCACTAATTGGTTTAAACTCCCAACTGGAGCTCACCCTGTACATGTTTGTCATTAAGTGCTTATGCAGTTCATTTCACTGAGTCAATTAAATAAATTGCTTTACCTCTTTTATGCTAAACCTAAAATATTATGTGCCTAACTCAGAATAAATGATATTATAGAGGTTTCATTTTTACATAAATATCAAACACCAGTCTTCCTATCACAGCTGGGGACTGAAGCTCCTGACTCTCCCTTACACAACATGCTGAATTTGTGCACAAAAAAGCACAACAACCCTTACAACTTATTAGGAGAACAAGAATCTTAAATGCCACAAATTTAACTCTGGTTTATTGCTCTCCCATTTAATCAATTCTGACCTTCAACATTTCCTCCGGGTACGTCTCTCTCCAACCAAACACAATATAAAACTCCCCTGTTTTGTTTTTTGCCAGCCAAGTAAGTGGTTTGACTGAAACTCCTCTCCCTGAATTGTGCTGCCGCTAAGTGATCAGGAACCACCTGGACTACAGAGGACCTTCTCCTGTCTGTCTATCTTTGCTATCAAGACATGCTTTCAGTGTTGTTATTTGTTTTTCATTTTATGAAGAAATGAGGTACAGATCCGATGAAACTGCTACTGAAGCTGTTAGCATCTATGCTAATCACTGTGCGAGGTTCAGAATGGTGCAGGGATGACGTCTTTTTGTGCACTAACACATGTTGAGTTTTATATATACATACACAGAAGATAAATATAACTTCTGTGTTGGTCTATCAATCACTGTCAATCATTCTTAATTTGTATATCGCCAAATCACAAGTGTTGTCTCATGGCACTTTACAATAGAGCAGGCTGAGGCCATATTCTTCATTTTATAGATACACATATATATAGGAATGGATCCAGCTGTAGTCAAGCCCAAACAGGTTCCTTTAAAACTTATTGGCTGCCCAAAATTCTCCAGTGATTGGCTATTTGCCCTAACCTTTCACTGCCTGATTTAACGTCTGGAATCAGACAGGTCCATCTTGCCAAGCTCCAATCTTCAACAATTGTGTTCAGCTCAAGCAGCACTGCCCAACCAGCGTCCTTTAGAGCAGGAAATGGTGGGAGCTATGAGCGAGATGACAGCAGGAAGTGACTACATGCACAGAGATTAGCATAGCATTAGCAGTTTTAGAGACCCCAAGTCTTCATCAAATGAAAAAACAAAAAACAGTGAAGGCATTTCTTGATATTAGGGATGTTTTTGCTCCTCTGCCGACATGTTTTGGTGAGCGTTGGTTCTATGAATTGGCTTACGTTTTGTACTTTGCACTGTGCCAGTAGCACCTGCTGTCATTAATGTGATTGATGGAACAATTGTCCAGTCACCTGCTGGATATGCTTTTGAAAGGTTTTCCCCGCTCTCAAACACTTTCTCTGGGCTGTTACTCAGGAGGACTAGTGAAATATATCGAACGGTCCATCTGGTGTGTCAGGTTATATTTGTCTTGCCAGGCCAGTAATGAAAGCTGAGATGTCAGCTGTTTTGACACAGGTTTTAGAACTATACCATCTTAAGGTTGGGATGTAAAGGTGGCCCCGCCCTCTCCATTTGTTTGGACACCCCTGATGAGGATGAATGTGGCTTTGGGATTCTGTACATCTAGACATTTTGCCCTGTTATTTTTATCTCAGCACACATTTTTGTTCTACTACCCTGAAACTTTCTTTTAAAGATAATTAAGCCCTATTCTTAATCCTTTGGGGCTCTTTGTTGCATTGTCTAATAGATTATTTAGTTTTTAAACCCACCAGGCATGACATGCCATGCACCTTCTCCCACTGAGCCACCTGTATTCCTTATTGTTTCATTTCAGACTCAGACTCTGGGGGACTGACTGACTCTAATCCACGGCCACAGAAGAGGTTTAAAACACTCTGGTTTCATCTAATCTTCCAGCTCAGACCTAGCCGAGCTTGAAACCTGCTTTCTCTATGATAGGAATGGACAAATAAAGGTCTCTTCCCTGCACTGCCATGAAAGGGGCCTGTGTGCTCTGTGGATTAGGACCCTGTGTTTTCTCTGCCTGTCGTTCTCCATTAGACTGAAAAGAATGAAAAGACTCCCCTGTTTTAGCAGTATTGTTGGACTGGGAAGGTTGTACAGTCAAGAGCATGTTTTAGGAAAATATAGGCTGGATTTTAAACCATGTATGTTGTGCTAAGGTCAAACAATATATGCGGTGGGATATGTAGTGCACACTGTAATCACCTCAGTGTACACAAGAGCTGTGCCATGACGCACATAACTTGAGGTTAGCTGGTATCAGCGTTACTGAAATGCTTACACACATACATACACACACAGTAGCTATCACAGTCACTGCTGCTACACACAACACAGTCGATGTAACTCCTCCCTCCTTTCCCTGGATTTTTATGACAAGATCTGGTGTTACAGTGTGATGAGTGACTGTGTAAACTGTTTTTGTGGTTGAAGTTGTCACACCAAGTGTTGAAACCAGCGAGAGTACTCATAAATGCTGTTTTAAAACTTTTTTTAAATTTAGGTATCAGCAATAGCTCATTAGTTTTGCTTGGAATTGAAATGAAAAAATAAATAACTTCCTGTAATTGTCCTTAAACAAATGCAATGTCGAGGTAAATATTTTACTGTCAAACTATGCTCTTACAGTCAAAATGTGCTTTCATATTTATATTCATATTGTAAACAGTGTTAATGTTAATAGTGTAAATATTTTGGCCTTGTACATAGTCTCACTTTCACTGATTTTATTTATTTATTTTCCTTCTTTAAGGAAATTTTTATGTCTTAAAGATTCTGCACATTGTAATTTTGACTAATTAAAATACTGTTGTACTCTTATCTTATTTTAATGTCTTTATCTGATATTCCTACTGCTATACTGTGTATAAGAGCAACTGAAACAACCGAATTTCCCCTTGATAAAGTGTTTCTGATTCTGAATCTAATCAACATTCACAAATGGGCCGGTTATCATGGTCACATGTTAAACCATAACACAAGCCTGACTTTGGGTTGTTGGAATAAATTTGAAAATGAAACTGTCAGCATAGAGGAACTGTGGGAAAGTGTTTGGATGTCTCTGACATTGTTTTATATTGCTGACAGCATTTAATAGTGCATTTATATATTTTTCAAAAACATTACTTTTAGTAAATTCACAGACATTTCTCAATTTTACACCATATTAATACTGGACTTGCAGCTCGATCTCCCTGGCATTAATTTGGCTTTGGTCATGTAATGGTATCACGTTTATCCTGTTTATTTCAAACTGAGTTCCTCTTAAAAAAAAAAAGTTAAATTGCTTTTTATGGATCTTTGCTTGATTTGCTTTTTTTTTTAACAGAATTACTGCTTCGATGGTTACATTTAAGTAAAATATCGCCAGTTCTTATCCTGTGCATCTAATGCTGTTTCTACTCTAACCCTGACTGGTTGGCACTTTGTGCCCCTTTGAAAAAGTAAGTGAGACTTGTCAGATGCATACTGTTACAATAAGCATTGTTTTAATCATCACCATCATTATCATGATAATTTTGTGGCTATTATTTGCAGTGTGAATTGGCTGTTTTCCTCTTTTCTACAACAGGTGGTTTAAGTCATCATATTCTTAAAGGAAGGTCCTGACCTCCCCATGGGAGGTGAGGGTGTTGGTTGTCCTGATGGGGTCCCTGATGGAAAAGTGTTAAATAATAAAATAATGTAATTGCATAATTTGTGACAATATCATCTTAATAAACCTATTATATCTTATTCATTTACTGAATATATATATATATATATATATATATATATATATATATATATATATATATATATATATATATATGTATATATATGTATATATATATATATATATATATATATATATATATATATATATATATATATATATATATATATATATATATATATATATATGTATATATTTGTATATATATATATTTATATATTTATATATAACTGCTTAACACTGTGAAGGAATTACAGAGACTTTTTTCAGATCTAAAGAAAGATAAACTAAGCAACGTACTTGAAAAAAAAGGGATTAGGGATTATATTCCCAAAAAACAAATATATCATTTATTGTTAAGACAGAAACTGAGACTGTTAAAAGAAATTTGATGAAATAAAGGAATATCATGATTGCTTGATTTTCACTAAAAGAGTGAAATATATTACAGGATTTCATGTTTATCCTTTCAAATATTTTGCGATCATTAAGTATTAGGAATAACTGAATATGCAAGAGGAGGCACCCTGTCAGAACATTTACATGTCAAAGTTTGTTTTTAAACACATGCAGAGTCCCTTTCCAGACAGATATAATTGATTTAATAGTGTTACTTTTTACAACCTAAGTCCTCACAACCTGCCCTCAATATCAGGCCAGTGAAGAGGACTAATATCACCAAATAACAGACAAAAATACACATTAAATTTGAATGTACAAGTGATACTTAGAAAATCCCATATTTACAGCAAGAATTCCAAAACTGTGAGATCATTGCAGCTTAGTATATCAACAAGCATGAGGATCTGAGAACAACTCCCATGGAAAAAAAACATTAATGCCCATAAATATGCACGCACAACCATAGACACACATCTTTTGTCTCTGTTCTTTTCTGTTATAACATAACTTTTCTGTTTCCTGAAACAACTGTTTCCTTACAAATATATGACTTTATCCTTTAGTAAGCATTATTTTATATTATTTTAACCTTTAATATTATAATGATACCGATTTGTTCAATTGACATTTACAATTAGTTCTCCTGTTTTCCTCTTTTTCTTAATCTTGCCCCTGAACCTCTCACTAAATTAGTTCAAAGACAGGACAATAACAGAGCAAAAAGGAGCACAGTGAATGGAAACTGTAAAATTCAGCATTTTCATTTGGACAATCAGCTTTCGCCATTAAAGGCTGTAAACTCTGGAGCACATTACCAACTGAAATAAAACTAACCACAGTGCTGAAATATTTTACAACTGAGGCCAAAGGCTGATAGAGAACAAAACAGAGCTGTAATCATTTAGGATTTTTTTTTACATTTCCAATTTAAAATACATGATGAAATGTATGTCTTTTTTGTTTTGACACAGTTATTGTACTTTCATGTGTGTGGTGCTTTATTTATTTATTTATTTATTTTTATTTTCTTATGTTTGATTTTTTTAAACCATACATTCAAAAGCCCAACAAGGGACAAGAGTTGGAAATAAATAACAGCTCTATATGCGCAGCACTTGAGGTTCATGCGTTGTACTGTAACTACGTTGAACTGCACTGTCGCGCCA
The DNA here is from genome assembly GCA_037902135.1 of Cetoscarus ocellatus. Lineage (NCBI taxonomy): Eukaryota > Metazoa > Chordata > Actinopteri > Labriformes > Labridae > Cetoscarus > Cetoscarus ocellatus. The sequence continues at coordinate 2,043,995 of JBAMNC010000434.1, forward strand.
AATAAAATTAATTTAGTTCATTTTTAATGTTTATAATTTACATTAAAATACTATTCTCAACATTCATGTCTATAAAAGGTCTTTTGAATTGAGATGAAATAATTTGAGGGCGAGAGCGCACGCAGGTAGACTCTTTTTAGACAGGCATGTGCATGGGCAGCTACTCCGCTGTAAACAGGGGTCCTTCAGCTCTGGCGCATGTTTTGGATTTGCTCCCTTCAGAGGAGCATGTCTCTCTTTCTGCAGACCAAACAGATGAAATTAATGAAATAGTGTTTTGTAAAGCTTTGTAAGCGCTTATTGAAGTAAAGTTACCTCAGTATATCCACCGGTACAGCCTGTCGTGTCATATTAAACAGGTAACTACGCTGTTATTAACTGTTGTTTGAGCTAGCATGTTGCTAACCTGTATACACAGCACAAGCTGACAGCCAAGTTAAAGAGCCTTACAGACTGTACTGTACTTGCTTTGTGAGCTTTGAAAGCAAAAATCTTCACTTATACTGTTATAACATTAAGCCTAGCCATTGTTAATTTACGTATAGGGTCGTTTAAGAGAGAAAAGCATCCAAACAGCTTTAAAAAGTCATATCAACAAACAGCTTTTCTACCTGCAATCTTAAGCTCCACGTTTCTCGGTTGTTTAAGTTTATTCTGATAAAAAGAATGATAGTGTATAAGTTAAAACATCCTACAGTTTAATTTACAGTTTAGGTTTTTAAATGCTGTACACGAAATCTTCTTTGAGACACCCTTTGATTAACAAAAAGGAAAACGTAAGAAATATAAAAACACAAGCAATAAGCAGATAAAAAAAAGAATCGCTAAGCTGTGCATGTAAAACCAGCTTTGTACAAATTTAATTTGTTACTTGCTTCAATCACATATTTTCATAATCAAGCAGGACATATTAGAAACGTGGTAAAAAGCATATACTGATTTAAAGCCCGAAGGACATACATCCTCGTTTTCAAGGAAACATTAAACTCACAGTTTAGTCTGTTTTCATCGTTATTACTGTGAATGCAACAAACATGATTCATTATAAGATTTCAAAGCAGATACAAGTGTGAATGTGGTTTAATATAACTTCATGATCTTATGTGGGCTGGAATATAATAGATATTGAAATAAAATTGTAATATGGCAAACTGCAATGTTCTAATCCCCGGAGGTGCCATATGCTTGTAAGGCCAAATATGTGAAGAAAATTCATTTAAAATGAAAACAGAGGTGCTCTAGCTTGCATTTCATACACAGATAAAAGAAGAAAAAAGTAGTTTAGATATTGCTTGATCCAGAAATTGCTCCCCAGAAAAACAACAGCAACAACACAAACAACAAAAAAACATACCAAACAAAATAACATTTTCAACAGTCACATAATAATAATAATGTTATTTTGATTAAAATAGAATGTTGTCAATTAATAATTTCTAAGGTTAATACAAAATGTATCAAAATTTCAATATAGGTCAAAATTGCTGCAATGTCATATTTTTCTATAATTCATATAAATAGTTCAGCTCTATATATTATACTGTTACTGTCACAGCATTAAGAACCTTCAGTATTGTTTGAATAAAAGGTACTGTTTTTTTTTTTTTATCAGTGTTATCTTCATAAAACGAGATCCTGCTTTTATTCAAAAACTTTACTGTGTGTCTCTGTGGCAGAAATAATAGCAATACATGTACCAGAAAGATGGGAAACCAAATGGCTGAATGTATACTGATACTGAGAGGCTGGAAGTTGCACAAAGATAAAAACCAAATTTCTTTAAATTATTGAAAAATAAGCATCACAATATTGCACTTAAACTGTAAATTCAACATTGCAGCCAGCATATATAGCAATTTATTTATAAAACAATATTTTTTATGCCATTGCTGTTAAAATGACATTTTACAAGAGTTGACTGCCCAAATGGATGTTATTTGAACACTCTGCTCTTATGTAACCAGTCATTGAGCATCTACTGCTCTCCATATCTGACAACTCCTGTGAGAAACTTTTTATGCACATACTTTGTTGACTTCTGTGGACAAAATAGGGTTTACTTTTATTTAATGAAGAGATGGACTACAGTATCTTTTTCCCACAATTTCCGTGGCTTTATGACCAGGCAGTTTCTTTTTCAAAGGGTATTCCACATAAGCTATGACAGTGCAAACCACACTGTCTTTCCCTCAGTCTCCCTTTTAAACATATACCTGTTTATCCTAGAAACTTTATACTTTTGTCTGAATCTAACACTCAACACTTGCCAATGGGAGTGAGTGTAGGAGGCTACACTCACCCAAACATGTTAAAGTAAATACGTTTTCATACCACTTACTTATTTTCTGATCTGATAAGATAATAGGTTCTGAAGAATATGATACATAATTATCAAAACTGAATGCACTGAAGGAGTTGTTTGTGACATAATAACACGATACAGTATTTTTGGGGAGTAAAAAGAAAATTGCATTACAGTTGGACCGCTATGGCAGAGGTAACCATTACCATAAAAACTAAGGATGCACAATATTATTGAATCAATATTGATACTGGAAGATAATTGCCTAAAAAGTGGAGTATTGGTATCAGCAGAACTGAACATTTTTGCTGATATTTGCAGCCAGTATTTTCCTGGAATAAACTGGCCATAAACATTACATTTATTGACAGAAATACTGGCGGAATGAACTAATGTATCAAAATAGTTTACCTCATCATCACTGAATGTCCACTTTTATAAATCAAAGGTATTATTTATTAAAGAGTAAAGTGATGTTTTCCTTGTTTAACATCTCTTTCTAACACAAATGGAAAGGTCAGTTTTAAGCTTTGTGCTCTTAACAATGAATATCAGCGATAATGAGTTTTGAAATATTGGTATATAGCAGCATATTCGCAAATATGCAATGTTCTGCATCCCTAAAGAAAAGTAATGGGTTTTGACACCTGTGGTCTTATTTTTCCTTTGCAACTCATGAATTCACATTAGTTTTAAATTCACTCTATTATGTAGTGAGCTTAAAAAGGTCTCCAGTAGGGCTAGGAAATATATCAATAATATTGATTAATTCAAATTATTTTCTTCAGAAAATTTTAAAATCTTGACTTACTCCAATTGTAGGGTGTAGCAATGTTTAAAATATATATATACTAAAAATTTACAGTTTTCGTGATGGTAGGCCCTTTCAGGTTTTGCACATGCACATTTTTAGACTAATATTTTTTTCTCAAATGAGATTAAATACTCATTAGAGTGCTTCATGTTAATATGCTGTGAAAAATAGCCCAGCTTTCCGTGTTTATGTAGACAAACCTGCCTTCATTTGAACTACATAATCAACATTTTATGACATGCACTTTAACTTTAAGAGGGAAATTCTGTTTGGTTTGTGAATTTATTCTTTTAGCAAAAGGGCAAAATTTGATCCATGTCATTTTTGTGTCACTCTGAGTCTTTTTTTTTTTTTTTTTTTTTTTTATTAGAGGGAAAAAAATCGATTACAATCGTAAATTGAGTGTTGTGGAAAAAATCTGGGATTTTATTTTTCGGCTATATCACCCAGCTCTAGTCTCCAGAGGAGTTGTAAAAGTGTATGAAGTGTTTAATTTTAATTTTTAATTCAGCAGCTGAGTTCTGCCATCCCTCCGGAAGCTGTCCATCATGTCTATTTAGTTAGCACTCTGTCAGACTTTTCACCGTCCATTACTTACCCTTCATGCAGTCACTCATCACTCACTGTAGGTGACGGACAGATGTAACACTGTAGGGTTTACTGTTTGACAAATTGCAGCATTTTGTTGTTCCTGTGCTCTCTGTTCCCCGCCCATGATGCCAAATTGACAATAATGGTCAGAAACATGTAGCTGTTTTCAGGTCTTTGCTGCATAGACAACATAATCCCCATAAACCTGAAGCCAGTGACACCCTTAACGAATGGAGATGTACGATGACACTCAAGCTGTCGACCCTCTTGTGTCTCTTTATCCTCTAGTGTCCAGGTAAATGACCTCATGGAGGAAATGGGTGATAATACAAACAGATAAGGCTCCTGGTACCTGTTGACCACAGGCAGGACCTCCTAAAACGGGATCCTCTGACATAGTGCTCCATCAGAGCCTGCCTCAATGACACCCACAAGGCATTTAGTCCTTATCTGCAATGGCCCCTGCTTAGCATTCACGCCATACACGCGAACAATGCCACCTCTTCCCACTCAGTGGATCTGTGACTGACAGTGGGTGTTGGTGCACTTGTGTCCGACTTCAGCCTCCGTCCGCCGCTGGTGTGTTTGTCCAGCCCAGATAAACCCACCAAGACACAATAAAGGGCGTGTGTCTTCCTCGCTACTTCCCATGTTGTTTGTGTTACTGGATTTTTATAATGGCGCCTGTTCTCTATTTGGCAGGTTGGTTTCCTCCCCTGAAGGATCTGTATTCGTTGGGGGAGGGTCTGTGCAGAAAAGCTGACTAATGGTCATACAGCCAGCTCGCCACCCACTGACCAGTGAGGCAGCGAGGAGGAAGTGCCCCCTTGGCGAGAAAAGCAGGGAAGAAGCAGATAAGACTGTTGCCTGTAAGTAAAATGACTAATAGCTGAGGTATGATGTAGGGCTTGGCCATATGGACCAATGTGTTTTGAATTTTTTAAGCTTATAGGCAAGACTTTACTTTTTTGTCTGCGAAGGAATAAATAGTTTTCACAATGGAGTGTGTAGTAATGGCATATTTTTTTTAGGCAAACTCAAAATTTAGCAACAGATGTGAGAAACCTTTAAAATATCCAAGATTCCAGATTTACAATTTTCTCTTATGCTTGTATTTACCACAGACCTTACTATGGTCATCCAAATAGAAAGCAATTAGAAAATCCCCCCCCACTTTCACACAGTGGAACCAGAAGTGCTACAATTCTAATCCCTCTGTATTTAGGACCTTTAACAGCAGTACTCCAAACCAGGATTATTAATGTGATGACTGCTGATTATAGAAAAAATCCATGCGATGTCAGTCATTTGATTACCGAAGGAGGCTTTGGTACATTGTTGGAGCCAATCTGTGGAAGCTGCCATACTATATATGCCTTCCCAACCAAACTTCAGATCAACCTACTCACAGACAGAGAGGCCGAGTTGATGCGGGACCCTTTAGTGGGACTTGTATGTCCCCTTGGCATGAAAGAGCACTTCTATGAACTCAACAAAAATTCTGCAATATTAAGACAGCTCACTTTCCCTCTCTCCCTTTCTAGAGTGCCAGCAGCTGCCAAAAACATTTGTTTTCTCCCCCCCAAAGGAGAGAGGGCTGTTTTAAATGCACAAATACACTGGGAAATTTATTCCAAACTAGGTCAAAATGTTTATTTGCGAAGGTAAGACAGGAATTTTCTTGCAGTGTTTGGTAATTAAAACAATAAATAACCCAAAAACTCTGTGTGTTAGACCTCTAAATGTATTGATGTGGCATCAGGCAAGTATTAGTAATGTTAATTATGTTAAAGCTCTTTATATTTAATAGAGTAAATAAATAATTTAATTTCACATTTTGACGTACAATTTGAAGTAGATTATGTTGTGGCATTATTAACAGTACCATTTGGTCATTTTTTATTTAAAAGAAATACTCCAAGTAAAAGAGAGTTAAATACAGCCAGTTTTCAAAAAGAAAATTAACACTTGGGTACTTAATTACCAGTTTTTTTTAATCTTTCATATTTGTTTATTGATCGAAGTATTAAGCTTTAAAAAAATAACTACATGTTCTACACCAAAGTACAATCACAAAGCAGCAGATAAAAAGACTTTATATATGGTTTTTGGTGCCATATGGGCTGGTCTGAGTATTTCAGAAACTACTCTACCGGGATTTTCAACCATCTATGGTTTACAGAGAATGATCTGAAAAAGAGAAAATATCCAGTGAGAGGAAGTCCTCTTGGTGAAAATGCCTTTTTGATGCCAGAGGTCAGAGGAAAAATGATAGAAGGGCAATAATAACTAAAATAACCACATGTTACAGCCAAGATATGCAGGAGATCATGTCTGCTGTGACCTTCAGATTAAATGGTAGGGACAGAGTTTGGTGTAAATAAAATTGTTATTATATTATTTAACATTGCAGTCATCAATGGCCAGAAGAAACCGAACAGGGGTAGAGGGAAAAAGATGATACCTCATAGTATCAGCGCTACCAAATATTGATATTTTTTAATATACTAATTTCCAACATTTAATAAATCTTTTGGTTCTACATAAATAAAATAAAATCTTTTGAGTCCACACGATGGTGCCGTTGAGCCATTTGCAGGGAAAGTTGGTAGAGGTGGTGTGCAGGAGGGAGTTAGTGAATCAAACATGGTAGCACAGAAGTGAGACAAAAGGAGTGTTGACTTTTGACAGGGACATAAGAGATCATGGGGATTGTAAGGAGTGACATCTGAGAATACTGTGGAAAAACAGCTCACCTCGCTTGGCACCACACAAGGCATGTGAAAGCAAATGACAGCAAAGCTAATGCTAAGCTAACCCTGCTGAAATACCAGCCAACACTGACATACTTAGCTTGTCAAAGCTACCTCCCAATTTTGAGCAATCTAGGAAACTAGCACAACCGTTTACTTACTTTATGTGCAAAGACTCAAGGCCACTCCATGCAGTTGTAAACGAGGGCGTTTGTTACATATGTCCAGGTATGCACCGCCTGCTCTACATTATGTGACTGACACAGCAGTACTTAAGCTCTACAGAACAGTGAAGCTAAAAGTTAAAGAGGGGTTGTCCAAAGCAGAGCTGGCTGCATTAAGTGTCCACGCATGGACATCACTCTGAGAGTTTTACTTCTGTTTCTATAGAACTGACTGAAGTGATGTGAATATATTGAGATACGTTTCTTTTTTAATTTGATGGTTTTGGTCTTTTTTTTCTTTTTGCATATAAATGCAGTCAAGGAATATGATAAGTCATGATATATCAAAATTATTTTTTTTATTGCAGCACATCACAAAATATTAAGAATCACAATAATATAGAATCTGGACTTAAGTACAAGGCAGTGTAGTTCAGTCCATAAGGGCTTGGGCTGGGGACTGGAGTGGCTGGTTAAAGTCCTGATTGAAACATACTTCAAGTAGTTTGGTAGCTGGGGACATGCAAGCTGACTTCCTGGGCACTGCCGCCTTTTAACGCAGTTGGTAACAAAGCTAGAAGGGGTTGGTCTCTCTTGCCTCTGGAGCCTTTGGCCATAGAGTTTGCACCCTTGTTCCCTTAGAATTTATTGCACGTAAACCTCTATGAATGAAGGAGGGTTGACGCTGCTGGTGGTGCAGACGAGTTGTCAGGACTGATGAATGGTGAAGTGCCGACCTGGCGTGTGCTCCCAAACCTGACCTGACTTAAGACTCAAGTGATAATGGGGGGTGGAGCCACTGTTGATTCCCACCCCTAAAACCTAAAATGTAGTCTTGATGCAAAATAAACTCCACCATTATGGATTATGTTCTCTTTCTATATTTTGCTTTGCATATTGAATACATACATTAAAATGTCTCAAAACCTGTCTTTATTGCTTAAATCTATAGTATGATGTAGCAGCAGTGAATGACTTGGTTTACTTAATGTCAAAAATTCAGATTATTTCAGCCTAGCAGAAAATATCTGTTATTGGTTAAAGATGTTTAAAGTTGGCTTTTTCGTTTGACGGTCTATCTAGACTGCTCCTTTTGAGTTGTATGTAATCTACTTTGAGTTTTCATCACGCAGCTCAGATCTCATATTCGATGAAGCTAATATCAGCAGGGCATCTTTGGATCCCATGCCTCCTGTCATAATAGCTCCTGTGAAGCTGGGGCATTATAAAGCTTCTGTAATAAACCCCTGTGATCAGTATATCCCTCCCTCTCTGCTCTTATTTATGAATGGCAGAATTTGACAAGGGGGCAGCTCAGGTAGGTAGCCGCAGCTCACATGATACCAGGCGAGGAATGCGGACAGGACTCCCCCCCAGCCTCTGGTCAAAAAAAAGAAAAAACTTTGATGCCCCATATCATAACGAATACCCCTTCATGCCCCCTCCCTTCTCGAGCCCTCATATGTGCAGCAATACCAAGGAGGGGAATGGGTGTTTCATTGGAGGGATGGGGGGGCTCAGATAGTGGCTGCGTTTGATCTGAAGGTCGCCAGCCCCTTGCTGGTGTTGAGAGATCCTTGGCGAACGAGGCTGGCTCTTATTTAATAACATGAAGGGGAAGCGGACCTTTCTCTCATAATTAGGCCTAATTACCCAGTAGGTGTGGACAGACGGCCCAAGAAGAGACAAACTGCCTTTATCCACGGACTTAGAGTCAGATTACCCCAGAGCTGTCTTATCTGTTACAGGGCAAGCAGGAGCCTCAGTCCTCCTCTGCTGCCTCTTCCCACTGGCTCAGGTTTATTAATCAGTCAGTCTGATTTACCACGGCCTGTCCACCACACACACAAGTTTAATTAGACTGAGCTGGTTAACCTCCTCTGCAGTTTCTGACATTGTTCCTTTGGACATGTTTAATAAGAAAGTTCGCTGACCTATTGGGTATCTATTATCCGTCCCTCAATCAGTTTATGAAAGCTTCTGAGTTTCATTAAAACTGCTTTGTGACAGAGGGGGCTATTTCTAGGTAGAACAAGCTACTGTCATTCAAGATATCTAGATTTGTTCAGCTAGTGTTGGTATTCTGTCAATTTTGGTTCTGATTCTGATTCTGCTTACCAGTACCAGTTCTCAATCGTTCATCATTCTAATACCCACATTTTTCGGAAAGTAATATAGTGAATATTTTCAAGAATAATCATTTGCCCAATCATTGTTGGCCTTGCTCAGATCTCAGTAGAGGGCAGTTAACTGTGACCAATTTTCTTTTTCCCTCTGTTTATACAAATAAACATTTTTTAATAAGGACTGGCTGTCTTCAATATTCATGAATCAAAACTTTCCAAACATACTGTAACAAATTACAAAGATATACACTCTCTAGTAGGGATGGGAATTGATAATATTTTATTGGTACCAATGCCGTTAGTGATTCTGTTTACTGATTGGATTCTTTAATGATTCCCTTATCAATTCCTGCTGATTTTCTTCATGGAAAAAAATTGGGCCACACAGGTTTTCAGAGGCACCGATATCAAAAACATGACGCTTCTGATATTCATTGCCAAAGTTCTGCATAGATAAATGCTCTTACAAGCTGCTGGTATTTCCACTTACTGAAAGAATTACAGTAAGTGCTTTATTGTCAAAGATAAGACATAAGGTTGACCACTCCTGCCTGCTGTCTGCCATGATTTTTGACTTCTTTATTGCGATTTCTTCTGATCCCTCTGAAGAGTGTGTGGCATCTTTAATTTCCAAAACATGCAGCTCAACAAAATGGAAGGAATTGATAAGGGAATTGATAAGCCAAAGGTCTTCTGATATCGATTCCTTAAGGGAGTTGTTATTGATTCTCAGCTGGAATTGGTTTTCGATTCCCATCCCTACTTATTGATTCCTACTGATTTTCTTTGAGGGCCTGTAGGTTTTTAAGTGGCAATGATATCAAACACATGGCACTCATTAATAAATTCTGTGCTCCATAGAGAAAGGTTATGCAAATTGCTGGGGTTTCCAGTTAATAAAAGTTGAGGAGTAAGGTGTCTTTTTGTCAAAAAACACAGCTCTTACCTCTTCTGTCCCTTGTCAGTTGAAGGAATTGAATTGATAAGCAAAAAGAGTAATGATATCAGTTCTTTAAGGCAGTTGTTATATATTTGGTGATCTGGTCTCAGGATTACAGTTTAAGATAATTTACGCTTTGTGACATCTCCTGTTATCCTGCTGGAAGTAGCCGTCAGAAGATGAGTACACTGTGGTCATAAAGGGATGGGCATGGTCAGTGACATGACTCAGGTTGGCTTGGTTGTTTTAAACCATGCTCAACTGTTATCAGGGGTAGGGCCCTACAAATTCTGTGTTGTTATTTTTACCAAATTCCATTTTAGTTTTTCCCATATTCCGTTTTTTTCTGTTTTAATTTTTTGAGAATTCGGTTTTTAGTATTTTACGCAATTTTAACTCCGAGACAAAGTATAAAGTAATGAAATATAGACTCACATGCATCTTTACGGGTCCAGTCAGCAGTATGTTGACAAAATTTGCAGAACATTTGATCTCCTGACACATAATAATCATTGGCAAACTGTTCTGCCCTGTTCTCTGGAGTTAGCTGGGAGTTTCGTAGCTTCTTTGCCAACTTACGTGCCGCTCGAGGTTGCTCGCAACGTGCCACTCATCGCTCCTTGACACCAGCGATCACTGAAAATAAATGGCAACTGGACGCTGAGGGCACTCAGATTGCTTTTGGTGTGAACATAGGGTCAGCCAGTGTCTTAGACGGCCGCTGTGACATGTTAACATCGTTAATGAGGCGAAGACGAGGGGGAGAGGAAGTGAAGAGTGCATTGTCCGCAGCCTTGGTGACCCCCTCGGAGCATTTTCCCGAGAGATACGTTCCTTTTTAGTCAGAAAAAAACGTTTTACGTAAAATGCTGGCCATTTCAGTGATAATATTGGATGTTCAAAGTCACTTGAATTACCTTCCCTCCCCATTCTGATGCTTGGTTTTAACTTCAGCAGGTTGTCTTGGCTGTGCCAACATATCTAGATTCATTGAGTTGCTGCCATGTAATTGGAGGATAGCTATTTTTGCAAACAATCAGTTCAACAGGTATACCTACCGTAATGAAGTTGCAGGTATGTATAAGGCTATGATATTGGCATGAATTTTGGCAGAAATGTTCATACACTATTTTGCCAAAAGTATTTGCTCACCCATCCAAATAATCAGAATCAGGTGTTCCAATCACTTCCATGGCCACAGGTGTATAAAATCAAGCACCTAGGCATGCAGACTGCTTTTACAAACATTTGTGAAAGAATGGGTCGCTTTCAGGAGCTCAGTGAATTCCAGCGTGGTACTGTGATAGGATGCCACCTGTGCAACAAATCCAGTCGTGAAATTTCCTCGCTCCTAAATATTCCACTGTCAGCTGTATTATAAGAATGTGGAAGTGTTTGGGAATGACAGCAACTCAGCCATGAAGTGGTAGGCCACGTAAACTGATGGAGCGGGGTCAGTAGATGCTGAGGCACATAGTGCGAAGAGGTCGCCAACTTTCTGCAGAGTCAATCGCTACAGACCTCCAAACTTCATGTGGCCTTCAGATTAGCTCAAGAACATTGCGCAGAGAGCTTCATGGAATGGGTTTTCATGGCCGAGCAGCTGCATCCAAGCCATACATCACCAAGTGCAATGCAAAGCATCGGATGCAGTGGTGTAAAGCACGCCACCACTGGACTCTCGAGCAGTGGAGACGCATTCTCTGGAGTGACGAATCAGGCTTCTCCATCTGGCAATCTGATGGACGAGTCTGGGTTTGGGCGGTTGCCAGGAGAACGATACTTGTGGGACTGCATTGTGCCAAGTGTAAAGTTTGGTGAAGGGGGGATTATGGTGTGGGGTTGTTTTTCAGGAGCTGGGCTTGGCCCCTTAGTTCCAGTGAAAGGAACTCTGAATGCTTCAGCATACCAAGACATTTTGGACAATTCCATGCTCCCAACTTTGTGGAAACAGTTTGGAGCTGGCCCCTTCGTCTTCCAACGTGATTGTGCACCAGTGCACAAAGCAAGGTCCGTAAAAACATGGACGACAGAGTCTGGTGTGGATGAACTTGACTGGCCTGCACAGAGTCCTGACCTCAACCCGATAGAACACCTTTGGGATGAATAAGAGCGGAGACTGAGAGCCAGGCCTTCTTGTCCAACATCAGTGTGTGACCTCACAATGTGCTTCTGGAAGAATGGTCAAAAATTCCCATAAACACACTCATAAATCTTGTGGACAGCCTTCCCAGAAGAGTTGAAGCTGTTATAACTGCAAAGGGTAGACCGACGTCATATTGAACCCTATGGATTAGGAATGGGATGTCACTTAAGTTCAGATGCGAGTCAAGGCAGGTGAGCGAATACTTTTGGCTATATAGTGTATCTGCTGCTAATAAATAACTAACTTTTGAAACAATTACCTGCTGATGGATATATCGATTACATCATGCAACCTTAATTATTTTGTTGATTTTCCACATACATGCAAAGCAAGAGAAGGAAACAATAGAGACACACAACAGTCTCCCTTCACTTAATGTGCTATCCTCACCATCACATATTATTGTGATGATACCATGGTGGTGATGATTGGTATAATAATACAAAAATGGATACCTAAGATACTGTATGTTTCTCTGTAGTTTTCATGGAAGGGAAAACTGACAGTGTTTTCCAAGTCTGAGTACAAGCAGCCATCACAGTGAACAACAGCTACAAGTGTGGAAAAGATATAACAGTATACTGCTGCTGAATTGGGGCCAATCTGGCTGTCGCTACAGACTGGGGAACATCTCTAACCACAAAGCCATGTGTTACCATCTCTTATCATTTCAGTCAGAACTGGAATTTGATGTGTAGAACTAATAAGTGGAACAACAAAATGCATGAATAAATAAATAAATGACTAAAGCACAGGTCTATGTCTTAAGTGTTTTTATATGATTATAGAATAAAGAGGGAGGTAGTAAAAAAAAGCTCAAGTTTTAAAGTAATTGAATATATCTGTCCCTAGTCACTACTTTGGAAACATTTCTTAATTGACTGTATACTAATCAACTATAACCCATTTTAAATGCTCTTTAGATTCAGTACGCGTGCCCAACAATTGACCATCCTGATTGTTTACCTTGTCTCTTCTGCCTGAGCAGAGAACAATTTAAAGGTCCTTGTAAATAGATTCAAGTGACATCCTGCCATCGTCTTGTTTGTTTGCAGTATTCCTCCCCCCTTTCCTGAGCTGCCTGCATGTTTGTATTTGGGTTTGTGGGTGATTTCACTCCAAGACACCACAACACAGAACTATTGTTGGGGAAAAATCAGACCCTGGAAATGCTGATGCCTGGAAAACTCAGAGGAAGTAGTGGCAGGGGAAAGTTGCCATTATATGCAGATTTTGGTCTAAATTTGAGTGAGGGGGCTTTGCAGTGCACTAAGTTTATAACACAAAAAGGTAATTTCATAAATGAATAAAGTGTTAGATAATATTGTTTATAACAGTAAAGATTCTGGTGATATCACTTTAAGAAAGCAGAAAGTTTTTGGGTCAAATGTTCCTAAAAACAACAATAAGTAAACTAAAAACATGATCACAAGATAACAGCATAAAAATGTTGAAATATGATTCTTGGTCCATATTTGACAGACATATTTTTGTAGTCCTCAATGGACAACTCCGTCACTGTCCCCTTGTTGTTTCTGTCTGACAGTGAGTTGTGGTTTGTCTAGTAGAGTGTCTTAAAGCCTCTGACCCTCAGACAATAAAAACAGACATCCTGCTGTGTCCATGACTCACAGCCCCATACAGGTCTGCCACAAAAAGACAATAAGGGACGTCTAATCCACCTGTTATCAGGGGCAGCCTCATCTTGTCACACACTCACAGAGGCACGGGGCTGTGGCTTAGGAATGCAGCCTTACCCACCCACTCACAGCTTAACTAAAAGACCCTCACAAAACCCTGTTGACGGTATACACCATATTTTCATACCGCACGGAAACAAGTTTGTACAGTTGTTCTCCGTAGAGTTTATTGTTAAAGTTGAGCTGTCATTTTTACCTAAGGTTTGATGTCTACAAACAGTCAGAGTTTTAAAGTTACCAAAACTGAAACACCTTTTAATTTTTTACATTTTTCCTTTTTGGGCTTGCTGTACTATTGTATATGTAACAAGCATGCTGTGTGTCTCCCTATTGCAGGAGTTTGCAAGTGGCAGGCCAGATGAAACGCTTAAACAAGGACAATTGAAATATTTCCTGAATTAACTTTTATAACTAGCATTTGAGGAACTGCTGCTGTTTGGTATTCTTTGCAGAAGATGTTTGAGACGAATGCTTGAATACGGACATTTGCTTAACAGAGTTTTATTTGTTTATTATTATATGCATTGGAGCACATGATAGTGGTGATGGTGGAGTCTTACAACATTTTCATCTACCAAAGTGGGTCCTGGTAGAAAAAGTTAGGGAACCACTGCTGTAGGAAGATATATCCCAATATCTAATAAACTGAGGAATACAACATGGCTCCAGTGAGGTAATTGGAGGATTAATATATTTACACAGAAGTTTGATGTTAGTTTTAACAGAATTTGACTAAGACTGGGGTGAAACAATATTCATGTTCTCAGTTTTAAGTTAAAAAAAACTGATTTGAAATATTATACAACTGTAAAAAGGAAATGGGATTAGAATAAACTTCTTGAGACAAGGCATTGAATGAATCCAAAATAATTTGACAGACATGATACACTGATATAAATCTGCAAATCGAGGGTCATATCTTTTTAAGGCAGCATATCAAAAAAGGAATTTTCCATGCCAAGATGTTTCCCAATAATGATATTTCTTCCTACTCCTGATTTTCATGCATGCAGATGAGGTTCCAGAAACCTTCTCAGACCAAAAAGTGCCAGTTTTAGTGGTTGGAAAAAAAACTTTCTTGGAGTTAGGATTCAGAGGGGATATGTTTCAACCACAAGTATTGAGTAAAACAAAAACAAAAGCAGGCTGTCATGGAAAATTTAGTATTTGTTGACGTGCAGCACTTCCTTCTTGTTACTGAAATATTTCACAATGCAGTTTTTACTAATTTTATTTTCTGTAATGCAAACCTAGTAAACTTTATTTCACCTTTCAATGTCCCATGTTTGGTGCTCCTTTGCAAAGTTCTAACGGGTTATTCTGTGGTGTTAAAGGAGACATGGACTTTGAAGATGATTTTTTTTGTTTTTCAAGCTCTTCCTTGCAGATGCTGTCTGATGGTTATTGGGCTGCACCAGTTCTGGCCTTAATTTGGGTTGAGGATCGTTCCGTGTCTTGGTGGATGGCCAATTGGATTTTCTGGCTCAGCGCTGATGAAATTTTTTTGGGTCTCCCTCTTGGACTTTTTTTTCCATAATCCTCAGGATCTTTTAATAAATTCAAAAGGACCATCTTAAGGTGCGTTCACACCGAACGCCACTTAGGTGGCGATGGACACGACCTGGGCGACTTGGTCACACTACCGGATCACTTTGGACGTGCGACCAAGTCGCGTCGCTCAGTTGCCAAAGTTGAAAATGTTGAACTTTTAAGGCGAGGTTGTGTGTGGCTGTGCCACAACAGGCCATCAGCGTTGTGTGCTTGACAGTTAACAACAACTGTTTTTATTCCGGATCACATTAGAGTGACAATCCATGTCTGTGTGGGAACAGAAGTGGTGGTTCTCTGTGGTCCTGTCCTTCCTCATCTGCATCAGCTGCAGTGTTTTACGGTTGGTAGATAAATGAAAAGAATACAGTTGGAATAATGTCAATCAATGACACATGATCGCGGTGAAACTCCAGCAGGTGTGACATCACTGAGCAACGTGATGGTGGCAAAATGAGCTATTTTATGGACATGTGACTTGGGTGAGCGACGTCGGTGTGAATGCACCTTTACTGCGTCCAACCTCTAAAGTGATGGTGCATTGCGAGAGGCCTTGCGTACGCAGCTCAACAATCCAACCATGTTCAAAGACAGGGAGCTTTTTTTTTACATTGCTATCAGGAGGTCATGACAGTGTGAATACCTGAGAGAAAATGACATGGAATCCACATTTTTGCACAAATTTTTGTCTTTTAAAGGCTGTGCTCTTAAACTTTTGATCAGCTGACAAAAGCATGTTTGAGCTGACAAATACAGTTTTTCAATAAATTTCCTGCCCAGAGTGTTTTTGTCTCTCGCTCTCATTTCTTCTTTTTGCTTATGGAAGCTCTTCTTGGAACCTTCTGAAGATCCCACAGTGCAAAATACAAATTCTTACAACTTTTCAGCTGGTCTTAAGATTTTGATCAGGAATGTACTTAATAATGCCTGATTTTTTATCCCAACATGGATTGTAGAGTAGATATCTTTGTCCTTGAGTGCATCAGACTGAAGCACTGTGTCTAATGAGTCAGGCTGGTCATGGGTCTCTGTCTCTCTGCTTCACAGATTCACATGGACAATTTAACCACTAACCTCCTGAAATGAGTCGCTCCTGAATGCCTCAGGCTCC